>CM045457.1:5763295-6201678 GCA_024666655.1 Dascyllus trimaculatus | reverse complement strand
TGCAGACTGTAATCAGTTGACCAGCCAGTCAATTAAAATCACTTCCTCCCTACTAAACATTCAGAATCACAGCCATGATGACCTTCACTTAATGTCACATGGAGAACATCCTTTCTTCAAAATATTTATAATATTGTCCTTGTTGTTTTTGCAGGATCTTGATGAGAAAATGCCTCAGGAAAGTCCTGACACCACAGATTCCCCATCAACAAATGGAATTGTTGAATAGGTATATTTTAATAGAAGAATGATTTTTTATGTTGCACTTTACATCTTACAGACTATCCAGAGAGGTTCATAACAGTATTGTTTTTCTTACTGTACGTCTCTTTCATGTGTTATCTGCTACAGATGACAGGTGACAGAAGCCAGATTGAAATGGCTATGAACAACTTTATTTTACTTTGCACAGTGAAACAAAATTATTTCACAAAAACTACCAGGTTCAAAATTTGTAGCCCTCCTGATGCTAAGATTCAATTTTGTATCCTTTTTGCTGGATAACATCATAGAGTCATTTGTTGTAGTTTGTAACAAGTCTCTGACACTTCTCCTGAGGAATCCCAGCCCATTCTTTGGCAAATCTCTCAAGCTCCTCCAGATTTGATGGTCTCCTGGCATGGACCCTGGTCTTCAGTTCACCTCACAGATTTTCAGAGGGATTCAAGTCAGAACTTTGTGCAGGCCAGTCAATAATGTTCACTTTGATCTTCTGGAGGTTTTCTTTCAAAATCGTCTCATATCCTTCTTTCTTCATGATTCCTTCAACCTTGATGACAATCCCAGTTCCAGACATACTGAAGCATCACCACAGCTTAATACTCACACCACCATGTTTAACTGTGAGGATGATCTTCCTTGGGTTTGTAGCGATATTAATATATGTGTGTAGAAGAAACAGCCTCTTACATGGCCACGCCACATATGTAGAGACTATACTTTGTGATTAAATTTGCACTTGTTTATCAGGGCACCACTTAAATATTTTAGTTAGGCATCTAAGAGATCTTTGTCAAGAATATTTGAGGTTGAATAATCATAAATTTATCAAATCTACTTGCGTTTATCACTCTCATCACCAAAAGTTGTAAACTCTGATTTCATTGACCTCCAGTTCCCAAACAAAGAAATACACGGTAGAACCCCCAGTAATTATACACAAACATTTATTAACTAACACTGCAAACAAAAGATGAACAACAATGACGTAACAACAAACAGTGAATGAAAGAATGAATAACTGCAGATAAACTAATTAGCTGTGATCGTCACGGGAAGCAGTTGGTAGAAAGGTGATGAATTTAGAATCACTTCAGAATTGGAAGCCAATCATAATTTATAAATTCACCTGTTTAGCAGAAGGAAAATGATCCTTGCGTAGCCTTTGATGGAGAGAGAGGAAGGCTGCTGTAGGATGTCCAGCTGTGATGATCTGCCGGAGGAGTTGGATCAAACCGCAGAGACAAGGAGGCACTTTGGTATAGTTGGGTTGTAAAAATGTGCCAAAGTAAAATCACTAAGAGTCAAAGCTCACAATTAAAAGAAAATGTTTATGTTGTTGCATTTGTAAAATGAACTTAAGAGGTTCAACTTTAAGTTAATCATAGAAAAACAAAGCTCATGTAAATATTAAGAACCCTTGTTTAAAGTTAAGCCATGTAAAGAAAAAGAAAAGCTTGTAAAATAAAAATCAAGCCTGATTTAGGAAAAAAGAAGCCAGATATAAGAAAAAAAGGCCCAAAGCTGCATTCCAGTGATTTTCTTTATATAGAAAATTTTGTGGCCAAATTCAAATCAGCATCTGACCAGTCGTGGCAGTGTACATCCCAAGGGGTGGTCTTGAGCCACACTGTCGAGGAGAGGTCAGAGGCCAAATACCTTTAGACCTTACTTTAAGATCATTTCTTAAAACATGGAAATCCAACTGTTAAATACACTATATTACCAGAAGTATTTGCTCACCCATCCAAATGATCAGAATCAGGTGTCCTAATCACTTGGCCTGGCCACAGTTGTATAAAATCAAGCACCTAGGCATGCAGACTGTTTTGACAAACATTTGTAAAAGAATGGGTCGCTCTCAGGAGCTCAGTGAATTCCAGCATGGAACTGTCATAGGATGAAACCTGTGCAACAAATCCAGTCGTGAAATTTCCTCGCTCCTAAATATTCCACAGTCAACTGTCAGCTTTATTATAAGAAAATGGAAGAGTTTGGGAACAACAGCAACTCGGCCACCAAGTGTTCGGCCACGTAAACTGACGGAGAGGGGTCAGCGGATGCTGAGGTGCATAGTGCAAAGAGGTCGCCCACTTCCTGCACAGTCAATTGCTGCAGAGCTCCAAACTTCATGTGGCCTTCAGATTAGCCCAAGTACAGTACACAGCGAGCTTCATGGAATGGGTTTCCATGGCAGAGCGGCTGCATCCAAGCCGTACATCACCAAGTGCAATGCAAAGCGCCGGATGCAGTGGTGTAAAGCACGCCGCCACTGGACTATAGAGCAGTGGAGACGCGTTCTCTGGAGTGATGAATCACGCTTTTCCATCTAGCAATCTGATGGACCAGTCTGGGTTTGGAGGTTGCCAGGAGAACGGTACATTTGGGACTGCATTGTGCCAAGTGTGAAATTTGGTGGAGGAGGAATTATGGTGTGGGGTTGTTCTTCAGGAGTCGGGCTTGGCCCCTTAGTTCCAGTGAAAGGAACTTTGAATGCTTCAGGATACAAAAACATTTTGGACAATTCTATGCTCCCGACTTTGTGGGAACAGTTTGGGGATGGCCCCTTCCTCTTCCAACATGACTGTGCACCAGTGCACAAAGCAAGGTCCATACAGACATAGATAATAGAGTCTGGTGTGGATGAACTTGACTGGCCTGCACAGAGTCCTGACCTCAACCCGATAGAACACCTTTGGGATGAATTAGAGCGGAGACTGAGAACCAAGCCTTCTCGACCAACATCAGTGTGTGACCTCACCTATGCGCTTCTGGAAGAATGGTCAAATATTCCCATGAACACACTCCTCAACCTTGTGGACAGCCTTCCCAGAAGACTTGAAGCTGTAATACCTGCAAAAGGTGGACCGACATCATACTGAACCCTGTGGGTTAGGAATGGGATGGCACTTAAGTTCATATGTGAGTCAAGGCAGGTGAGCAAATACTTTTGGTAATATAGTGTATCTATGACAAGGCAAGGCAAGGCAAATTTATTTGTATAGCACATTTCATGTACAAGATAATTCAAAGTGCTTTACATAAAACAAAAGCATTACAGAAAGAGAAATAAAACAGAATTAAGACATTGCAAAAATTAAAATAATGTAGAATAATTATATTAAAATTATTAAAAGCAAGATAAGTTAAAAGATACCGTGCAGATTTCATGCATATGATGATCACGGATCTGAAATCTTACTACGTTTGATTAAAACAACGCCAAACATAATATGTTTATCTCATATGGTTCTGAGATAATAATAACAAAAGGAGTAAACACAAGAAATAAAGTTACAGAATGTAGACTTTTAGGCCCAATGAAAGTAAATTTATAATGTAACTAAAAAATACAAGCATATACATTCATTAATAAGAAAACGAAGACTTTGAAATAAGAAGCATATAGGCTTGACGTAAGAGTCTCTCTGTGTCCTTTTTGGCTGTGGTCTGAGTGGGGATGTTTGTGTCTCGTGTGATTCTTCACAAACACTTGCACTTTTCTTCATTGCTGGTCCTGATCAACCTGGTATCACAGATGGAGTCCAGATTTTGGGATCATCACTCCAGTGATGTTATAAATTCCAGAATTAAGGAAATACAAGTTTAATTCATTCCTGTGTAGAAAGTTCTGTGTGTCAGGAGGAGAGAAAGGTCAAGAGGTCACTGTAAAGAATGCCATCTCCTCTTCTCCAGAAGTGTGGTTTTCCTCGCAGTTAGTATTTTAAGACTTGTTATCAGATTCTGGTGAAGAAGGGAGACATCCTGTTGTCTCCAAAAGGGGGTGATTGGCCATCCTGATGTAAATATCCAGTCTGCAGATGATGCATTTAGGTGTGAGTTTTGGGTCAGCTGTCTCCTAAAATGGTTTCTTATCAAATTCACAGCTCTCTGAAAACAGTCTCTGAATTATCTGTGCGTTGACTAGAAATGTCCTGCACCTTAGTCCGCTACAGGTTATACACCTCTTCCTTCTTTCTTTAACTATAAGCGATATCTCTGTGGCCACAGAGCTCTAATTTGGTCTCATCTGACCAAAGGACATTTTTCCAGTATGCATAATCTTTCTCCAGATTGTCCTTAGTATACTTCAGTCTGGCTTGAAGGTGTCGCATCTGTAGAAGTAGAGTTTTTCTTGGCCTGCAATGTCGCAGTCCATTTCTGTGCAGGGCTCCAGTGACTGCCTTCTTTGACACTACAATTCCTGACTTGGTTAAGTCATTAACTCGTGTGTCGGTAGTTGTTCTAGGGTCTTTAGACACACCTCTCACTAGTTTTCTTTCTAGAGTCTTTGAAATATTTCTCTTCCTACCTCTGCCTGACTTGTTCTGTCCTGTGTGGCTCTCTTTGAATTTCTTAAAATTGTATTTAGAGCACAAGGCCACCACCTCTACGTAATCTACACTAAATCGAAGTTGCATATTATTTTATTTATCCTACATTGCTTCAGTGTTCTGATAGGATAACAAATGGAGCTATGCATTACTTCATACAGGCACTGAGTCAGGCTAGTCACAAGGTCTATGCTGTCCAATCGTGCTCACTGCCAGTCCACTCCTCTCTATTAGCGCCTTATAACTGAGGCAGTGTTCATTCATTTGGCCCGCTCTGTGCTCACCACATCGCTGCCGCATTGGCCTTCACGATTCTCAGCTTTCTCCTCCTCTCCAGCCTCCTCCTTGTTATAAGAAAGATCTGTGCATGTATAGATCTGCTGCCCAGTCAGACTGTTCCATTCTGTACTCTTTTAAACATTGTTGACATCAGGCTCTGCCAGGGGGTTGTTATCTCATGGACTGTCTGTGTCATGCTTGCGCAGATCGTTCCAGAGCATCACTTGAGCAGAGTCACTGCCAAACATAACACGCATATCAGTCTGAAATAAATAGTTAAAATCTGACAAAGTGTAATGTCTGAACTTAACACAGTGTGACCCATAATGTTGAAATGAATTCATATCCAAAATCTATTACAGTCTGTTCATGTGTCTGACATAAACCCTGTTTATTCCTTTCATATATATTTAAAGCATCCTCATTTTGTTTTAACTGCATAAAATATTTGCACATTACTGTATACAGTATACACATTCAGTCAGCTCAAGCTGATCATCAGGCTGCATAGACAAATTTAGTCAGGGAAATCATATCAAGTGAAAATTCAACAGAATACTTCAAGTGACTTGTCAAGAGTGTCCATCAAAGGAACAAATAAACAGGAATTTGTGGAATTAGGTACACTCTGGTTTTGATCGCTCAAACTGGCCAACACATTTGGTTGCTCTGTGTCACACTGTTTTTCTACTTTTTATGTCTTTTAGGAAAAGATGCTGGTCAAGAATGGGCTTCCAGAAGAGTATCAAAGAAAATGTGGTCTAAGGGTGAAGTTACTGCAGTAATGCAGCATTTCAGAGATCACATATCTAAAGGAAAACTGGCCACCAAAAATGAATGCAGTCACTGTAGGCTGGTATAAGACCCTGTGTTAGCCCAGAGAACAGTGCAATAAGGAGTGTAATAAGGCATATAAATAATAAACATTTGATATAATGTATGTTTTGTACATTAGTAATTCATTTTGCACATAATTTTACATTATTTTTGGTAATAAATTAATTTAAACAACAAAAAATCTGAGGAGCCACTTGGGAGCCGAAAGAGCCATCTCTTTTTAGTGAGCTGATCCATGATAACCGGCTCTCTTAAAACAGCCTGAATTCTTATTACTACTGCAAAGAGACAGGCACAGAAGCAAAAGCTCTGAGTCCATTAGAAATCATTGTATTGTGTCGTAGTTATTCACCAGTTAGGAACATTTACTTTTGTTTCCACACACTTTTTCATATTTTTTTTGTTCATATCTTTGTAATTCTAAGTATTATAAGTGCCTGTGTGGACAGCATTAAAGTGCAAGTTCACTTTTTTTGAAAACAAAATGACTGTTCCGTTAATGCTGTGTGCAGTCAGGTCAGGTGTGTAAGGTTGGGGGTGTGTATTTATGCTAATGAGGTGCTGACGTCATTGTCCCTTTAAAGACCTCACAGTGTTTTTTTTGGTCCCAATAAGTCACACATTTGTCAAAAAGAGAAATGTCTGCACAAACCACCATAATTGTAGGGACGTGTGTATGAAGTTCTGTAGCTCATACCTGAAACCTAAAGTGAGCTGAATTTTTTTCAGATTTTTTGCAGTGTGTTAATCCAACTGCCATTGCTCTAGGACCTTCAGAAAGGGTAGTTCATATAAACCACCACCGGACAGGTTTCGCGGAAATGTTCGAACAAACCACATAGACCCGTATGTGTGTGTGTGTGTGTGTGTGTGTGTGTGTGTGTGCACTTGTGTACCGACAGTAAAGCTGTGTACAGCAGTTTGCAAACACTTGTGAAGACCATGTATGTATACCATAGCAGTCTTGAACTTCCAATGACTTCTTTAACTCTTCATTTTCTAGGATGGAGTCACTGAAACACACTTCTTTCTCTCAAAAACAATCATGCAGTTTGGTTCTTTCATATCAAATCTGCTAAAATATACGTAAAGCAATGCTAATATTTGGTTGAATATTGGCCATTTTCACCTCTGTTTGATGCAGTTAATAGCTGTCCACAGCTACAGTTCAGCTAAATGTGTTGGCCTTCTGACACAGACTTTTTTTGTTCATCACAGTTCACAGGTTTTTTGATGGGGTTTAAGTCAGGACTTTGGAGAGAGCAATCTAAAACCTATTTAACCATTTCTTTAGTGTGTTTGAGGTCATTGTCTTGTTGAAAAACCCAGCTGCCTGTTAGAAGAATTGTGCTTATGTTAAGAATTATTCTTATGAGGTAATCATTGAGTGACTGTCAGGACTTTAAAGTCTACATGTCAGCAATCATGAATCACCATAAAACATTCCAAGCTGTATCTACTCACAGTAAAGAACACAGAGAACTGACCCAGTAAGATTGTGTATGTGACTCTTATCTTATGCTGACTCTTGTACTGATTGTTTTCCAAATAAAAGAGCCAAGGACGGACGGACTAACCAGAGATCTGGAATGCTGTAGCGATGCATACTGCAGAGCTGCAGTGTCCGTTCTCTCCTTGTGCGCAAGTAAAAGACCTGAGCTCGTGAGTACTGTCTTCCTTCCTGTGCTGTGTGTATTTTCAGGTTTTAAACCTAACACTGCCCAAGATCAACCTTCTGGCTGATGATTTTAGGTTTTCCTGAATAATGTAAAGGCAATCCTCCTTCATTATTCCGTTTACACTGTATAAAGCAACAGTTCCACTGGCAGCAGAACACCCCCAGCATAATGCTACCACCACCATGCTTGATGGTAGGTTTGGTGTTCTTGGAGTTAAAGGCTTCAATTTCTTTCCTTTAAACATATTTCTACTTATTGTGGGCAAATAGCTCAATTCTTTGTTTTATCTGACTGCAGAACTTTTTTACAGACAGCCTTTTCTTTGTTCATGATGTGACCAACGGCAAACTTCTTCTTCAAACTACTTTAAGCTTCAAGGTGCTAATTTTAGAGGAAGAACTTCTTCTTCATGCCAGCCTCTCAGCTCTGTTCCAGCAGCTTCTAATTCACGGCAAAGCTGCTTTTTTTGGTGATTCTTGTTGGACTCTTGACCATCCTGATCAACTGATTCTCAGCAGCAGCTGATAGTTTTTTCTTCCCGATTGTGGCAGAAACACAATTGTACTACACACTTGATACTTTCCATTATTTGCACAGTTTACTGGAGATCTACTGTTGCTGTTATATATATATATATATATACATACACATATGTGTGACCAAGTGGCGTGGGGAGGGTACAGAAATCGACAATGTCCGAAAACGCCACCTGGGGCGTTACCCCCAGGAATTAAACACCTTGCAAACCCCTACTGTTAGGTCGCACAAGTTCGTGCACTACAAACACAATAATACTTTATTAATTTTTTAAAATATTTATATGTGAAATAGCAATGGTACCAAAAAAAACGTATACTTTAAATGCCCAAAGCCAAGAGCAAGGTGGTAAAAAGAAGAAACAAACTGCAGGAGCAGGGCCTCGTTAAGTCGGACAGACTTACCAAAAAAAAAGAAAATTGGAATGAAACCAACTCAAACACAAAAGAAGGAGCACTACAAACCAAATCACCGTGTGCCACGCCAAACCTAGGGGAAAGTGAGGAGGGAACCACCACCGGGGAAGTCTGCCGCACTCTGCTCTGGCTCCTGTCCTGAGGAACAAGTGAACGCAAAAAAACAAATTAATACACCGCTTGCCTGGGCAGAATAAACAGCTAAAAACACTTGCACACTGTCACACACACAAAAAATGGATTATTCTGAACTGATTAACCACCATAAATATACAGACCCAAATAATAAAACAGGATCACAAAATATATATATATATATATATATATACAGTTGTGTGCGAAAGTCAGGGCACCCCTTTAAAAACAGCATATTTTATATATTAAAAAATTAATATCCATATTTATAGTCTTTCTGGGATATGGGAAAAAAGACAATATTATCAGGAAACATTAATGCATAGTTACATTTTATTTTATAACTTGAACAAAATTACAAAAATAAAAAACATCATTTTGGCCTGTGCAAAAGTCGGGGCACCCTGAGAGTTTCAATGTGTCAGATTCTTTTAACAAATTCAGACCTTTACCAGCTCATTAGTCCTGAAGCATGTGTCAACAATTGTCATTAGGGAGCGCCAGCTGGTGTGTATTTCAGGGTTTCTTAAATATGGCGACTCCACAAACCTGTGCAAACAACAGCAATCATGGGTTCCTCTAAGAAGCTAAGTAAGACAGAAAAAATGAAAGTTATTGATGCCCACAATGCCGGGGAGGGCTACAAGAAGATAGCAAAACGTTTTCAGCTTGCAGTTTGCACAGTGCGAGGTATAATTAAGAGATGGCAGGTGAGGGGGACTGTGGAGGTCAAGATGAGATCTGGAAGACCAAGGAAACTCTCGGACAGAACAGCTCGTAGGCTGGTCAGAAAGGTAAATCAAAACCCACATTTGACATCAAAAGACCTGCAGGAAGATTTAGCAGACTCAGGAGTGGTAGTGCACCCGTCCACTGTGCGGCAATACTTGCACAAACAAGACCTTCATGGAAGAGTCTGCAGAAGAAAACCTTACCTCCGTCCTCATCATAAAATACAACGTCAAAAATATGCAACAGAACATGTACAGAAGCCTGATGACTTTTGGAAACAAGTGCTGTGGACTGATGAAGTTAAAATAGAACTCTTTGGCCACAATAAGCAAAGGTATGTTTGGAGAAAAAAAGGAGCAGCATTTCATGAAAAGAACACCTTGCCAACTGTTAAATATGGGGGTGGATCCATCATGCTTTGGGGTTGTGTAGCAGCCAGTGGGACAGGAAGCATTGCTCGGGTGGAGGGAAGAATGGATTCCATTAAATACCAGCAAATTCTGGAGGCAAATATCACAGCATCTGTAAAAAAGCTGAAGCTGAAAAGAGGATGGCTTCTACAACAGGATAATGATCCAAAACATACTTCAAAATCCACCATGGACTACCTCAAGAAACGCAAGCTGAAGGTTTTGGAATGGCCTTCACAGTCTCCAGGCTTAAACATAATTGAAAATCTGTGGGTAGATCTTAAAAGAGCTGTGCATGCAAGACGACCCAAGAATATTGCAGAACTGGAAGCCTTTTGCAAGGAAGAATGGGGGAAAATCCCAAATGATAGAATCCAGAGACTTGTCGTTGGCTATAAAAAGCGTTTAGAAGCTGTGATATCTGCCAGAGGGGGTCTTACTAAGTACTGAAGGTACTGACGCTGTAGGGTGCCCCGACTTTTGCACAGGCCAAAATGATGTTTTTTGTTTTTGGAATTTTGTTCAAGTTATAAAATAAAATGTAACTATGCATTAATGTTTCCTGATAATATTGTCTTTTTTCCCATATCCCAGAGAGACTATAAATATGGATATTAATTTTTTAATATATAAAATATGCTGTTTTTAAAGGGGTGCCCTGACTTTCGCACACAACTGTATATACATATATCAATTTTTAAATTGATATCAAAGAAATGACCTAACAAAATAAAAGAACTGAATTAACAACAAGAAAATGTAATTTCAATTAACAGGGGTATTAACAAACAAGAGAAGTTACTAACTGACAAAAGGAAACTAACTTCTTCAACGACACATAAACCAAGCCCAAATCAACAGAAAGAAAAGAAAATTAAGGCTGCAAGCAGCGTCAGACAGGCCCTCGCTAACATCATTTTATATGACTATTTGAATATTTGTGCTGTGGAGCCGGTTGAGCACACTCATTCTTGAATTGTATATAGAATGTTAGTTCTTGAGATTAATGGGGATTTGTGTGGATTTGGTGATATTACGTGGATCCCTTCACCTCCAAAACCCATTTCGTTCCATATGGCGAATTTGTTCAAAATGGCCGCCAAGCCACGCCCACACCGTGTGACGTAGCCACTAGATTTTAATGACTTTTCATCCTGGAGGGGTCTAGATGCCACACATTTGGTGAAGATCGGATAAAAATCCTGGGAGGAGTTTGTTAAATTCCAATGCCTGCGCACCATGTGCTGTAGGGGGCGCCGTTGAGCTTTTTTGAAATTTTAAAAGCAGGAATGTTTTTGTCTCGGGCTACTGTACCTGTGTACTGAATTTCATGAGTTTACGTGAAACTAGCCGTATTAACTCCACTAAAGCCCAATTTTCAAGGTGGCGCTATTGAGTCATTTTGCCATTCATATGTATAATTCCCCCAAAATATCAAATTTTTCACCAGTCCTGATGTGTGTGCAAAATTTGGTGAGTTTTTGAGCATGTTTAGGGGGTCAAATTGGGGTTCAAAGTGGCGTAAGAAAAAGAAAAGAAACCGCCAAAGAAACAAACCGCCAAAGAAACATTAAGGGAACAATAGGGTCCTACGCACTGTAGTGCTTGGGCCCTAATAATTTCCAACGGAATTGTGGTGGGATCTAAGACCCGATGCAACCTCGGCCCACGGCAGGGATGAGGTGCACCAAATCGGTCCAAATAGAAGTCGTCACTGAGACGGAGAAGGAACAGCAATGGACGGAGCGGCGGCACCGGGGCTGAAGGCCACGGGAGCCGTTGTTCAGTGTGTCCACCTGGCGGCTCACATCACCGGGCTGCATGGAGCAACCCCACGCCAAGCAGAGGAGAGAAGATACCCGGTGTGGCTTTTACAGCTACAGTAGGACACAAAGCAGAGCCACTTAACACACCCGGCCAGCAAAAATAACTAGCAAACTTACCCGAGCCAGAGAAGCCTCGCACACGAACAAAACCCAACGCTCCGTGACGTCCCCACACAAACACACCGGACACCGCTGCGAACCGATCAAACAAATCAAGCGGTGGTCACACCACAACACATTTTTTTCTAAGTCATGGCTCCAGCAGCCCCATACCTACCTCACCAGTCGCTGTTAGCCGACGCTGCCTCACACATGCCTGACGAACCCCCTGCCAGGTAAACGCCGGAGGACCATGTGAGTGCCGACGAGCGCTTGATCAAATCCACGGCTGGCACCCGGAAGCAATCAGCAGGCAGGTGAGGCTAACGATGAGTGGAGGCGGGGCAATGCTGGACCTGCCACATCCATTATTTTGATGATTCTAGCTAATAGCTCAAGAAAACCAGAACTCCAGTATCTCAAAATACAGGTACATGCTGTTTTGAGTTTGATTAAATTACTTTTCAAACAGTGCAAATACTGTATATCTGTTGGTCTACTTAGAGGATAACAAAACAACCGGAAATAAATCATCTCATCAGTTTCTGTAGCATCTCACCCTAAACTAAAACTAACCTTATTCCTATCCTTAAGGTTCATCCTAGAATTTAATTATTTACACTATGGGGACTTCATGTACACAGGAGGAACTAATGTCTCTGCAGTGTGAAGTGATTTATGTCCCCACAACATGAGTAATACAACCCTGATCACATGTTCTGCTCACCTGTTGCCTGATAAATGATAAATATGTAATTTATTTTCCCATCTGTTCCTCTGCCTTTGGAGCGCCAACCTCATATAACTTTACCACAGTCAGTGGTGTACGTGGTGTGTGACTGCAAGGTGGTTTTCTTTCATTTTTCCGTCTATTTTCTTTGTCATTTGTCGTTGTTTGATTTGGTCTTTTTTTTTGTCCCTCCAGCTTTTCTGTCCCCGTTGTTTTCCATTAGTCTTTTATATTTTCTCTCCCTCATCATTTTCTCTGTATTTATCTGATTGTGGCCTCTCTGTCTATTTATCTGACTCGAGCTGCCCTGCCAGACACCAGCATCTGAATAGATTAGAATAGAAAGGGCACTTCCATTCATCTTAACTTTGCAGAAAGTCTGTTTTCGCTGGTCTACTTCATAAAGTTGCAACAGACCCTGAAAATATAATGTTTTATGGTTAGGACTGATTGGAGCTGGACATGCCGATTCATAATTATTAAAGATGTGAATGTATTGATATATGAGGGGTCACATCCATGAAAATGCTGTTACAAGGAGGCAATGTCTTAAAATGCAAATTACATCTTTACAAACACACAAAACATGAAGAAAATAAGAATACAAGTCTGCAGTTATGCTTGGACCTCTGAGAATGCATTAAGTGCTACCATGTGTTTACCATGGTTACCAAACTGTGCTAGCATACTGATATTAGCCAATTAGCATGCTAATGTTAGCTAATTGCTGCACATGAAGCTAGAGCTCAGTCAAATTTAGATGTGTATCATTTTGAGTCCAGGGTGGTTCTATATGCTTGAAACATACTTTTTATAAATATAATAAAGTTTAAAAATTTAAAGGGAGCATTCTGCAGTGTTTGCAAAGTCACTGAACAGGCCTTGACTCAGCTGAACATTTGCATGTGTGTTGCACTAGAATTGCAAGGTCATTAGTTTTGCAGGTATTTGGTCTTAAAACAAATTGTTTTAAATTTTGATTTTGACCTGATGATGCTGCTAGAGCTGAAGATCAATAATAATTATTTTTAAAGTAACATGAATGTATTCACTTTGTCTCTCCTTGTGTTAAATAGAATTTGAAATTTTGTTAATGTTAGTTTGCACCACTAAAACAATCATTTCTTATAACATACATCAACACCAACTCATATGGTTGAGAAATGTGTTAGATATTCATTGTTACAACAACATGAACATTAAGATTTCTTTATTACTGCTAATTTTAAACAAAAATACCATAGCATTAACCCACTTAACTTTAGTATTAGCCTACTTTATCTGCACAGATTAAGGTGGTAGAGTTAAGTAACTGACTTTAACTTGAGAACAAATTCCTGAATCACTCCTGCCTTTTATTAAACAGGGTTTCTCATAAATAGCTCAACAGTGCTTCCTGTCTTCTTCTAGTGTACTTGTGCTACAGAAGTTTGGGTATTCACGGAGAAGTAGTGGCACAAAAACTGTAACTGTGTTGTTATAGAAGCAGATATTACATGAAAAAACATTCCTCTTTCTATGTGTTTTCCACACATACAGCTCAAAGTCTTGGTTATTTGTTCTGACTTATAACTAATCCAGTAATGTTTCAGAGCCAGCCTTTGACAAATTTAGCCTTGGATGCTCTACAGGCTCAACGGAGACACTAATGTGCATGCTCGATCAAAGTCTTGGTAAGTCTCACCAATCAACAGCCATCTTGGCAACACCCCGGCACAGTTCATTTGGTAAAACAAGACCAGGCTCCTGTTGAAATGAATGAGGAGTGAACCATAACTATTAATTCAATAACATTAAGACTGCAAGTATAGAATCACCTGAAACGTTTGGTGACTTTGCCCCAAAGTAAGGTTTTAAAAGTGTTATAAGTGTTATACTTCTATAACTACACTAATATAGTATAAATACTATACTTCTACTTTGCATACGCACAAGTTCATGACACCATGGTTGTATCAGTGCAACAACATGATTGGCTGTGTGTTTCCGGTTCAAGTTTTGAGGCAAGGGAAAGGACTTATGTCATACTACCGCCATTTCTGGTGTTGCAGAATTCTCCCACAGATTTCTATTCAGTATTCTTTAAGTGCAGAGTCTCTACTTTATAGGGTCTCTTGCTTTAATGGGCCCAAATTCAGGTAAGTGTGGAACATCCAGGTGTGTTATTGCAGAAGATAGAAAACTTTCTTTGTCAAATGAATGAATCCCCTTCCTTTAGGGGGTTTTCCAGGTAAGGACCCAAGTGCAGACATTCATGAACGGCAAGCAGGTTGTGGAAAAAGAAATTTAAATCAAATAAAAACTATTTGACAAAAGGTGGAAACACAAAACACTTGGAGAGTCCAGGAAACATACGGGGTCCGAAACTAAAAGCTAATCCAGTGGGGAGAAATTCTGAATCCGAAGTAACAAAAGCATGGCGTCAAACTGATGCAAAAAATAAAGAAACACAAAAAGTTTTTTTTTAAAAAGTAAAAGCATAAACTGCAGCACTATGTACTGAGAGAACTAACTGGGGACACAAGACACAGTAGTTAACTAATGAGGGCGATTAAAGAAGAGGGAAAGGCAAAAAGAGAAAGTAAAACTACAAGCGACACAGCATGACAGGGATTACTACAAAATAAAACAGGAAGTAACTGATTGTAATTGGTATCCAGCGCTCCTTAATACAAACATTGGCTGCACCAGAGCCAAAAGAACACATTTTTAAAAATTAATTCAGCAATCAGATCAGACACAAGAATAGCTCCAGTTATTGGTTATTAAAATTCAATACTCATCCAGGCCTTAATGCCCACATCATCAGAATTTGTTCTCACGTGACCACATTCTGTCAGCACCTCTGTGTTTGGAGGTAACCTGGGATCTTGTTCAAGGACACTTCAGCTGCCAACACATCTCTGGAACCGTTTACCTTCCCGACATGTGCCAGCCAGACTTCTGTCATCCAACACATACAGCAGGGCTTATTTCCAAGACAGCATCAATGATGGTTTATATTCCCGACAGGAAAGTTCCCCCTCTATCTGTTTAAATTTGGAGCCAGCTGCCGTCTAACAGCCCGGCTGTGTTTTGGGACCAAGACAACAGAATATTATCTAGGAGGATATCATAGTTTTATGATCCTTCTTTGCGGATAAAAATGGGAGTCCTAAACAGACTGCCATTTTTACTGTCTGGATTTGAATTAACTGTGGTGGGAAAAAGGTGGTCTGGGAGGACAAATGTAATTCGAGGTAATAAATCTAAATCACTGAGTGATCACTAAATGAGGACTGAGTTCTCCTCCCAGTGTGTTCACTCATCTCTTTATTCTGTCTGAAACTGTCCTAAAGTTGGGATTTCAGTATTAAAACACTGCTCTCTCGTTGTGTTTCAGTACATGTACTGCAGTATTTATATCTAGCTTTACGTTGCTTCTCTTCTCTGCAAATGTCAGCGGACCTGCCTGACTTTATGAGCTGATAAATTCACCGGCAGTTCAGGAAGACGAATCACCTCAGAAGCAACACGCTGGTGTTTACGATTCGAAGATTCTGGTTTGCAGATCAGAGTTACACATTGATTTAGTTTCAGGACTGAAGATGAAGGAGAGATGATGGTGCGGGAGGAGGA
Organism: Dascyllus trimaculatus; assembly: GCA_024666655.1. Lineage (NCBI taxonomy): Eukaryota > Metazoa > Chordata > Actinopteri > Pomacentridae > Dascyllus > Dascyllus trimaculatus. The sequence continues at coordinate 6,185,827 of CM045457.1, read as the reverse complement.
AAGAGACAGAGTGATGATGATGACATTCACAGGCCTCATTTACACTCATGTGTTCAGACTCACCTCTATGCAAATGAGAAGCTAGCTCAGCATGAGGACCTGAAACAGGGAGAAAAGCTGGTCTCATTAATTAACATGTTACCTTGTTTGTTTTCTACAAAAACTGTGTAAAAAAAAGGGGGGTTTACAAAAGGTATTTCTGGTTACACAGTGTTAGGATCGTGGCTTCTGTCCCTGCTCCCCCCTCCTCTCTCTGCTCAGTTATATCCCACGGCTGCAGCTGGTCTGATCATCAGCGGCAACTCTGGGCAGCCGTGTTGATGCAGACCTGTCTCATCACCACCACCAGCATAAAGACCGGCTCCTCACTCCACTCCCTGCCGGATCATAGTTTCAAGCAACTGGTTTCAGTTTCGAGTTCAGCATTTAGCCTTTAGCTCCAGCTCCTGCCTCACGCCTGCCGTCTCGTCTCCTAGTTAGTTTTTTCAGTTCTGTGAGTGAGTACTCTTGTTTTTTCCTGTTCTGTTTTGTTGGAATAAAATTCAGTTATTATGATTCAGTCCCGGGTTGTTATGTATCCACATTTGGGCTCTCCAACGCATGATGACACACAGAGGGTTGTGTGTCAAATAAAACTGAAAAAAACACAGAGGAAACCAAAAGGGGTTTATGGCAGTTGGGAAAATCCACACTGGGAAATCCACACAACATCAGACGGGGACGTGGGAGGAGGTTTCTCTGGAGCTATTTGACCAGTCCCCTGATGATGGGTGTATTTAGAGAGCTAGATGTTGTGCAGTAACTCAGTCTTGCTGCCACTTTATGCTCACGTGAAGCATTGCAAGAAAAAAATCCCCTGAGGTTGAAGAAGCACTTTCCCCAATTAACCGGCATTACAAATAAGACGTAAAACAGTTAACAGGACAACTCCAACTGCAGACAGTGTTGGTTTATACTCTTACTATAAACTCCCATTTAATCCATGAAGGTTTTATGTTCGTAAAACTTTCTTAGCACCAAGAAAACTGAGTTTGTCAACAGGACGAAACAGTGACAGAGAATTCAACTTTATTCCAACACTAACTGTCTTTCGTCCATGACGGGACACAAACTCTGGTCTTTCCACCCCTCCTACCTCCTAACTCCAACTCTGTCGCTCTTTGAAACTGGTTTTCTTTACCACCTTCACAGGTCGTAACTTTACATTTATTTCCAAACAACACTATGTTCCCTTCAAAATGTATTTACAAATGCAGTTTAGCTGTATGGAAATGTAATTTTGTGGAGACTGGGTTGGGACAACGACGTCTATGCAGTTCAAATCCCCTCTGCAGTCAAGTCCCGCTTTGCTACAAGGAAGCAATTCAAGCATGTGATAGGCTTTCAAGTGCATTGCCCTCACTGAGAATCAACAACTGCCTTAAAAGCTTGATCAGAGCTGCTTGTGGCTACAGTTCTTTGATTGTGATTGGCAGATGGACAAGACAAAGAGTGAGGCAGAAATGAAGCAGAGCGTCTGAGACAAGCCCTAATCACATCAGTGTCACCATGTTTAACTACGTGAAAATTATTTTAAGGTGTTAATTTGCCAGTTAACAGTTATTATAAAGATTGATCGCAGTGTCTGTGTGTTTCCTGCCCGACAGCGGTGTGATGCGTTCAGGGTCCGACAGCGTGTTGTCATCCCGTCTTTAAGGACATCTTCTTCAGGCCATTTCACAGTCTCAGCTTGTCACTGCTGAGTCCTGAGAGAGATGGGCGGGCGGACAAAGAGACGCAGTGAGAGTCAGCAGACAGATATATGGATGACCGAGCTGAGAGCAGGAAATGTCCCAGACAGAAGGCATTCAATCACACTGCAGACGCTGCAACACGAGGCCGACCCAAACCAAAAAACACATCAAACTCTGCAGGGATGGAAACTCAGTCCCTCTAAAAGCACACTGAGCTACATTTTCTGTAAAACTGTTAGGAAGGTGCTATGCTGAAGCACAAACAATGGTAGCTTGAGATGTTTCTGTGTGGCTTTTTGTTGTTAGAACTGAAGAAAACTGCAAAAAGAGTGCAATGGAAGGAAAGTGGGGAGAAATTTACAACTAAACCACATTCTTGAACATGTTTTGAAGGGAACTTACTTTGCTTACTGCAGCGTGTTGCATGGTGCATGGTAGCAAAGGCAACCAGTTTTAAAAGGCCCAAAGTCCTTGTCTGGAGGTAGGAAGTGTGGATGGAGGCAGAAACCAGCTTTCACCCCCGGAAGAACAGACTTCATGTCCTGTGATGGATGAGAGAGCGTTAGCGTCAGAATTAAGCTTTGTTTTCTCTCCTGGTTGACTTTTGGTTTTCACTCGCTTTCTGGTTTGGTTTAGGCACCAGAATTGCTTGGTTTGGGTTCAAATCCGACCCTCTCACTACATACATGAAGTGTCTCCTTCATTTTCTAGGTTACCTTGGTGACAAGTCCCGCCCCATCTAACATATGATTGGTTGGCTGAAAAGGAAAGTCAATAAATGGAAAAGATATGTGGATGAGTGTTAACAACTTTGTATTTATAGATGACTAAACTTTTTTAGGCATTTGTTTACTTGTACATAGTTAGTTTAACACTCCCTTAGATCTTGTGAAAGTAAACACCAGAGTCGAATTGCTTGTGTGTTCACTAAGGCCTACTTGGTCAATAAATCTGCTCCTTATTCTGTTTGGTCAAATTTTAGCGCCACACTCACTGGAAATTCACTCACACACTCATTACAGTCATCTTCACGCTATCTGACCTGGTGTGTGACAGAGGACAGTTCTGGTCAGCAAACTGTGTCATGTCAAATACAGAAAGTCTGCATCAAAAAGGTCAAATCTCCAAACAGAAACCGACGGGGGGGTGTTCCGGTTTGCTGTCTGTTTTTTATTCTCACTTCAACTTTGACGTTTGCTTTACATTGAATGTTTGGACTCAGAAACACTGAGCTCTCCTCCTTGCTCCTGTCTTGGTCGTTAATCTGTGAATAACACCGGGTCCTCGCCTCAGGCATAAACACTCGAGCAGCTTTGCCGTGTCTGCTGTTTCTCTATTTACACCACCTGGTTAATGCGACCTAACTCACACTTTTTGATCACATGTGGCACATGTCTGACATGTATTCTGACATTTTGAGACATGTTTTGAAAACTGGCAGATGGTAATGGATGCTGATATTGATTCAGCTTCAACAGATCATCAAAAATCCATCTGCTGAAGGAAACTTTGCTCCTCTTCTTGCATGCATTGTAAAAAAAACTGCACATCGTTTGTTGAATCCTTGTGTTGGTTATAAAGTGTAATGCAGAGCTGATTCCAGACTCTGCATCAGCATGTGGAGCTACAGGCTACATTAGCCATGACTGTAATAGAAGCAGTAGAAGAAGTAGAGGTCAACAGGGGAAAACCTTAAAGAAGAAGAGTTCCCCTGGATGGACACAGGAATTTAGTTCAATAGGAAAAGCTGTAACTATGTCAGCTGGTATTGTAGGTGTTTCATGATAAAGACAATGAGAAAAGTGGAAACAACTGATCATTAATGTGAGTTAAATGTTTGCAATGTCAAAATATATATTAAAAGAGGTGTTTTCATCTGCCATGAAGTGTAATTTTAATTTATTTCTCACAAAAAGTTTTAAAAAGTGTTTTTTTCAAATCTTGCCATTTTTACCAACCTTTTCTAAAGCCATAATGTAAAAACTATAACACAAAGACACGGCTATAGCCTAACTGTAGGACCCCATATACACACATGTCCACACAGACACTTCTAATCTGCCTGTTTCTATTTATTTCTATAAGTAGAAAAATAGAAAAACAACAAGTAAAGAAGACGTCAAGAAGATGTCGTTGAATAAAAGCAACTTTGAAATTCAGGATACTTCTTCAACTGACATTCAAAAATTGCAGTGAATGCTGATTGGTTGGGATGTAGTACTCCTCCCAAACAGAAATCAGCTGAACATGAACTTGGTGTCAGACTGAAGAATTCACAATACGACATGAGACAGCGAACAGAGAGGAGGTGAGAGCACTGACTTCATGGTGCAGTGTCAACAACCTCCTGCTCAGCGTCAGCAAAACCAAGGAGATGATGGTGGACTACAGGAGGCTACAAGGAGGTGGACATGTCCCCATCCACATCGAGGGAGCAGCAGTGGAGCAGGTCAGCAGCTTCAGGTTCCTGGGGATCAACATCAGCGAGGACCTCAGCTGGACAGGCCACACGGACCTAAATGTAAGGTCAGCGAGACAGTGCCTCTTCTTCCTGAGGTGTCTGAGGAGGTTCGGAATGAACTCCAGGATGCTGTCAAACTTCTACAGATGCACCATCGAGAGCATCCTGGCTGGAAACATCACAGCCTGATACGGCAGCTGCACGGCCCTGGAGCGCAAAGCACCACAGAGGGTAGTTAAACCGGCCCAGCGCATCACCAGGGCAGAGCTGCCAGCCCTCCAAGACATCTACAGCCAGCGGTGCAGCAGGAAGGCCAAGAGGATCCTCTCTGAGCCCAACCACAGACTGTCCATGCTCCTGCTGTCCGGCACACTGTAAAAAATGCCCCTCCCAAAAGAAGAAAAAAAAAACTCATTTCAAGGCACTTTTACTTTGAAATAAGTGAAAAAATCTGCCAGTAGAACAAGTGAAAATTTGTTTGGTAAGATTTCTTGAAATAAGACATGATATTTAGAATATTGAGGTCTTAAAATTAGCAGGGAAAACTCATTTTAAGCTATATTTTAGCAGCATCGTCAAACTGAGGTGTCTTAGAATAAACCAGATGCTAAAGAATTAGTATGTTTCACTTAAAAATAGATTTTTGCTTAAGTTTAATGTCAACTTCTTAATTTGAGATGTATTCAACTTATTTTAGTTGTATTATCGTGGCTCTTCTCTAGATTTAAGACCATCTTGTGCTTGAAATAAGATTACAAAGATTAATTGAAGCATTCTGAGATATAATGTCTTCTCACAGTTGGCTAGAAATCCTAATATTTAGTGGTGTTTGACAGCATTTGAATGTGTTGTGTTTTAGGTGAAGCCAGCTACGCCCAAAAGTAGGTGTTTTAACTCAAAAGCAGACATTTGCTTTTTTAATTATTTTTACACATTTTACACATGCAGCTGTTTTCTGATATGAATTGGTGATTTTCCAATAAAATTCATTTACTTGAATCAAGTGAAGTTTATGTCTTAAATCCAGATTATTTATCTCATACAAACAACAGCTCAGCTTGAAACATGCATGAAATGAAATGAACCTTGTTTCTTGTAAAATACAACTCAGAACAAGATCATTTCAAGATTGTTTGACTTAACAAGATATTTAAGATGCGTTGTCTTAAAACACGTCCCTCCATGTTGCTGAAATGTTACCCGTAAAGTGAATTTATCTTAAATCAAGTGGGTTGAGACATTTTGACTAAAAATAAGACGAATAAACTTGGTAAGATGTGGAGTTTTTGCAGTGCAGGCGGTTCAGGAGCATCCGGGCTAAAACCAGCAGGTTCAAGGACAGTTTTTACCCACAAGCCATCAGACTGCTAAACAGTTGAACTACCACACACACACACACACACACACACACACACACACACACACACACACACGCTGACACTCACTAACACCAACAGCTACACTCACTCATACAGCTACACTCACACACACGCACTAGCCACTTAATAATACTTGAATAATGTGAAGGTCTTCTTGCACTAACCATCACAATGCACTCTGGCACCTCGGACTTTATTCGTTTTTTATTGTTTTTCTATTTTATTATTCTATTTCTGTTTTATTCTATTTCTATTTTATTGTTGCTACATGAAGTTGAGTTGGCACTAAGCACAGAGGACTTCATTGCTGGCGATGATGTTACATTGTTTCAAGTACATGACAATAAAGACTCTTGAATCTTGAACTGAATCTTGAGAACGACATGAATCCGACAGCATTGGCGTCTCTGTGATGCAGGCGAACAAGCAGCTCATCGTTTTACTCCTCAAGTGTTACTTTGGTCTGTCAGAATCGCTGCTCCTCTCTGACTTTGTACAAAGTTTCTAAATCCCTCTTCCTTCGATCTGGATCCGAGGCCCGGCTCAACGTAAATACTCTCTGAAGAGACAAACACAGCAGCCACAGCAGTCAGCTTTAATGCAGCGTGTGCTGAAAACTCTCGCCAACAGTCAACAGTAAGAACAGTTTCTATTGGGAACACTGACGCTGGACGTGTTCGCTGTCAACTCACTGCCGGTCCGACATGAAGTTTAAATGAAAAGCTGATTACGTGGCAACAAACAGGAAACTCTGTCGTCAGCTTTTCACTGGGAGTCGGCGGGGGTCCCCGTTAAGCCGTGTTAAAACACTGACAGCAGCAAAGTGTACAACTTTAGCTCCACTAATGCTTCAGAAACTCACTGTAATGCTGTCACAGTTTTGACTTTTAATATTAGCAGTGACACTTTGGCCTTTACGTTTCATTTACCAGTGTTACCTCACGTCACACAACACATTTAAATTCTAGATGCAGGTTAATCCTCAAGGAAGTTGGTCATTTTTCAGACTCTATGGGTAGTTAGTGACCCGCTAACTACAAAACCAAAACTAGTCACTGCAGTATCACTACCACAGCACCAAATCAATGTTTTACAGGCAAATGTGACTTGACAAATTTGCCGTCTCCAGTGTTTCTGTGGGACTTTTCTGGACAAACACAACATTTAGAGCCTCCATCAGCTTTTTTGAACCCATGGAGAAATCCAAGTTGGAAAGTTGACCTGGAAAACTATCAGCAGGGTCGAGATAGTTATGGTAAGTGTATGAGTTTACCTCAACAGTTCTAACTTCCCCCCTAAATGAACAATTTAAAGTGTTTTCTAAATAGTCAGCCTCATTAAATAACTACTTTATCATCAGTGGCCTGTAGTTTTTTTCTTCTCTAAAGCAGAACTGCCATCATCAATCCTATTAATCCTCCAGGATCTAAAGAAATGAAGCTCTGCACCAAACCTGTAACCTAGATGCTGCACCGACATGTTACTGTGGCAGTAAAACAAGCAGACAAACGTCAGCGTAACTGTTTCTGGGTTTAGACCCAGCAGCAAGACAACACTGGCACCATCAGGTCAAGCTACAAATTATAGCACTGCCCTTTTTTCTGTGCTTAGTTACCGCTACATTTATTGCATAGTTGCATAAATTTCCAACACTCCTGAGGAACACAGAACTGTAAGGAGAAGAAAAACATGACCTTAAAAGCACAAATAAGTAATGATACTGAAAGGGAAATAGTGTTGTTTGTGATTTTCTGTCATCTATGTTCCATTACATCAGTTTAAATCTCAAAACCTAAAGTGAACGTTTGCAAAAATGCTCCCTGTTTGTGTATAATCACAAATAGCCACATGAGCATTTGTTGCTAAAGTTGTTCTGTTGTTGTCCTGTGGTATATTTCAGGCTTCAGCATGAACACTGTGTTTGAGAAGTTAACATTCTGAGTCAAGAACGGCTGACATAAGTAAAATCCAACTACTGCTTTGGGCTTAAAGAGACAGGAGCTAAGACTGCCTGTTCCATACAGAGGCTGAACTGAGAGCTGTGTAGGGACAGTATAAGAGAAATAGTTTCTTCAGTTTTCAACTGTAAATCATGTGAAGTTGTGCCAGTAGAATGAAAATACAGAGCTGGACATGTGCATGATATAAAGATGAGCTTAATGATTATAATTTGCTCCACAACATCCTTTAGTGTGCAGAAAGACAAAGTGACCCTGGATGAAACCAGACCAAACATTCACTGTCTACCCAGCAAACACTGTGACGTTGAAGAGGTGTTTATCTGACAGGATGCAGCAACACAGTGAACACAAAGCCAAATGAAAGTCAAGAGGACTTCTGTAGCGTCCTTAGAAAAGATCTACCTCATGTAAAAATAAGTTAAAATAAAAAATTGTGAGGTTTAATTTTAAACATACATCCACATGTTTTTTCTTAAGGTTTCTTAACTGGTCTGCCTTGTAAAGCTGGTAGTTTATTCTGTGTTTTAAATGTTGAACTGTCCTCCTGTTCTACTCTTCTCCACCTTCACTCTGATCTATAAATGACCAGCTGCATATTAATATTTTTAATTTATACACTTCTACTTCTAATTCTCTTGCACATGTTTGGACTGCAGCCAGTCTGCACTTCCTCAGTTTATTGAGTTACAATAACCTGGTGCACACATCCATTCAATGATGTGAAAAAACATTGCACATACCTTTAACACAGTTTCTTCTGCATGTGTCTCCTTTTGCACAGCACTTTGTATATTCAGCATCACCGACCTCAGTTTGTTCAGAGCAGGTCTGAACTTTCTGCACCATAAGTATTGCGCATCCTTGTGTTATAGTTTTCTTTTCTGTACAGAACCTTTGTGCACTAGATTACATGTTCATAGTTGTTGCCTCGGTATGTGCAGTGCTGTTATTTTTGCATATGTGTCACACTTAAATGTTCCAGATCATCAAACTAATATTTGTATTTATTGAATATTAGACAGAGATAACCCACAAAAGACAAATGCAGTTTTTAAATGATGGTTTATTGAAGATTTATTTAAAAAAAAAAACCTGTATCACTCCCATTAAAAAGTCACTTCTCCCAGAACCTAATAACTGGTTGGTCCCTTGGCTGCAACAACTGCAGTTAAATGTTTGTTACAGCTTGTGATCAGTCTTTTACATCACCATGGGTGAATGTTGACCCACTCTTCTCTGCAGAATAGTTTTAATTCAGTCACATTAGAATTTTTGTGAGCATGAACACAGCATCTCAATTGAATTCAAGTCCAGACTTTGACTCGGCCACTCCAAAACCTTAATTTTGTTCTTTTTGAGCCACTCAGAGGTGGACTTGCTTGTGTGCTTTGAGTCATTGTGATGTTGCATCAACCATTAATGCTGACCTTTAGGTCATGAACTGATGGGTGAATATTCTCCAGGAAGATTTTCTGATAGAGAGCAGAATTCATGGCTCCATCATTGATGACAAGTCGTCCAGGTCCTCCAACCATCACACTACCACCACCATGTTTCACTACTGGTGTGATGTTCTTCTTGTAGAATGCAGTATTAACTTTACACCAGATGTAATGGGACCTATGTCTTCCAAAAAGTTCCATCTTTGACTCATCAGTCCACAGGATGTTATCCCACAAGTCTTGGAGCTGATCTAGATTTTTTTTTTTCAAATGCCAGATGAACCTTCATGTTCTTTTGGATCAGTAGTGGTTTGCACCTTGTAACTCTCCCATGGATCCCATTTTCAACCCTGGAGATCTTTTGATGTTCGTCTGGGTTCTTTTGTGACCTCCTGGATTAGAAATCGATGTGTTCTTGGAGTAATGATGGTGGTTGGTCCACTCCTGGGAAGTTTCTCCACTGTTCCATGTTCCTCCATTTGTGGATAATGTCTGTCACTGTGGTTCTCTGGAGTCCAGAGCCTCAGCAATGGCTTTGTAATCCTCCAAACTGATGAATGTCAATGACTTTGTTACTCATCTGTTCTTGAATCTCTTTAGTGGCATCATGTGCTGCTTTTGATACTCTTTAGCTACTTCGCAACGCCAGACAGGTTCTACTTAGTGATGTTTAGGTTCAACAAGCCTGGCAGTGATCATATGTGAGTGTGGCTGGTGAGATTGAACCCAAGTGCCAAATTAATTTGGTCATTTGGTAGACTGGTAGCTAAGGGGGCAATTACTTTATCACAAAGGGCAAGATGGGGACAGCATTATTCCTTAAATAAATGAAATCATCATTTTTTTTTAATGGATTTTGTGTTTTGTTGTGTTGTCTTTGTGTTATATTAAAATTAGTTGGATGATTTGTAACATTTAAGTGTGACAAATATGCAAAAATAGAAGGGCAAATACTTTTTCACAGCACTGTATCTGTACATGTATGTCACAGAAGTCTTGAGTTTCCGATGACTACTATAACTGTAATTTTATATGCTTTTGTGTCTTTGATTGAACAAAAACTGAGCTTTTTGGCCACAATGACCAGAAATATGTTTGGAGGAGAAGGTGAGGCCGTTAACCCCTAGAACACCAAACCTCATGTCAAGCATGGTGGTGGCAGTATTATGCTCTGGGGTTGTTTTGCTGTCAGTAGAACTGGAGCTTTACACAATCTTAATCATTTTTCATTGTAACATGAATATTGTGATATTTCCTCACTCCTCGTTCCATAATCCCCTGTGATTTAGCATGCTTAAAGGCTGAGCTTTCACTTTAGCTTAAACTGCTTAAACAGCCTTAAGCGACTTTACTTTAACAGGTACTTACAAAAAATGATTTAACCATTTTTGTTGATAAAAATCATCTATCATGTGTAAAATGTGACATTAAATAAAATAACAGCTACTACAGAAAATATCTCACAAAGGATACAGTTTGGAAAATCTATCCTCAGTGACTGGCAGAATAAGATTTCACAAAAGAAGTCGGCTGTTGAAACACTGAGTGAAGAGTATAACAGAACACAGAGTAAAGATTTGGTTTCAGCCGCTGACTGACAGCAAAGGCTAGAGGAACTGAACCTCATGCGCTTTGATTTTGAAACTTGACCAATAATCAGGTTGAAGTCTGCCCTCGAGGCTTCCATGACAAGGTAGACGCAGACAAAGGTTTCTGGCCTCAAAGAGCGGGGAAGTTACTTGTCGACACAACAGAGAGATGGCAGATCAAAGTTCCTTCGCGGCAGATCAAAGATGAACATCAACAATATAAATAGATCAGTCCTCCTCAGCATCTCCTGGGGATAAATGGTATGAACTTAGATGGCATGAAAGAGGATTGATGCAACCTCCTGCAAACGGAGACGCGATGAGGGAGAAAGTACAAATCCACTGTAGCGGGATCCTTACAGTGTGAAACTTACTGTTGTATTTTATCAGCTATCAGAGTACTGCAGTATTGTCTGTATCAGGATTAAATTATTGTGCACTCTGTGCTGAAACTGAGAAATTTGAGTAGAATCAATACAAGCTTTGTTGAAGGATCACCTTTTCTTTGTCAGCAGAAAAATACAGTAATGTGGCTCACTGTAGTATAATTCTGATTTGCTTTGACATTTATCGGACAAGTCTCAAACTACTTTTCTATTGCAGACAATAAGAAACTGCTTCAACAGAATTCAACAGTTTCTCTGGTTTCTAAATGCTAAAATGACCCCAGTGCATTGAAAGTTTAAATGTCCCTAAACCTAAATGACCAAATACTGTGGGGGTTTGACACTTCCCTGTAATAAGATCACATTTTTATGAAGTGGCAGTGCTATGGTGAAGGTTGGCTTTAAATTAAGGAGCAAAATCAACTTGGTTAGGTCCAGGGCCTAAAAACCAGAAAAGTTTGGGTTGGAAAAAAAAGTGTTTCATTAATGCTGAAAGACCTCCATCGTTGTCTTGGTTGCAGAATAAACAGCTAGTCAAGGTAAAGGAACAGCTGGTTAAAAACACAGTGTTGGCTTGTTCTGAAACAGAAGGGAAGAGAAAGTCTGATTTTGTTGTTGTTGTTGACCCGTCCATCCACCCCAGCCTCCTCTCTATACTGACTTAATGACTTTAGCTGACTTCCTCCTTTCCTCCTGTTGTAATTGCAAATGCTGTTTATCTTTGTACAAGGACAGTTCGTTTATCTACAAACTATATATAACATTTGAAATCATAACGGATGGTTTAACACCTTTTCTGTCTCCGAGGACACGTTTTTTTAATCTCTATGTGCTGCTCACTGTTTTCACAATAAGAGTCCAACAGACTAAGTGGGTGGATGTTAAGGGGTTGATGAGGGCTCTGCTTCATATCATTAGCTACACCTGTGCTTTTGTTGCTAAGAGTTCATTCTTGTTAACCCAGATAGCAGTCAGTTCTGGGCCAAGTCTGGCTGTCTTCCATCAGTGTCGACCAACAGCAGGCCAGATTATCTTTGCACAAGTCTGAATCAGTCCAGACCTGGAGGTAGCACAGCAGTAATTTTGGTAGTGCAGCTATTACTGAGCCAAGGATTATTATAGAGTTTACAACCCGTAACTGGACAGTGTTGATTGAATATATGAAAACACAGACTGCTGCTGCTGTGCCAGAAGACATTTGCGATTTTGTGCTTTGTGTGGCGAGGGGCACTAGAGAGATCTGAACAACACCACCTGGGGAATTGCACCCCAGGAAATACCATTTGAGCCTTCAGTATTACTGGAGAGACAGAGACGTGTTTCAAAAGTAAACCAAATGTTTTATTTTTAATAATCCAAACAGAATAAACAGGCAGGGATTGTAACTGCTGCAAGAAAAGAAAGGTTAAGGGACAAATAAGATTTCAGAACAAAACCAGTAAAGTGGATAAAATTACTTCTTTATTACAATTAATGTTGAAATATTTCAATATAAACTCTAAAATGCTGTCTGCGTACTACAAGTAATAAAACCAGTCCAAAGTAACTAAAAAGAAAAGAACTAAGCTGAGGCCACGTGTGGAGAGGTAGACTACACTGAGGAGGTCCGGGGTGCCACCACAACACAACACAGCAAATCTCACAGCAGTCCTCACAGCAAAAGGGTTTAGTCATTGTTGTGTCCCTGTGCATTTACTCATACGCAAAAGAAAGTGAAGGGACATCCCCATGGGTGCCTAGCTTACCCACAATATGGCACTCGGCTCTGGAAAAAAAGAACTAAATACAAAAAGAATCAGATGCCAGTAAAGTAAAGTAAAGTAACCCAGTTGGTTTAACAAAAGTAAACCTCAAAATAAATCAAAATATAGACCAAACTAAGGACAAAACAGGTTATGTAAAAGGTGAATCACCTCTGGCATGGGGCACCATTACTGGTCACTCAGGTCTCTTATACGTTCAACCAATGCTGGAAGACCAAACACCACCAGCCCCAACAGGGATAGAGATCAGGAAGCAGAGGGAGAACAAAGGAACAGCTGTCTTATATTGTCTGGCCCTGATTAGGGGATTGGCCGGGGGAGGAGTCAGGTCAAGGTTGCATTCAGCAGCCTCTGCATTCAGAAACACTGTATTCAGGGAGTATTCCCCAACCCATCTGGATGGTTCTCATGCTGGAATGTTCCTCTTCTTCCAGCTTCTACAGACTGGGACTCAACTTGTCACACAGTATTTTGGTTTATCCACAGACATTCATGGTGCATCTATAAACATCATCTCCCCAACACCTTTTACATTCATCCAGCCTCATATCATCACACTCCACCTCTGTGCTTCACTGTCAGGACTATGTATTCACTGTGGTAGTCCTGGTCAGGTTCACACCAAACATGCTGGACTCCATCTGAGTCCAACAAATTTATCTTGGTCTCATCTGAACAAAGAATCTTCTTTCAACATTCATCATGCTTCTTTTCGTGTTTCAAGTTTCATCTTGCAGTCAAGGAAGAGTTTTTCTTTAATCTCGTCCATAGAGGTTGATCTTGTCTGAGCTTCACAGAAACTCTGATTTCCATTGCTGACCCTTGTGCCAAAGCAGCTGTAATCTATTTTTACAGCTAGATTGTGAAAGTAGCACACCATCTGTGGAGTCATTTAGGAGGACGACCACTGCAGCTCTGATTAGTAGTACAATGGATCCTTCTATACATCCTGATGCAACTATGTTTACTAACTGCTCACCAGTCTTTCTAGATTTTTGTGAAGCGTCATAAACAGAATTTTTCATTCCTCTGGTAAATCTATTCCACATGGAGCCATGATGCAGACACGCAGATACAAACAGCCCATAGGTCCAGAACTGAGAAGGTTCTGCTCTTCACAGCTCATTTTAGAACCATTCTTAGGCTGAATAGAAATCCCAGGTGGACTAAACCATAAGCATAATCAACACTTAATGTTTAGTGTTAGTTTGCAAATGCATGTTGGATTAGGACAACATGCATGCATTTTACAGGCAGGACTATTGCTTTTATTTCCAGTAAATTCCACGTGGTAGAAAAACAAGCAGCAGGTCAGACTTTCTTCACTTCTGCCGTCTGTCACAGTGAACATCAAGTCTGCAGTGTGTTTTGTCAAAGTTACATTACAGCTGTGCGCTGTAGATTTTTCAGATCAGTCAACCCTTTAACTGCGTTACCGCGCAGTGACAGATATTCACGCTGACACCATGATGGATTGCACAAGTTAAGCAAGTTTCAGGGGCCTTCTGCTTTGATTTTCATACCACACTTGAGCAAAAAAGAACTGGAGCTGAAAAGCACAGTACATAAAAATACCAAACTGTTTACCCTGCATTTAAAAGTGGTTCTGATAAAAGTTAAAGATTGTGCCTGGTGACAATGATTATTTCAGTGTCTGGAATTACAGTAAACACCTTAATTTAAGGCTCTTTATTTAGCATCCAACAGCATGTATACATATTTAACAAAAGACGTATTGCTCACAAATTATTATCTTTTATTTACTATATTGTCACTGATTGTTTGCAGACTGCTGCTGCACAAATACAATAAATACCTGCTTACAGCTCAGTTATAGGGTCTATAGGTTGCTACAGGGAACCTTCTGCGGATAGCTGTGCTCTTCCTTCTTTAATGGAGCTTTTGATTTCTTTAAATTACAATGAAGCTGTAATAACTGGGGATCTACATTGGAATTGGTTGCAACCCATTTCTGACGACTTCAAGCCCTACTGTGATTCTCTGACTCTTGTTGAACTGGTAAAAGCTCCTACAAGACCAAATCCTAAATTTCCAGAAAAGTCGATGCTTATAGACATGATTCTAAAAAATGCTCCGTCCAAATACTCCACGGCAGCTGTGTTTGCAGATGATATTGATGACCATTGATCTGGCATTGATCTGTCTGACCTGCTGTATGAAAGGAATGTAACATGGGCAAAAGCCAGAAAATCTGATAGAGCTACTGACTGGTTACCTTTCAGGAAACTACGAAATGCATCAACAGTCGCAAAGAGGAATGCAAAATCGCATCATTTTATTGAAGAGACTACAGAAAACCAAACAACCCTTCAAAATTCTGGAAAACAATGAAGCCCCTATCTGAGAATAATTCAGGCGTTGAGCACCCGCCGAATATAGTGAAAAACTTCTGCAATATTACTGATAAGGAGGAGATACTTTTGTGTTTTAATGCTCATTTTGTTGCTTCTGGGTCGTTGTTTGATCCCACAAAATATTCACATAAATCTAACTTCTCCTCAGCCATAAGTGAAGAAACTTATGTCCCTTTGTCCCTTCACAATTTCAGAAGTGTCAAAGGCCCTTAAATCTCTAGATTCCACTAAATAAGCTGGTCCTGATGACCTAGAACCCCATTTCTTAAAACTTGCGGCAGATTTTTTTGCCCCCTCATTAACCCATCTATTCAATCCGTCTTTATCCACTAACACTATTCCTCAAGTATAGAAATTATATTGTACCTTTGTTGAAGGGTGGTGACCCCTCCAATTTAAACAACTATCGGCCTATCTCCAAGTTATCTGTCCTGGCCAAAGTTCTACAATTTTTAATAAGTGCCCAACTAAAACAATTCCTCAGTGTATCAAATGTTTTAAGTCCAGCGCAATCTGGATTTAGAAAGCAAGCTTGCAAAACAACAGCAGCTCTGAAAGTTTTAAATGACATTATGAAATCTTTTGATAACAAACCCCATTGTGCTGCCCTCTTCACTGACCTTTCTAAAGCCTTGTAAAGACACTGTGGAGCACACTGTACTAAAACAAAAACTACAGAGCGTAGGATTGTCTAACCACACTGTTGGGTGGTTTGAAAATGACCTTACAGATAGGACGCAGTGTGTAAAGGTTCAGAAGCAAAAATCTAGTTTTTTAACAGTATCCTCTGGTGTACCTCAGGGTTCGATTCTTGGCCCTCTTCGTTTTACTATTTATATAAATGATTTGGATAAAGCAGTCAAAAATGCAAATTTGTACCTGTACGCAGATGATACAGTTTTATACACATCAGCACCCTCAGCAGAGCTTGCCATATCCCACTTCAACTTCAAATGGCTTTGATCATTTGCAGAATGCTTTTTATCATTTAAAACTGGTTTGGAACTGTCACAAATGTTTCACCCCCTGCCTGTTTTCCCTGTTTTCCTTCCTTTCTTTCTCCCTTGCCCTCACTCTCTCACACAATCAGCCCAGTCCTGCCTGTAGACTCCGATTGCTGCAATTGTAGGCAGCTGTGAGAATCGGCTCACCTGTGTTCAATCATCCACCCTCTATATAAGCTCCAGTTCATTCAGCTCACTGCTGCCAGACCATAGACATTCCAATCCTGTTTCTCTGCCGTTCCTGTTCTGCTTTCAACCTGCCAGCCTTCCCACGATCTCCTGCCTCCTTTACCCCCCTGCCTTTGTGACTTCTCCACCACCCGGATCCTGCCCCTCCAGCCAGCCTCCATTCTGCCTGTGTTTCTACCGGTCTCTTGTCTGCTTCCCCTCAGCCTGCCTGTCCCTCTAGTTTAGTTTCTGGTTATGTGAGTATCCTGTTTGGTTTGTCTAGCTTTAGTTAATTTGTATCAGTTTATCCTGCTTTGTTTGTTGGTTTAGGTCTTTTGGTTTGTAATGTATAGCTCATCTCTTTTATTCAGTCATGTAGCTCCATTCTGTTTCCCCCCTCAGCTCAGTTTCCACTTTCTGTTTAGGTTTCAGTTTGTAGTCAGTTTTCTTTGTCCCTTTTGTTAGTTTAAGATTAGTGTTGATCAGTTTTCTTTTGATTACCCCCCTTGGTTAATAGTTTAAGTATTTCTTAGGTTCTGTAGTTTACAAATTCTCTGTATTAGGTTTAGTGCTCTCATTGTTTCTTCATCAGTTGTTTTCTCTGCTCTTGGTTGGTTTAGTTTGTCCTAGTTTAAATAAATCATTTTTGAAAATCCTGTTTGTCTCGAACCTGCTCCTGTGTCTGCACCCGAGTTCTCAACCACCCGCCATAACAGGAACTCGGACAAGACAAAATGCATGTTGCTCTCCAAAAGCAAAGCAGCTTCACAACACTTGCCTCCCATCACTTAAAATGATGGACATCAGATTCAATTGGTAACGGAATATAAATATCTTGGTATTTTAACTGATAATTGTTTATAATTTTAACCCCATATTCAGAAACTCATTCATAGACTAAAACTGAAACTTGGCTTTTACTTCCGAACTATATGCACTTTGAGTTACACTCTGTATGAAAAGCGCTTTATAAATAAAGGTTGATTTGTTTTGATATACCATGCTCATCATTTGGAGCACGAAAGAAACTTATCACTGCCACGTTTATGTCTGTTCTGGATTATGGTGATGCTATCTAGATGAATGCCTCCACTGATTCTCTGCGTGCTTTGGACTCTGTTTATCATGGAGCATTGCGTTTTATCACCAGCATGAGGTCGCTGACTCATCACTGTGTCCTGTGTGCCCGGATGGGCTGGTCATCTTTGGCGTTTCGTAGATTGAAACATTGGTACATTTTAATTTATAAATCCATTCTTGGAGTTGTCGTTCCATATCTGCAGCAGCTCACTGAGCTGAGGGGCAGCAGCAGATACAGAATGCGTTCTCAGGACCTCCTCCTGCTCTCTGAGCCCAGAGTGCGCACACAGATGGGAAAAGAGGCCTTTAGGTTTGCAGCACCGCACTCTTGGAATGAACTCCAGAATGAGTTTCAATTGAAAAAACTGGTGTCACTTGATACTTTTAAGTCACTCCTGACAGAACTTGGTACAAAGTCTTCAATCTGCAGATGTTTTACCAGAGTGCATTATTACCTCCGCCAATGAGGTCATGTGAGGGCCGGCGTTGGTTTGTTTGTTTGTTTGTTTGTGTGCAGAATAACTTGAAAAGTAATGGACGGATTTGGATGAAATTTTCAGGAAATGTGTGAAATGGGACAAGGAAGAAATGAGGAAATTTTTGGGCTGATCCAGATCACCGTCTGGATCCAGGAATTTTTTTTATTGTAAGTGTAACCGGCTGGACAATTAAATGTGATTTACTCTAAAAGCCACCAGAGGGCGCTCTTGTTTTTGGGGTAACCCCCTCTGACCACATGACATTTTGGGTCTCCAAGCGACAGACAGCCACAATTACGGAGTTCTCTTTCTTTCTTGAGCAACATACGCACGGTTGGGCCGGCATTCTTATCTCCGGTTGTCTAAGAAGCTGTGAGGCTGTTAGGAGCTGCTGCGCTAGAGGCTGCACCTGTTCATTAGGTCGAATGGGGTGAAGGCCACATTGCCGGTAGGACATTTGAACTGTATGTAATTATATTTGTATCTGTAACGTTCTATACAAAATATGTGAATTGGGAGGTTGTGTTGGGGGTGGAATGAAGCTCCTTGGCGGAGGTATGCGCTCTCTGAGTGCTTTTCTAGTTTTGATTTGTTATGAGGGTATTTTATTTTATGTAATGTAACTTAAGTCTGTAATTATGGTTCTGCCTCTTGGCCAGGACTCTCTTGGGAAAAAAAGAGATTTTGAATCTCAGTTTTATCTTGGTTAAATAAGGTTCAATAAAAATAAAATTTACATACCTCTAATGTTAAACAGGAGTATGTACATTGAAGTATTACCATGATTTATCATGTACTCCACATATTATATTTTAGCCCAGGGTTTTATTCAGTGCAACATGCTTTGATAGTTTTAGTGCCTGAAAGTCAGTGAGCTGATAAGAGTTCATTTTGGTAAAGTTATAGAAAAAGCAGACAGAGCATAGGTTCCTTCCTCTGCAGAAGTGATGTGGAGAGTGTCAGACCTCAGTGTGTCTGGTGGAGGACGCAGGCGGCTGCCAGAGCACCAGTGGAGCTAATTAAGTGTCTGATTCCTGCATAATTTAAAGTGTTTTATGTTAATGAGACCAGCCGCCTGGATGCATTTTCTGGCCAAGAAAGAGAGCGATCAGAGCTCAAGACTCACCGTTTGTTTTCCCAGAATCCCCTTCGACTCAAGCTGACTTCACATATCCAGGAAGCATAATATGTGCTGTGCATTTCCTGGGGTCAAATGGTGTGGGAAGAAAAAAACAAGTATTGACCTGTGCGTCTCCCTTGTTTATATCCGATTTCTTACTCATAGACACACAGCTATAAGCAAAATGCGTTGGCTTGTCTATCAAGTGTCAAAAGCGAGCAATTACCTGCAACACCTAGGCTTCATTATTTCTGTCTTGCATCTCTCCATTGGTGCTCTGAGTGATCAGAAAATGAAGCTAAAATTCGCACACTGCCTGCAAACATGAATCTCTGAAGGAAAGGTAATGAAAGAAAGCCGGAAGAACGCATCATGACAGCAGTGACAGGTGATCGCGGGAACAATCAGGGCCGCTTGCACAATACTTTGGGGAGGGCAAGTGGGAAATATAATAATAATAATAACAATAATAAAGAAGGGCGGTGGTGAAATATAATTGTCAATTTCTCTGCTGGAATCCCTCCAGTCGGCATTTGCCTTGGGATTCTGTCTGCCTTTCAACTCTGACAGTTCGTATGCAGACTAAGTCGCAGGAGAGCTGAGCAGAGCTGTCAATCACACGTATGCACCTATACGTAACGTAGCGAGAACACATCTTTCCCTGGGATACGTTTTAATGATGCCTCTGTGTGAGCCGGTTCATCGTGCAGCAAGTGTTTAGGTGTGTGAAGGACGCTTTATCTGTTCAGGGCATTTGTGTCGAGACTGAAAGTGGGACTTTCCTCTACAAATGTCTCCTTTAATTGGACTTTTTTTGCCATCATACTTTTACTTAGTTGATTAATTTTGAGCTTTAAATAAATAACATGCTTCAGAGTTTACTGATTGACACTGGCTAACATAACCTGCAAGTTCCCGTAATGTCTTAATGAACATTTTAATCTAAGTTCAGAAGTTTTAGAAAATCTCCTCTTGGGTGGCAGGTGGGCCCCCATGCCCTGTGCCCCACAGTCTTGTCCTTGGCGCGCTTGGGGTGTCGGTTGCTGCCTTCTCTTCGTCTCTGGGTCCGCGTGGCTTGCCCGCTATGCCCCAATGTCTGTGGTCTTCTGGTGATGCTTCCTGGTGCTCCCCGCTTGGGTGTGGGGGCATCTCTAATAGCCTGGCCTGCTGATTGTGGTCGTTTGGCTTCGAGTCCATCACACATGCATGTTTGTTCAGGGCCGCCCCAACTCCTGTCGAGTCCCCTTTCTGAGAGCTGATGTGACCCGTCTGATTGTGCGGAGTCACTCTTCAGACTTTGCACTAAACTCACGCCCTTTATACATTTCTCTCTCACTCCTGTCCTCTGGCGTCCTAACCCTGCATACTGTCAGGACTTCTGGTCTCCTATTCGTTTCTGTGTTGATTATTTGTTCCCAATTTCCAGATGTGGGATTGGTTGTTGGGAATGACACAGCATTTTACAGCACTCTTATAGGATTCAAATAGCACTGCCTGTCTGTACCCTCCCTGTTCATCTAGTCTCACCCTGTCCTTCATTTGTTTCCTCCTCAATTCACTGAGGTGCTGCACTGCCCCCTCTGGCTCATGATAAAAAAATTCAATAAAGAATGATAGCTTAGCCTCCAGGGGAGCAGTGATGGTCATGCACACGCACTAAATATTAATATATTTTGCTGCAAGACTAAAATATGCATTGATCTCATTAAAGTTGACACACTTCTGTGGTGTTATACGATGAGTATAAATGCAGACAAAAAAAAAAAAAACTCCATCCATCACCAAATCTTAACCTATAGAAAGTCTCCATCAACCACTGAGGAGAAGATCTTCAACCTGTTGTTTAGAACACATTTAGAGCTTCTTTTGCCTTCATGAAGAACACTCTGGGAACTAAAATAAAACTTCCCACTGAAAACATCACTAGAACATCTGCCCGCCTGAACCCTGGCGTTCTGGCCAATCTCCCTCCCAAAGACTTCTCGTCCAGATCAGCCTTTTAACGTCCGACTGGCATCAACTTTCTCATCATCTCCAGCAGTTTGACATTTACATGACATTTGCACTGCAGTCTGTGATTTTTCATCCCCAGGATCTTGTCACGTCGTGATGGAAACACATTTGCACTGGCTCTTCACTAATTGTATGTATTCCTCATTCAAACTGAAGGACAGTGGCAGCTGTAATCTCTCTCATTAAAAGGCCAGGAGACAGAAACAATTGTAATCATTGCTCAAGTTGCTCATTTAAGACGGACTGTGTTTGTGCGGTTTTTAATGAATATCTGCAGATTGCTGCTTCTGATACAATGCAAGAACCCAGGATTGAAACTGAGCTGTGATTCTGGTGTTTAGGCCAAACCATGTTCCTACAGCTTCCTCACATGATGCAAAGTTACCCAAAAACTGGCAAAATCTATTTAGTTCAAGAACATCTGGAAAGTCTAGAAGATCCATATGATTAATCTATCAGTCATGTGTCAGGGCCAACAGAGGAGTCACAAGCTGGACGGTAACCCAAGAAGAACAAGGAACATTTTGTAGTAAACAGCTGATAATGTCAGACTGTGTTGTGGATCAGGTGGCCACAAACTGTAGTTCTTCAGTCCTGATTCTAAGTTCTAACTCATTTATTTGTATGAGGGCTCAATAGTAGCAGTTGCCAATGGCTCACCAATAGAGGCAGAGAAGAGTCCAAGGAGTCAGTCTTCAGATTCAAAGAAATAGTGTTTATTCTGCAAGGTACAGGTTAAACACACTGAGAGGTACCCAGGGTAAACTGACAATCACTCCTGATACTCTGGCTTTTATACAGTTTCAATCCCAGGGGTTTCCAAGCCTCAGGCCCATCCTTCTTTTATGTTAATTCGCAGGTGCTTGCCACCATTATACCACCTGTTCCATTCCTAATAGTGTCTGGACAGTCCGGTATCATTTTAAAAATAATGATGGATGGGCGGTGTCACCAGGAGGAGACAGCCCCTCCTCTCTGGCTTCACCCCCCAACCAATCAGAACACTTATTTATTTTCTTCTGCACATAAATAAGGCCTTTTTAAGGGTACCTCAGCAGTTACATTCTTTCATCATAGTATCATGTCTTACAAGAGCATTAATACACAAAACATTTAGATGGTGACAGAAAACTACTCGTATATATCACATTTCAAGATAATGAAGCTGAACAATCCTATTTCCAGGCAATAGGGCTATGTAATCACATCCCAGAATAATTTGCTCATGCAATTAAAATCAGTTGCCCCTACAATAAAAATAGGTGCACACAACATTTGGACCCTAATTTGGAAATGATATCTCTTGGTCATAAGCCACTACAACTGCGGGTCACTCTGCAAGAGGGGGGATAGGTTGGCCCTAACCTCACAAAACAGTGTTTTGATTTGACAGATCTCTCTCCAATCACAGGTGGAGCTAGAGGGGCAGTGGTGGCCTAGTGGTTTGTAAAATGAACTTGTAACCGGTTGGTTGCCGGTGTGAGCCCCCGGATTGGCAAGAGGTTGAGGTGGGAAAGTGAGAGTGACCGCTTGTCCCAGTCACCACCACTCTGGGCCCTTGAGCAAGGCCCTTAACCCCTGACTGGGTGCTGTACAGCCCACTGTTGCTAGGATGTATAGTTAAATTTAACTATGAATAGGATGGGTCAAATGCAGAGAAGGAACTTCCCCAAGGGGATCAATAAAGGTTATATTATTAATGTTATTATTATTAGCTCTGTGATTGGTCAACCAGAGAGAATTGCATCTCCAGGCCTGGACCAGCCAATGACAGCAGCCTTTTTAAACTGAAACAGACATCCTACTTCCTCACCTCTATCACTCCAACCAACAGTTGACATCTCCAGTGTGTATTTTTTAAACTTTTAGCGTGAGTCGACGGGTTCTTGTGGCCCTTGCATTTGCACTGTGGCTTTTGCGGTTGCGTTGACCCTTCTGGGCCACCGTACTCACAGGCTGTTGGTACAAATCAATTAATACTGTATCCATTTGGAATAATGCTGTAGCTGCTCATTTCAAACTTGACAGTGACATTTTTCTGACTAAGACTCGACTAAAATTAACAATAATTAAATAACTAAACTGTGATTGAGACAAATTCACGTTGTAGTGGAAAAACTAAACCAAGTGCTAAAATTAGCCCAGTTGTCTGAGTCCCATGGAGCTGACCCAGGCATGAATGGGTTGAAATCGACATACAGTCCATGTGGCAGTAATTTTCAAGACCAGGGTTCACACACTTCATCTGAAAGCCAGTATAATAACAACACAGCTGCACATAATGGCTTAAAAATGGCTTAACAATGTAACTAAAGTCCTTTTTAAGCTCCTTAATTTTACAACTCAAAGGCTTTGAGCTACGTTTTGCTGCAGAAGCAAGAACAAGCAGTATAAACATAAACAGTGTTTTTATTTTTAACCTTTTGATGCCAAAGTTGTTGCATTCATCAGTTCTACCAGCACTCACTGGCAGCGCTCTTAGACGCTTAGCCTTTAATCTGGCAACCAGGGGATTGTTATAAACTCCCACCTTCTCCTTTTGGGTTCTCTCTGCTCATCACAGCACTATTTTCTGCAGCATTCTGACGGCCACAAGAGAAATCAGAAATGTTTTAGGGCTTTTTTTGTCTTGGCAAAAACAGCAAAATACAACAAAGTTTCCCTGAACATGAGCTCCATTTGCACAAAGCACCAAACAAAGAATTCAGGCTGCAAAAGTGAGCAGTTTGTTTTCAGTTGATCCCACTTTCAGTTTTAAATAATCCAAGATGGGCGGGATCGATAATGCATAGTTTTAACCTGGTTTTCTGCAGTGTGTGTGTGTGTGTGTGTGTGTGTGTGTGTGTGTGTGTGTGTGTGTGTGTGTTTACGTGTCCACTGAACTGCTGACAGAAGCATGAACAGCGAGTGTATCTGAGGGGAAAAGGTTGACAGTGTTGGCCTTTGCGTGTCTGTACGTGACAGAAGTGAGTGCATGAGACAGTCTGTGAGGCAAGTGTTGTGTGTCTGTGCGCGACTGTTTGTGTATCTGAGTATCCCAGTGTGTGTGTGTGTGTGTGTGTGTGTCTGTTCTTCGCGTTACTGGACAACCGTTCGTCCGATCTAATTTACATTTAGCAGGCGTATTGCTGTCGGTTCGAGGAGGTGCAGAGTCAAGTTTGAAGGTGTTTGGATGCGTCTTACTCATATCTAATTACTTTTCTACATTTTAGGCGTTGTTTTTTCATGTTATGTCATTTTGTTTTTTCTAAATAATATCTGGCAAAACGACTTTTTGCAGGACTAATAAAGTTTTCTCATATCTTTTCTTAAATGCCTCCAACTTCATCTGTTTGCTTTCTGTCTGTCTCTCTATTATACTATGGACACGTCCTCTGTGCTCCTTTCACTATGTTTGTCTGAGGAAACAGAAAAAGGAATTGAGCAGAGTGCAACACGCTCCAAGGGTAAACGCTCACGTCCACGTATTTTTAGACGAACACATCATCAGACAAAATAAAACATCACCGTTGTGTTTATCTGCTGAAGACTCAAATCAGCTATCAAATCTGCCTTATTTGCCCGTCTGACTAACTTGATAAATGCTAAAAAATCTTCAGAACAAACAGCATTCTGACTCCCGCTGGAATAAAAACAGCCAAATAACACACTGAGGTGTCAATCACACATGAACACAGGTTAGAGGATCATATTTCAACACTCTGATGTGACAGCAAAGCAATGCTAAGCTCATCAAGTAAAAAGAGACATGTTTTCATTCAATGTTATATTCAGCATTAATGTAGACGCTTTTTACATCAGCTTAATTCTTACTGAGATGTGTAAGACTGAATTTACATGAGTGAAATCTCAAGGCGTCTAAACATACATGTGTGAAATGATCTTTGTGCAGTGAGTAGAATTTGTCTTGTTCATGTTTCTTTGAATTTGAAGGTTAATTTAATGAGATGCACACTGGGAACAGCTTCGAATGCAGGGAGATACTAAAATAGTATCTCTTGATTTTCTTCAGCTTTAAAAGTTTTGGTTAATTTTTTGGGAAATATACGGAGCCCCTAAAGGGACATGGGCAGACAAAAATTAAAATCTAAGTTTCTCGTGCGCACGCAAACTTCCAGGCATCAATAACTCATTAGCGATACGTTGTCAAAAGGTAATCGATGCCTCTTTCCCATTGTTGTCCCTGTGTGATGAGTGCACAGGGACCGTCTGCAAATTGTAGTTTTGCAGACGGTATGGTTTTTATATATACATGTATCTCAAACCAAGTGTTGTGGTCTGATCAACAAGAGCCAGTCGATGGCTGCAGTGATTCTGGTGACACTACAGTGTATCAGGGTGACATTATTAAATATTTGTGTGATGTCTCTCTTCGCTGTTGCAGCAGTTTTGCAATTTGCAGACGGTCCCTGTGCACTTGCTCTACAGCCGGCTGCACATAGACACCAATGTTATTTCTGCAGCCTGAAACACAGCTACTGTTGATAAAGCTGGGCTTGTAGCACATTGTCTACCTGACAACGAAGGAAAGAGGCATTGTTTATGTTTTGACAACATATCACTAATGAGTTATTGATGCCAGAAGTCCTAATCTGTGAATATCTTTCCTGTATTATCATTTTCAGACGTCTGCAGTGTACAAACAGGGAATTATCTTGTACGCATGCTAAAACTATCTCGTGCTCACGAGAAACTTACATTTTAATTTTTTTCTGCCCACATCCCTTTAGGGGCTCTGTGGGGAAATAGGTTCATGTCTGTGTTTTATTTTTATTACAGCATTTTTATTTAAAAAACGGATCCGGTCAATGGATAGTGCACTTCCTCTCAGCTCCTTCTTAGTATCTGTTTCCCTATTTTTCCGACCTACAGCTTGGCTCACTGTCACAGCTCTCTTAGTGGCACATTTGGAAGCTAATGATCCATGTATATAGGGAACCACACTCCAAGCAACACTGTTTCCACCAATTACATTCGTATACAACTAAAAATGCATCCTCAGATGAGTTTTGAAGAGAACGTACTTCTAAACTGGCCGCCTTTCCCACCACTTCACAGGTCACAAATTACACTTGAATCAAAGCAAAAATACCCACAGGCAGAGCCGGCTCATCATTAGGCTATATAGGCAAATGCTAAGGGCGCCGTGGCCTCCAGGGGGCGCCACAAAATCAAGGAAAAATTCACCTTCAATATAATTACATTAAAACTAGTTATTACTATTAACTCTTAAAATGGAAAAGCTCACATTGATTAAAATGCAAAGCAGCGTGCAATTAATGTTACTACAAAACAATGCTAGTTGATTTTTTTAGTAAGCGTATGTAGATCGCAGATGGAGGGTGCGCCATATAAAATCTCACCTAGGGTGCCACAGTGGGTAGGGCCGCCTCAGCCCACAGGCACAGGGAGAAACTAGGCCAAGATTCAAACCCAGGACCTTCTGGCTGTGAGGCGATGGTGTAACCACTGCACCCCCATGCCGCACTGGTCGGAATATTCTCCATAATAACAACACTGTAGGGTCTCAGGTTAAATATGCATTATAGTCACGTAAAGCAGGATTTTACATCAGTTTTGAATCTCCAGTAAATCCCAGCATGAATAACACTACAGGGTCCTAACCCCATATTTACATAACGTCAGTAATAACTTGTTTTTACTGGAAGGTGCTTTGATGGGAAGGCCTTAAACGTGTTATATAAAAACCTTGATGTGACTTTGGGTTTTGTCTTATTATACTGCTTGTTTGGGAAACCGAGTTTATTTGTCTGAATTTGTTTTCATAGTTTGTTTAAATTGACATTTGTTTATAACTTTGTTTTCTAAAAGTGCCAAACCAATCAAATTATGATTAGTAAGTGTTCTATATGTGTACAGATCAATCTGCATAAAGTAATCACTCACTATTGTAGCTGTAAAACATCTGATTAGTGTCAATTTAATATAAAATCAACCTTTCTAAACCTGTAATGCGACTTACTGACCTCAGACATGATGACGTTGATGCCAGCTTCACTTGTTCCCTTTGAAACCACAGTGACTGAGCATGAAGGCAGATCAGAAGTGCAGTAAATCAGATCTGCTCAAAGATGAAGTGCTGCTTCCCTCTGCTGGACGTCCACATGACCAGGAAGGGGGGAAAAAACACATCGGGGATTGAGTTGTGTGTGAAAAAGTAAGAGGACACCAGAGCTGAAGTGTCAGAGCTGCTTCCTGTAATGACTGGTCGTTGTATCTGAGGCTGTGTTTCCCAACAGTTCTCCTAAATGTGGATTTCTGATGTTCATGAGGTAAAATAATCAAACAAATAAGACCTTTAATATTTCACTTCATATGTAATGAGTCTAGAATATAACACATTTTCCCTTCCTTAAGTAACTGATGGAAAATAACTAACCTTTTCACAGATTGATTGAGATGGACTGTCCAGGGTAACAATCCTGGAGGAGAGACTTTTAATTTTCCCCCCAATTTAGGGGCTGTTGATCTTGTCTGGGTCAAGCGTCTGATGGCTATTAAGTCCCCTGCTGCAAATGAGCCACACTAGGCCATATAGTCAAAATTTATTTGATTCGTGCCATATCTCCATTTCATTGTTCAGTGGCAGCAGCAGATCAGTAGAACCTGTTGCTTTAACGTCACACAACATGACTCCACTGACTGTAAAGGCCTTTGTAGCGTTGTCGGTGCCTGCTGGTTCTCCCTCTTTGCTTCAGAAATCTGTCCAGTAAATCCATAAAGGACCCTTCATCCACCGATCTCTCTCTCTCCAGCCCGCAATGTCAAACATTAAAACTGAAAAATTATCAAACACACAGCGCAACATTTCAGATTTTTATTAGAAAAGACAGCAACAGGTATTGTGACCCTCAATTTTCAGTAATATAATCACCCCACCCTGTTACGACGCTCCGATTTCAACTCAAACGTGTCAACCGCCTCTGACATCTGCACGCCGGATCACTATCAAGCAGGCACGCAGCCACAATCACATTAAATAGAGCAGTATATGGCAGCAACATAACCTCCTTCTGCAGGGGAATGACTGAACACTAGAAAATCCTGCACCGGTTCTTTATATCCCGGCTCTTCCTCCTGAGAGGTGAACTAAGGCCACATCCTCCGTTGTGCAATTTTCAGCGTCCAGAGTCGAGCCGAGTCGCAACTCAGCTCAAAAGAGGATGCAAAGAACTCGAGGACAGGGTTTCCACATTATATTACGAGGAAAAATTAACTAAAAGCTTGATTTCATCCTCACACACGCACATATTTAGATTTATTCTGTTCTCCCTCCACTTTAGTCAGTATGTGAACTTTCTCGAGCTTTACGGCTGAGAAACAGGACCAAATGTGATCACAACGCTTTCCTGAACGCTGCAGGAGAATTTTCACAGATTTCAACAATAGAAATGATCTGTTGAGAGTGTGTAGCCAATGTAGAGAACTGTATAATGTATTATGGAGACAGAGCTGCTCTCAAACACCAGCAGCAAACTGCCCTTGAAACGTGAGCAAAAAGATGAAACCTGCATGATGTCTTGGACAAAAAAAAAAACAAAACACTTCAACTACTTCAAAATGTAAATTAACAGCTTCGTAAAAATAAACATACATAACATTGTGTCGGACACAGTTAAATTACAAACAGACAGGATATCATAAGGGGGCGTGGAGGAGCAGTTTATCACTCACATTTATCTTTTCTATAGAGTATTTTACTGCCAAAACACAGTAGAATAATATATTACGGTAAGAATGACTCGAGACCGCCACCCTCCCCGCCTAGTCCGCCAGCCGAGTCCAACTGTCCTCAGTTGTCATGGTAACCTTGTGACAACAAATTGCAAAAACGTCTACTGCTGGCCTTCCTTCTTCTCGCTTTCCGATGAGCTGGAGCTGCTGCCACTGCTGCTGCTGCCGCTGTCTCGCTCTGCTGCCATCTGCAGGAACAAAGACACAAAAGAGATCATAAACATTACATTTTTCATCTACTGATGATGCTAAACTCTGACATTTCAGGGTAAAGAACAGGAAACACACCAGCTAAACAACAACTCTAAGTGTAAGCAGAGTTTCTTTTAGTCTGCTGAACGTTCAGGTGAACAGGAATAATGAGTCAATCTTCAGTGGAACAATCATCTTAAAGTTCTCATCCACAGCAAGTTTCTTAACAACTAAAAGTAACTGTTCACTTTGTTGGAGATGACCAAAAGTCAGAACGCAAATGTTATCACAGAGAATTTAAAGGAGAAAACACCTCAGACAGATCTCAGCAGCTCAAAGACAAATATCCGGATTTTTAATTAAGCTGGAGAGTTTCAGGTGTTACGTTATATTAACATGTTGCTGTGAACAGCCAGGTCTGTTAGCAGACTCCATATACACAACAAGGCTAATATTAGCATGTTTAAGCTAACAAAGCGATAGCACGTGACAGCAGCTGCTTGTAATATTAGCAGGCTACCAGCATCACTGTTCAAACTGTCAAAATATAACAATATTTTGTGTTACACATGTTAAAATACATGCATATGGTAGAATTCATTTTCATTTTGGTATGATGAAATGTGGAACTCCTGTGCTATGGACTACCACATTTCTTGCACTGTGACATTCCTAACTAACACCACCATGAAATGTTCAAATAATAAGACATTAAGATTAAATGAAAATGTTTCCCTATGTCACATTATTGCACCACACTTGAACTCCAACCAGGAGTAGCAGTCATTTGAAGGACAGACCCTTTACTTCTGAATAAATCTAGTGGTCATAAGTGACATAAAAGACAAACATCACTGTGTAGTTTTCACTCATTAACATTCTGCACTCTGATTGGCTCTGCTGTGTTTACACACACTTATTTTCTATTCAAATTATTCCTTCAGGGATGAATTTTGGTTTGTCACCAGCTGACGTCTCACTGTGTTGCAGCTCAATTGCTGCCAGACTGGACAAGTTAGTTCTTCCAGTGGAAATGTTACAACCACACAAACAGATGGTGTGTAAACAGAAAAGCTCATGGCACAAAATTCATTCAAAATATTTCATCTTCCTCAGACACAGTGAAGGAGAGGAACAGAAGTGGAGTTTCTGGAAAGAAAGATCCTAATTTTGGAAAACACTATTTTCCATTAACAGCAGAGGGAGACCACCAAACATCTTCTGCCAGCATCACATTTCTACACTGAGCTCCGTTCTTACCTTCTTATAGGCCATTTCGAAGAGTTTGAGTGACGCCTGCTGCAGGTTGGTGGCTGCCTGTTTGATGTTCTCTCCTGTCTCAGAGTCCTTGTTGGCCAGAAGGTCCCTGACCTTTGTGATCTCCTCCTTCAGCTTGGTGCACTGTGATTGGACAGATCACAGCGGAAACATGAATGAACACAGCTGGCTAGTGTGTGAAGATATTTTGTGCTGCACAGCCTGTTGAGTCGACTGTTTTCAGGCAAGTAACTCCCACAACTGTAGGACTGTACTTCTCATATGTGCTTCAATTGCTTTATCTCAATCATTCTCACCTTTCATAGAATACAAATAATTTATTGATCCCCAAGGGGAAATTTTTTTGTTCTAGTAGCAAGCAGAAAGAGTACAGTGACCCCAATACAAATAAATACGCAGAAATATCCAGACAATATACAACAAAGTGTAAAATACACTACTATTAAAAGTGCACTAAAATAAATAAAAATGTAATGTCAAATGCACAAATTACTATAGTAAACACATACAGTAAAATTAAGAAATTAAAATGTCCTGTAAACAGCAGTGTAACATGTGCAGGTAGTTCATGAAGTGAAACGGCAGCAGAAAAACTGGCAACTGCAAAAAGTGCATAGAGGAAAAACATTCCACATCCATAGTTATCTTGGCTAAAACTAGCATTCAGTGTTACATTTTTCCACAAAAACCACCAAAAAGGATGAATTTTATTTAGTCATTTCTGCCTTATTGATTTTTTAGCTGTGCCTGTGTATTTACACAATTACCTTTTATCAATTATAACCCTCGTATCTATTGAACGAGACATAGCACTAATTAAGGACAGACAGATCATCAGCCTGGCCGACTATCGTGGCCGATATTTGGCATTTTTCCAGTTGTGATTTTTATTGGTCAATTGATAAATGAAATGGGTTACTCCAGGTCGGACGCTGGCACCTCTGTCTGTCTGTCGTCACTCTGTGGTCTCAGAAATGTCTCTCAAGCAGAGACTGCAAAAACTGAACAACTGTTGCCACAAACCAGGAAATTAGCTACTCTAACAGTGGCTATGGCTATGCTAACGGCTAGCAGCTAAGTTAGAAGGCAGTCACAGATTAACCTGAAACAGAGTCTGGAAAACAACAGTTAATGTTTTAAGATATGGATCTTAGTGGACAATGACAGAAACAGAGCTGTTAAGGATTAAGAAGAACAAAAGACGTAACTGCAGGAGACAAACTGATCGATCTCAGTGGATCTCCTATTTCTGTTTTACATATTCAGGTATAGTCACCCTTATTAATAAAGAAGACTAGTTATGAATGACAGGTTCTCTGCTATCACATGCTATTAAAACATTACTTCTAATGTATATCTGTTCCAAATAACAGTTTTCTTGATGATTAAAAAAAAATCGTCACTGGCCAAAAAGAAAAGGCCCATCTTGGTTGATCCCTAGTACAAAGAACTTTTGAGCCTTAAAAGTTGGTAATTTTCAGCCTGATTTACATAAAGGCAAACAACACCAACTCACCACTGTATTTAACCTTTGTTGTTCTGCTTCTACCGCTTGACTTGTGTGGATGTTTTTTCAAATGCACCAAATTAATTCACTTGCGATGTCAAAGTTCACACGAGTAAATTAAAACAAAAGTCTCTGTACCTCATCGGCAGGAAGCTGATCCTTGAACTCCTCCATCTTGGATTCTGTGTCATGGATGATGCCCTCGGCCATGTTGACGGCCTCCACGCGGTCCTGCAGCAACAAAACGCGGTTCGTTAAGATTCACAGCACTATTGAGACGGAGCGTTCATCGTTACATTCAAGTTCAATCAAGTTCAGAAAACAGTCTATTCAGCCTCACCTTCCTCCTCCTGTCCTCCTCTGCGTACCTCTCGGCGTTCTTGATCATGTTCTCGATGTCGTCTTTGCTGAGGCCTCCGGATGACTGGATCACAACTGAGGGGGAGGCAGAGAGACGCTCAGACACTCGACAAGCAGCAGTTTGACATTTATATCAGCTAATTAAAACTGTTGAGTCGTGAGGAGGAAAAGGAGAACACAGTCAGCTGAGACACTCAAACTGCAGCTCTACGCTTCTTTTTCACAAGCTTTGAGGCCTTTAAAAAAAAAGAAAAGGAAACCACTGAGCTGTTTAGTCCTCAGTGTTTAAACACATAAATATTAGCATCCAGAATTTATTCCTTCAAAATCAAACATGAAGGCCAAACCAAGTAATCTGACAAATAAAAAAACCAGGAACCAGCTTCTTTTAAACAAACTAAACGCTGATGTGGATTCTGCCACAAGGATTTAAGAAGTTAAAATGTGGACACTCACTCTGCTGCTCGCGGCCGGTGCCCTTGTCCTTGGCGGATACGTGGACGATGCCGTTGGCGTCGATGTCAAAGGTGACCTCGATCTGAGGGACTCCACGGGGGGCGGGGGGGATTCCCACCAGAGTGAACTGGCCCAGCACCTTGTTGTCAGCTGCCATCTCTCTCTCGCCCTGACACACCTTGATCTCCACCTGAGTCTGTCCATCAGCTGCTGTGGAAAACACCTGGAGAGGACGACGACACGCTAGTTTGTGTTGTGCTTTACGTTAAAGATCTGTAGTAAGCAGAACTACAAAGTGAGATTAGTGTGTCAGCAGGTATGTTGAGCCTAAATTTAGTTTTCAGTGTCATGAAGGTGTCTCTCTTTTAACCTGCTGGATCACCATGGTAACTGATGCTGCAGAGCTAACCTGGTCCAGAGCAGGTTATGGTCAGAGTTTGGAAATTAAATCGACTGCAAGAAGCGTCTCCCAAATATAACTCTCCTGATAATTCTCAACGAGTGACACAAAGGAAAATGTTTTATCTGTAAACCTGTTGATCTGTACTTTACTAAAATTACTAAATGAAGCCGTGCAGTTACTATAACACACACTTTATACATTATGTTGCCATGGGAACCTGACATGTATTTAGTTGGTGATGCAGAAAACTCATAAACATGTTTTTATGTTTGGCCTGTTTACACTGCTGCTACTGCAGCTATTAGAACACAGATTAGAAAATGTTTTAATCTACTGGTATTTATTACAGAGAATATTCAATCAGTAACATTAATTTCACTTTGATTTGGCCAAAAAATAAAGTTATAACCTTAATTATGAGACAGTGTCAAACCTAGATGCTCTACTTTAACATCATGCCTACATATATGAAGTTTAAGTTTTAACATCTCTAATATTCATCTGTATAATACATATATTAGCACATTTTACAGTTTTCTGTCAGCATTTCTGTCTTGCATCATTTGCAGTAGCAGCAAGGAGGCAGCACACCACTGGTTCATTCTGTGCAGGAAAAAGTCACATGACGTATTAAACGCCCCTTTCTATGTGAATACGCTCAGAGTCTGAGGAAAGACTGAGTTACAAAGAAAGATGATAACCACCTTCATGACACCTGCTACCTTTGACTGGGGTTTTAGATTTCGTTAACCTGGCAAACACAAACAAAGC
This sequence comes from Dascyllus trimaculatus, assembly GCA_024666655.1. Lineage (NCBI taxonomy): Eukaryota > Metazoa > Chordata > Actinopteri > Pomacentridae > Dascyllus > Dascyllus trimaculatus. The sequence goes on along the minus strand of CM045457.1, from coordinate 6,152,152 downwards.
CTGAATGTGTCAAACTTGCTTCGTGGTGCAGCGCTGAGCACTGCTTTCAGTACCTGGCCCTTCTTGGTGGGAATCGTGGTGTTCCTGTTGATGAGTTTGGTGAAGACGCCTCCCAGAGTCTCGATACCCAGCGACAGCGGAGTCACATCCAACAGCAGCACGTCAGTGACGTCGCCGGCCAGAACGCCGCCCTGGATGGCTGCTCCGATGGCGACAGCCTCATCAGGGTTGACAGACTTGCTGGGAGCACGACCAAATAAGTCCTGGACTGTCTGCTGAACCTGCGAGACAAACAAAGTGTTACTTGTGTTGAAGTCTTACATTGCCAGCCCATTCTGTAGTGGATCATTCTGCTGTTGGGGGAAAAACACTTTGGCTTGTTTGTAAATCTTTTAACCAATCACAGTCATCACGGCTGAAACTTAGCAAAGGATGAGGCTTCGATGTTCCCTCAAAATAGTGGCAGGTGGGGCTGCCGCATAGCTCGCTGAGTCAAGGTGTTACCATACAGGCGCAGGTAGCCAGCAGCGATCGTGAGTTCAAGGAGACAAGCACTGTACAAAAAAACGATAATCCACTAAAAGAACTGGCCAGACTGCCAGACTGCACTATCCAAATCCTCAGCAAAACTGTTTGGTCAGACATAAGGGTGTCTGACCAAACAGACACCCTTATGTCTGTTTGGTGTCTGTTAAGTGTAGCTGTGTAGCTACACTGAGCTACACTGTTAGCTAAGTGTAGCAGGTCGCTGATCGGAAGTTGTTGTTTCCCCGTTGTGAAGAAAACAGTAAGGCATAGACAGCAGAAGCAAGGACAAAGTCTACTGAACTGATCGTTGGCTTTTACCCACATCCAGTGAGCCCATCATGTTTGAGCCATAAATCAGATCAAGAATCACAACTGATGAAGCTGTGCTGATGCTCACTTTGGACACACACATCATTTGTGAAGTCATTTCCAAAATGTGAGTTCACAAAGTGCCAGGAAAGAAAGTAAAAACCTTACGTGAAGCAAGACTGGCAAAAAAACAAGTGTTTTCAGTGTGACCTAACAAAGCACATACAGAAATAGAATTTATAATGCAACTCCACATTGGGCCAAATTTCACACACTGACTACATCACATCTTCACCAGTGGTTTTATTACTTCCACTACAGCAACCAAACAGATCAACTTTTACACTGAAACACCAAAATCAGTAAAAACTCTGACGTGATTGTTTAAAAATGCAAGTTACTCCAATAGACGCTGGAGCTGGTTTGACTGCGTAATAGAACACACAAAAAAACCTTTGCGTTTCATTCAAACCACCTGCAGTCCGTTTTATCATCTCATCTGCACAATTTTTACTTTAATATTCAGCAGCTTTAGCTCCTCACTGCCACTTTGCATTGTTTTCATCAGGTTTGTGACTTTGCTTAATTAGAAATCAATCTGTTATTGGTGCTACATGTTGGCTAGCAGGAGACGTGACTATACAGGTGAGCAGAGTTGTCAGATTGGAGACTCCTCCTTAATTTATTAGCACAAGTAGTAGTAATAACCTAAATATACCTGATGGAGGCTAAGAGTGCATTGTATCTATAAAGACATCATTTATTTTTCAGTTCAAACACTTCAGTAAAGGTCCCAAGTTTGTGGCCTCTACTGCCACCTGGACTCCTGCATTTTTCTACATTCACATCTAAAACTACAAGTGGAAGCAAGTAATTTGTCTTTTTTAGTATGATTTATTGCCCTCTTTCTCCAACCCTTTTCTGTCTTACAATTCATACTGTGTGTGAATGCTGCATACCTTGGGCATGCGGCTCATGCCTCCCACCAGCAGCACCTCTCCGATGTCTCCCTTGGCCACCTCGGCGTCCTGCATGGCCTTCTGACAGGGAGCGACGGTGCGGCGGATCAAGTCGGCCACAATGCCTTCGAACTGGGCACGAGTCAGCTTCATGTTGAGATGTTTGGGACCGGAGGCGTCCATGGTCAGGTAGGGAAGGTTGATGTCAGTCTGGGAGAGAAAACACACACAATGCGGTCATGTTTGAACAAAGTGGATGAGGTGTTTGTGTGGCCCTGTACTAGGCCTGTCCTGTTGTCAGAGTCAGGACAAACCACTCTCACTGGGCCGAGTCCTGCAGCAGCTCAGCAGCAGCAGACTCTAAAACAGAATCTGCTGCAGAGAAGCACAACACAGGAACTTCTTCTACCAGCACTGTAACACTGAGCCAGACACACAGTCTGAACAGCTGACTGAGAGCTGGAGACACGTGATGGAAAACAGCAACAACCTGACTGCCAAAAGGTTTTCAGAAACACTGGATTCAAGTAAAACTGCTCTTCCATCTGAGCTGCTACCTCAACTTCAGTTAACTTCAACGGTAAATATGCATTTTGTTCCTTCTGCATACCTGCAGCGAGGAGGACAGTTCACACTTGGCCTTTTCAGCAGCCTCTCGGACTCTCTGAAGAGCCATGTTGTCCTTCGTCAGATCCACACCAGACTGAAAAGACAAAGCAGCGCACATGAAAACCTAGAAACGAAAACAGGAAAAGGCCGAAACATAAATGAGAGACTCGAAACAAAGCCTGCTTACCTCTCTCTTGAATTCTTTCACAATGTGTTTGAGGAGGTGCTGGTCAAAGTCCTCTCCTCCCAGGAAAGTGTCACCGTTGGTGGATTTCACTTCAAAAACTCCCTTCTGGATCTCCAGCACTGAGATATCGAACGTACCTCCACCAAGATCATACACGGCGATACTGGAAACACACACGTCAAATCAGTAACACTGGAACGCCAACAACCAAGTAAAATATCAAGCGGATCTAGGGTTTCCCTAAAAGCAAAGATTTTCATCCATGTTGACTCTCTTCTACTCACATCTTGTCCTGGGTTTTGTCGAGGCCGTAAGCCAGAGCAGCAGCTGTTGGCTCGTTGATCACACGCAAGACGTTCAGTCCAGAGATCTGACCGGCATCTTTGGTAGCCTGGAAACCAAATAAACGCATATTTAATTTGGGGATGTTCTAAAACCAAGAGCTTAACATCAGACACTCTGGTTTCTATCTACCTCTTAGCTTTCTAGCTAACAAAGTGCAGTCCAAAGTGAAACGAGGGGAAAAAAGGTCAATTTTATTGTAAAGTTACCAATACTATTCAGGGTTTCCCCCAGTGCTTTATAAGCCTGGCGGGCCGCCAGGCTTTCCTAGCACCCCCCCACTAGGCTAAGTGTCACTTGTTTATTTATTTTAAATAGGTTTCTTTATGCACCAAGACAGTGATAGCAAAGACGGCACACAGAGCTTTCAATCGTATCTACGGATACGGTTAAAAGAGCAATGGTGACATTTTATGGTCAATACGTGAACTTTTTCCGAAGTCAGAGGAGCACTGAGGCGACCATGAGCCGCTCGTTCAGCCCCAGGCCAAGGGGAGTTCATCCCGACCGAGCCGCGGCTCCATGATGAGGCAGAGCCAGTGTGAGTTAGCACAGATGTTAGCACGTCGTCGGAGCAGCCTTCTGCGAGCTGCGATGGTAAACATGGAACTAGCAGATTTAATCCAAAATGGTTAGCTGACCCTAAATTTAGTGGATGGCTCTACCAGACCCAGTATGGTAAACCCAGATGGATTGATGCACTGATCCAACCTGAACCATGTGCAGCAATAAGTAGAACAGGTAGCACAGCACAGCAGACCTGTTCAGCCTCTGAGTTCCCTGGTTTTACCCCTTGGTCATGTTTGTACTTTTTAATTTATGTGAATTTATTTTACTTTTAAATGTGACCAGCAACGGCTTGTTTTGTTTAAAGATTCACTAGGATTTATCTTAAGTGAAAACAACTGATATTATTTATTTTAATTGTATTTTTTGTGTTTGTTAAAACTGTATTTCAAGATTGTGCCTTTTTATAAGACTCTACGTTTAAGTATTGTTAATAAATGGCTTATAATAACAGATAATAGTCATAATTTCAAAATTCTTGTAAACTTTAAACTTTTTTTTTTTTTTACAAAAACACGGTGGGTAGCCGGTGGGCTTCTATAGCACCAGGCTTAGCAAGTTTTCTGGGGGAAACCCTGCTATTATTATATTATTATTATCATTATTATATTTTGTGGATACACAGTGAAGCAGGTCTTACAAAAATGTAAAAAATGACACTATTCATCCATTAAAAAGTGAAAGTTTTTGGTGATGCAACCCAATAAAAAAATCCAACCAACTCAAATGTGACAAAATCTAAAACACATTTCAGTCCGAAGACTAAACTAAATCTAAATGAACATCAGATTCCAAAATCAACACAGAGAGATGCTACAGTGCTCCAGGTAGTGTCACCTGATGGCTAAGAGGTACAGCAAACCTCTGACAGCCTTAGCCTAGCACTGTTGGCAAATCAAGCTCCAGCTGCTGTGGCAACAACAAGTAAACTACTGGGGTCTCTCTGTGCAGCACTAAGCATGCTTGTGGAAGACTGTGGCGTTTATTAAACCTTCAGCAGTATCTGCTACCTCATTTTCCAAACACAACTCCACTAACTCACTAGAGCTGCTCTGCTAATGCTCTCGTCTGTCCCTCTGTGTAAACAACAGCTTTCAGTGATTGGCTGTTACGCATGACGTTTAACCAATCAGACACTGCTTGAGACCAGAGAGTGACTACAGAGAGAGCCAGCTGCATCGGAGCCAAAGTAATGCATTTAATATGTTTAGCAATAATCTGTCAATTAAACTGATACTAATGATCAGAAAAATGCCAAATATCAGCCTGGACAATCATTTGACACAGTCACTGACACTTTATCTTTTAGTGTTTAAGTGAATACTTGTACATGTGTGTACGTACCTGTCTCTGAGAGTCATTGAAGTAAGCTGGAACAGTGATCACAGCATTCTTCACTTTGGTTCCCAGGTAGTTCTCTACAACACAAACATCGACTCATCAACAAAACTAATCCTCTCATGTGGAAAATAATAAATAAAGAAATCTTATGAATGCAAAAGCTGTGATACCTGCAGTTTCCTTCATCTTCATGAGAACGAAGGCTCCAGCCTGGCTGGGGGAGTACATTTTCCCATGAGCCTCAACCCAAGCGTCACCGTTGGATGCACGTACAATCTTGTAGGGGACATTCTTCCTGTTAGAGTAGATATGATGAACTTTATTGATCACGCACAAGGGTAATCTACACATTACAGCAGCTAGATACAGATGAAGCATGGAAGAACCAGGACAAGAGTTACTAAAGTATAATAAGGTTAAAAATAAAGACATAGTAAAGGTATAATAAAGTCAATGTAGAAGGCACGATAAATTTACATATGTATATGTACAGGTATGGTATGTTGATGAAAAGAAACCCTAATATGGTAAAAACACAAAGTGAACATTACTTCTGAAATTAGGCCATGATGATGCTGGCTGTTTTAAACAACAAGGTCACAGATGTACTCACAAGTCTTTCTGGACCTCTGGGTCATCAAAGCGACGTCCAATCAGCCTCTTGGTGGCGTACAGTGTGTTCTGAGGGTTGGTGACGGCCTGCCGTTTAGCTGGCATTCCCACCAGACGTTCTCCATCTGCTGTGAAGGCGATGACCGAAGGAGTCGTTCTAGCTCCCTCTGCGTTCTCCAGCACCTGGAGAAAAAACGACAAAGCCTTCAGTTCCTTCATCAAACTTCAGACCAGAGGCCTCGCTGTTCATTTACCCAAACTGATCTACTGTTCAACGGCCTGGTTTACTCCAAGTTTCCTGTTAAACTTCTGCCCTGTATCTCCATAATGAGGTCTGTTTAAGCAAATAACAGGCTCTTAAATGAATAATTACAACAAGGTCCTCACTTCCAAAACACTACACCAATAAGTAGTAACACCTTGATAGGAATATCCGTAAGGAAGATAATGCCTGCACTTGTTTGGACCAATGTTCTCCAAACACCATGACTTGTCACTAACCTTCCAAAGTAAATATGGTGACTGCAGCAGATTACACCACTGAATAATGATGCTTTGAGAGAGCAAAGCAAACAAAATGACAGAACAGACCAACAGAAACAGCACCAGCTCATCATCTACTGACTTTTTACTGGCCCAAATCAGACTGAAAAAAAAACTGTGCAGCTGCTGCAAATGCAATGAAAATCTGTCACTAATTCTACATTAGGATTACTATAAAACTCAGTTTTTGCGGGAACTGTGAGAGATTTTCATAAATCGACACGCCTGTTATTAATATTGTTGTGAAAATGTCTTGAACAAAACTGCCATATATTAGGATGTGTCTTATGTTTTCCTCAAACATCAACAAAACTGAGGGAGAAAGAAGATCAAAAGTGTATTTAAATGTATTGTAGTGCCACACACTGCTATAAAACTAAAACTGAACATCATTGTGTTCCTAATCGTAGCCTTTGTTTCTGATCTGTTATATTAGATTGAATTAAAATGTAAAAGTGGACCTAGTGACAATGGACAGCATGGATTAGTAGGCAAGACTGGCCAATGAAATTCATACTGGGTGGATTAAAAGAACTGTCTTTCTATTGTGAAATCAGCAAGTGCTACAGACTGACTATGTAAATACTGGCTCTCATTTTTGTTTGCATTCATTAAATGCTTCAGGCACCAACTGCCAGGTCTCAGTTTTTACCTGGAAGGACAAAAAAAAAAAAAAAAAAAACAACAACAACAACAACAACAGGCCCATAGTATGATGAAACATCTTTACGCTGTGAAAAGCAACTTTGTTTGAGTCAGTTTCATTCCTTTCTTTCTAAATTAAATTAGTTAATATCATCAGAAAGGCTTCGACAAAAACGAGAAATCTGTTAAAGCCTGAAATTTACTGAAACTTCTCACTGTTGAAGCTGTTTTTTTTTCACTCGAATAATCTCTGACCTACTTTTGCAACATGCATTGCTTTGGCCCAATTCATCAGCAACAACTCTAATCCTACCTGGACCATAAAAATGCAGAAAATATTTCAGAGTGTGTGTTTATCAGATGTACAGCAGATCTGATCATCTATCACAAGTGTATTGTGTTTGTATGAAAATTAAATATTTCAGCCTGTAATGCATTTAACTTATAATATTAGACATACTGGACAAATGGTTCATATACTAATCAGCTTGAGCTCCTTAAGTACTGCTGAGGTCAACGTAGCCCATATATACACTATATATTAGATATTATTGATAATGGAAGTTTCTGCTCATCCTCACCTTGGCCTGCTTCCCCTCCATCACTGCCACACATGAGTTGGTGGTTCCCAAGTCAATGCCAATGACTGCACCTTTGATGGCTTCAGACCTGTAACACACAACACATTATTCTACTCTCTACTATACTCTAATATATATCGTCAGCACTCAAATAACTGTCTAGTTACTGGAAATACTATTATTCCAAGTCAGGAATGTTCATTGAAACTATGTTTATCTACTATATTAATGTATTTCCAGTAGATGAGAAACCATTTTCCAGCCAGGGCTGCAACTAGTGATTATTTTCATTGTCAATTAAGCTCACATTTGTTTTCTGATTAACTGTTTTGTTGTTTGGTTTACAAAATGTCAATCAGTGCAAGACGACATCCTCAAATGTTTTGTTTTGTCAGCAACACAAAAATATTCATTTTAGTGTCATACAGGAGGTAAGAAATCAGAAAATATTCATATAGCAGAAGCCAGAATAAGGGAATTTAATTCAATCATTAATCAATCATCAAAGCGGTTGGCGATTAACTTATTTGTGTTGATACTCACGCATAGTCCCTCCTGGACAGAGCTCTGAGAGCATCTGGTTGGAAGCCACTCCAGCATGCCTAAGAATACATCACAAAACATGTTACAGTAAGAAAATTTCATCAATACAATTGAACATTTGTTAAGATACAGAGTTTGTCACAAATATTACAGGAGAAACCACATAGCTTGTCCGACTCTCTGAAGGAGATTAAAACCTGCAATAACAAAATAACAGAACAAAACCTTGAATATTTAACTATTAACTGACACACTCTGGAGGTTGTAAAATGTTGAAGAACAGCTGACACACAGATAGTTTTGTGTGCGATAATAAATCATTATCATCATTATTTAATACCTAGATGGAGGCTAAGTCGTGACTGTGTTAACTAAACTTTGGAACACCATGTGAAAAGTGCTGCAGCAGTTGGGGGTGGGGACGCCTCACTGAAGGTCACAGATCCAGTCATCAGCCACAGCCTTGGAACCAGAAAACCACTATTTCTAAATACATATAATGACTTATATAATCGAGTGCATATCCAACTAAACAGTGCTTTTAACTACACAGAACAAAATACCCGTGAGAGTGAGATCTCAGAGACGTCATATGTAAGCTAGCACACGTTAGCTTAGCCCTAAACACCTGTAATTACGCCACCAGAGCAAACTCACGACCTTTAGGTAATGACGCCGATCATTGCGCGTTTATATTAACCGAATAATACAAACTGCTTCTTCATAGTCAACTGTAATGACGCAGGGCATTTAAAAGTCACGATTGAACGAGTTGGCCTCAAGCTACTGCTGTTAGCATGCTAAGCTAGCCGGTTAGCTGTCAAATCTTAAAATAACTTTCAACACCAGACGTGTTTATAGTAGCTAATAAGATTGTTTAAATCTTACCTTCTTAACCAGAGACGAAACATTTCTTGCGCAGTTCCTTGTCGGAAGGCTCCTTGAAACGTTTCTGGCGACACTCAACATTTTTGACAACTCGGCTAACAGGCTAACTCGATCAAATTAAAACGTCAGCGGTGGTTAACGTCGAAGCACAAACACGCAAACAGTTGAAGGGAGAAAAACAGATGCAAGATGTTAAATCTCCGGGAGTCTTCAGATGTCCGCACGACGTGTCCACGGCAAAACACCGACAGTTCAGCTCCTGCAGGACTTCTTGTCTTTGGGACCGCAACAGCAAAGGAAGAGTGGAGGTGCTTCTGGAATTATCCAACACATGTTGCACCATGCACCGCCGAAGGACCCCAAATTGGGTTGGTCACTTTCTGCCTGATTAATTTTTTATCGCTTAAAAAATGTAGAAAGTTGTTAATAAATTAAACATATGCATTTTAATGATAATATGTTTTTAAAATAATAATAAATGTGCTTCATGTATAGAATGAATCAATTCCAGCTACTTTTTTGCGTGTTCGTGATTAAGGCCTGAATAGGGCAGTCACATGTAGTGGGCATGTGAAGGTCATGATGTAACGAGGGGAACGCGGAGGTTTCACGTGTGTTACATCAGGGATGCTGGACCAACATACCTACTACATCGTAACACACTGTTACTGTTATGAATGAACGAACTTTGGGGCAGAAATAGCAGCAGAATCATGTAAATTTGTGTCCTGAGAATTCTGCAACACTGATGTGTCCTCAGCACACGGTGTCCTAAAGCTGTACAAATGCAGAAATTACCAAGTTCACATATAATACAAAGATGGCAAAGATAATCGGACTTTTTGTTGTCTTACCATTCAGTTCAGTTTCATATATAGGATCAATTTGCAATGCAATTCAAGTAAGGAGGAGACCTTACATTATTCAGATTATACAGAGGAACCCAACAAATGCCAATGAGTCCCTTTAAGCAGCACTCAAACAATAAACACTGGGCAGGATGGTAAAGTCACTAACATGAGACACCTACAGAGAGGACAAAACACAGACTACAGAGAGAGGAGACTAAGTTAGTGACATGCAATGGAGGCATATCAATCTATGGAGAGTAGAGGAGAAGTTCTCAGTGCTTCATGGGAAGTCCCTCAGCAGTCTAAGTTGATCACAGCATAAGTAAGGGATGGTTCAGGGTCACTTCAGCAGCTTTAACTTTGGGCTTTATCAAAAAAGAAAGTTTTCATCTTTAAAGCAGAGATGGTGTCTGCCCCCTGAAACAAACTTGAGAGCTTATTCCCCAACAGAGGAGCCTGATAGCTGAAAAATTCTGCTTTCCATTCCACTTGAGGCGATGAAGTCTAACATCTCTTCGTCATCACTCTTCGTCGAACATGGGAGATTATTTCAGTTCTGTGCTGCACTATAACAAAACACTGCTTATACATGTTTTGTTGTAACTTTTGGGGTCTGAGAGGGTTCATATGTCACAAAGATGTCATAAATGTATTTAGGCGCTGAGTCATACAGTGAACTTATACACAAGTAGGAAGGTTTTGAATCAGTTCTCTGAGGGACAGGTAGCCAGAGTAACATATTTCCAATTTTTTTTATCAGCCTCGTGTATATTCTAAAGTTGCTGAACAACTTGTTTAGAAGCCCTGTGAAGAGACCATTGCAGTAATCTGATTTACTGGAAATAGGTTCTGCTTTAACATTATGCATCTGATTCTGGCTAAGTTTTCTAAATGGTAGAACACTGACGAAGTTATTGATTTGATGCAATGACACCCAGATTTCTTGCTTGACTCTGAGTTATGAGGAAGAGGACTGAAGATGAGAGCTGTCTGTTTGTCTTTCTTCATCCCAAGCACAATCATGTCAGTCTTATCTTTATTTAGTTGCAGGAAAATATTGCAGCTTCCAGTCAATGATTTATTTGCTCAACGCAGTGACACAGAGATTCAATGTGTATGTATTAACGTATATCTGTGTGTCATCTGCATAACTATGTGAGGCTAGTTTATTATTTTCCTCCTCAGTGTTTTCACACAGTGAGGATAGACCTTTAGATTTGTCGTGTAGTCTTATAATATTTTTAGGTTTTGTGCAAATCCAGATTATTTTTTAGCCGTAAAGAGCATAAAAATAAGTTTTCTGACCTATAAGACCAAGAAAATGCACTCTCAGAATGGAAAAATTGGAACTAGAGAATGTTAAGGATTTAAATCAGTTCTCGGAATAGTTGTGGATTGGTTTTCTGCCAGTTCACCAGTCATCTAACAGTTTCAGCTCTATTTCTGTCTACATTTCCAGATTTTAGAAAAATTCAACAGTTAGTACCAGGATGAGTGAATACAGTTAACAGGCTGCATCCTAATCTTTTAGAAACGGCAGCAACACTGAAGTCTGTGGGAACAGCTCAGCTCATGTCAGAGAAAAAATAAGGATTCTAGTTTGATATTTGCCCACTAGGTGACAGCAGTGGATCTTTATGGAGGCCATGTAACATCCGAAAGAGTCTTTTTTCATTTTTGCATCAAGTTAGAGAAATCCAAGAACATGCTGTCTAACATTACGTTAGGTCTCCATTGCTCTAAATATGAGAACATGTTCATCTAATGTCATTTGAACCCTGCAGATTTTCACATGATTCTAAAGGGTGACTTCTCAAAATAAAAGGCTTCTTGTCGTGTGAGATGAAACACAAACCTTTATTCATCAGCACCAAAACCTGCAACACTGGTCATATTGGGGAGGCTGTGGCTCAGGTGGTAGATTGGGTTGTCCACCGATTGCAAGGTTCGATCCCCGGCCCCTCCGCATGTCAAACTGTCTTTGGGCAAGACACTGAACCCCAAGTTGCTCCCAGTGGCAGGCGTCATTGTTGTGTGAATGTGTGTGTGAATGGGTGAATATGAAACACATTGTAAAGCGCTTTGAGTTCCACTTAGGTAGGAAAAGGTGCTATATAAGTGCAGACCATTTACCATATTAGTACACTGTGTTTATTTTTTACACATCAAGATGTGGATAATTAAATTACAGAATTCTACATTTTCATTTGGCAGACATTTTCATCCAGGAGGACAGGCAGCATTAAGGACCTTGCTTAAGGGCCACTGATCTTCCATGCCAAGGTCAGGAGTGTTAGTCACTGAGCTAACAAGCTGCTCCAGAATTCTTATTTAGGCCTACTATAAAGCGGTGCCAGTTTGCTTCCATTTTTTTAACCAACACTCTCACAATATGACATTTCCAAACCTTCTGAGAAAGCTCTGCAAATGTTCTGCTAATTTCTTCAGTGGGAAGTTTTCTGTTAGTTCCCATAATGTTTTTATTGTAATAACATGGTTAGACCATTATGCTCTAGTGTTCTCTAAAGTGAATGTTATTCCTTCATTATCATGTAACAATGTGGAACATTGTGGGAATTTCTTTATAGATTCTATAAACAAGTTTGTCCCCAAAACATCCTCAGAACATTGCAGCCAGACTGTTCAACCTTTTTGAATATGTTGCAGAATGGGAACGTCGTATAAAGAACATTATCTGAGGTCTCAATGACATCTTAATAACATTTGTAAAATATTGTTGGAGAACATCCTTCCTTTGTTATCACTGTGTAAATGCTTTATAGAAGAACTTATATAATGTGTTCCCTCAACAACAAGGCTAAATGTTCCACCTTTAATAAATCACATTACAGTAACATTATAAAACACTCTGTATAAAAAGTATTCTGTCATCAGAGACTCAATAACATTTGGAAAATATCTTTTCAATACTGTTTTGAGAACGTTCCTCCTTTGTTATGGAACACTGTAATGTTTTTTAGAAGAACGTTCTATAATGTGTTCACTCAGCAACATTCCCAAAATGTCCTCAGATTTGCATTGCATTAGGAATGGTCCACCTTTGTAAATACATCACGTTACAACAACGTCATCTAAGGTCTTTAACATCTGGAGAACATTTTTTGAATGCTGCCTTGAGAACGTTCCTATATTATCATGGAACGTAATCTGAAAATATACTCAAAACATCCTCTAAATGTTGCAGCTAATAATCTTAGCTCACATTTAACCTCATAGGAATATTGTTGTAAATTATAAATGTCAAATAAACATTATTCGAACATTAGATTAAAACTTTATATATTAATATTATTAGAATTTGGAAGTATATTAGCAAATGTTGTGGGAACGTTACTCGTTTAGGAGTTTACATAATTTCCAGCGGGACCTTGAACGTCGCATAGAATGAAATCTCGCGAGAAGAGAGTTCGTTGGGCAACACCGTACGTGGCTTCGCAGCTGAGTGTTGACTGGATGCAATGGTTTGACAGATAAAGCCACTGGGTGTACTGGCAGCATCTGAACTCGTTTGAAATAGTAAATAATATTCACATACTGGATGTGTTTGGTGACGGAGGCTTCCTCGGTCCTTCCTCCTCCTCCTCCAGCAGCAGCATCCCGGTGACTGACGGTTAGCCGCCGCTACAAACCCTCCTCCGGCCCCGGCGGTTCGATATGGCGGAGAGCGGGTCGTCGGTTGAATTCTCCGGCTCCCTGACGAGCTCGACTCTTCCGCCGCCGAGGACCCGCATCTTCAAGATCATCGTGATCGGGGACTCGGGCGTCGGGAAGACCTGCCTCACCTACCGCTTCTGCGCTGGCAAGTTCCCCGAGAAGACCGAGGCCACGATCGGGGTGGACTTCAGGGAGAGGCTGGTGGAGATCGACGGCGAGAAAATCAAGGTGAGCGCCGCGGATCCGGTCCAACGGAACAAACACAGCACAGACAGGACGTGTGATCTGCAGAACTCATGTGGAGAACACAGGATTAAAAATACACTTGTAGAGAAGCAAAGGCTGGTTTACTTGGGCAGCAAATTAAAAGTGCTGTACAAAAAACATCAAGACAATCAGTAAAAGCAGCATAAAACAAAATCAAAACAATTATAAGGGTTCAGTAGAGAAAGAAGATAAATCAGACAGTAAACACTTACAGTGCAGTTAGTTATTTTATTTAGTAATATATCCTACTTAAATCTTACTGCCTTTCTACTTTATAGGCACTGTAATTCTCATTTTGCTTTCTCTGAGCAATATCTGGTACAAGAATTACCTTCAGGGATTAATAAAGTTTGATTTAATTTAATGAAAGCAGAGGCAAACAGGAAAGTCTGGGAGTTACCTGATCTGTAGTTTTCTGGGAGTTTATTCCCGATATTTGGTGCATTAAAAACTGAAAGGGCAAAAAAAAACATCTACTTCAGCCCTAAATCATTCACATTAGAGAGTGAAACTGATTGCGGACATTTCATTATCTTCACTGGCTCCTAAAAACAGTTATTTACAGTTTTGTCTTAACCATGGAAAATTGTGGCTCATCCAATCATTGATTTAACGCAACGACTGAGTGCTTGCTGTGTAAAGTTGCGTGTCGTCTGCGTATTTAAGGTGACATATTTTGTTGTTTTGAACAGAAGAGGACCCAGAGTGGAGCTCTGAGGAACTCCACAGGTTATATTTGTCAGAGCAGACAGACTCAACAAAACTTAATAAAAGTTACATGTTGAGAGACAGTAGCATGTCTGAAATTAAGTTAAAGTTTCTTTATTGATTTATTTCAGACATGTCACAATATCATCAAGGCAAAACAAAAATTAAAATAAATCACAAAATGAGAAAAGAAACCCAAACCCTTAAAGTGATGTCTGAAAACAAGCAGGATGAAGTTTAACTTATTAACCTCTATCAGCTACGTCTCATATCTGTTTCTTATTTGCTTCCAACCGTAGGCTTATGTACCTCTTAAGAAACCCCAATAACACTTTTGCTGTACCATTTTATTGCATTTTTCTTTTTTTGGTACATTTTCTTAAATAGTTTTATACTCATTTTTAAATCGTTGTCCCAATTCTTCCATCAGTTAACCCCAAAAGGCAAGCAAATAGCTTTTGTGGATACATACATACATACGTACATACATGCATACATACACATACATACACACACAGACATACTGTGTGTGTATGTATGTCTGTATGTATATAAATATATATATACAGAAACATTTTATGTCTTGTTTCCACTTCCAGCGACCTGCGGCAGCCTGATTAGACTGAGTAGAATTTGGACCTAGTTCCGCTCTGGAAGTTAAGGTTCCAGAGGTCAGGCTTGGTTTAAGTGAAGTTAGTTTTCCTTCTCCTCTGTTGGCTGCACATTAATCTTAATCTAAAACTTGCAGCAGAGATGTTAAAAATCTTAGCTTAATGTTTGCCAGGGAAACTTATCTGTCATCAGACTTCTGTTGTGGAATTTTTTTAAAAGTTCCACATTTTTTAATTGAGTTTGTTGTGAAGCTTCCTTACTTATTCTACACTGATTCCACTGATCCACCTCCACGCTGTCCTCCACAGATCCAGCTGTGGGACACTGCAGGCCAGGAGCGCTTCAGGAAGTCCATGGTGCAGCACTACTACCGTAACGTGCACGCTGTCGTCTTCGTGTACGACGTCACCAATGCAGCGAGCTTCCGCAGCCTCCCCGCCTGGATCGAGGAGTGCAAGCAGCACGCTCTGGGCACCGAGGTTCCCCGGATCCTGGTGGGAAACAAGTGCGACCTCCAAGACTCGGTCCAAGTGGGCACGGACGTGGCGCAGCAGTTCGCGGACGCCCACTCCATGCCGCTGTTTGAGACGTCCGCAAAGAACCCAAACAGCCAAGGAGATGGGAACTGTGGAAACAGTGACCACGTCGAGGCTATTTTTATGACGGTGGCCCACAAGCTGAAGTCCCAGAAGCCCCTGGTGCTCAGCCAGCCGCCAGGAGCATCAGGGGCAACCGTCAACCTGAGCAGGGGCAGGGATGACGGTGCAGATGGGGCCCGGAGCTGGGGCTGCAGCAGCTGCTGAGGGAGGAAAACAGTGAGACCCGTTCAGCCTGAAGGATTATGAGGCAGGAGAAAGAAAGAGCGGATCGAGCAAAAATGGCTTCACAATCAGAACAACACAGAAGAATGTCTCAACAGAGAGGGATCCATTTTGTCACTGCTTGTGCTTAACTTTATAAATGACTTTCAATGATTTTGGGGCGTGTTTACAGTATGATTCTTGTTGTTTTGGATCCACCGATCCTGATAAAGTGGCCAAAAATCATCCTTCAAGGAAAATGTTGAAGTCCAGGCTGAGTTGTGGGGGGTGGACAAAATACCGGAGCACTTTATAACGTGATACCATCCAACCATTTCATTAGTGTCGAGACGGAGAAGAGATTTCACTGTGGTATTGTGATTCGTGCTTTTTGTTGAAAGCTGATGGTGATATTTTGTCCACTCCCTTCTTGTGCGTTTTGTTTGGGTTCGTGGATGTCGGTTCTGGTTCAGCTGTCCCATTAAGGCACACTGTGGAGCTTCCTTGTGATTTATCGCCATATTTCCACTCAGTCTTTGTGAACACACTGATGCCTCGTTTCCACAGAGATCTGCTTCATGTTCCTAATGCAATAGAATACACAGACTGTGACTCCTGGTGTTCAGTGTGAGGAAATGCATTTCATTACGGTTGAATGGAAACTTCATCAAGTTTTTACCGTTAGTTTTATGGAATGTGAGCATGAAGCCTTACTGCCACTAAAACAGGACCAATGATACATGGAGAGAAATAATGAGGAGCTTATTCTGCCACATGTGGAGCCAGTTTAGTGAAATCTTTTGATACAGGACCTATGAAGCACTACAGCTTGTGTTTGTTTCCTGTATGTTACACAGCTAGTACGTGTTAAACCAGCTGAATGAGTCTCTTTTCTAATCACACATTTTCATGACTTGACATAGACATAGACAAATAACTGAACAGCCTGTTAGCTCATTATTTTTCCAAATTCCTGATGTGCTCAATCTGGTCTCCACATAATCTACTGCAAAAGTAAAAATTTTTCAACATCCTCCAATTCTGAACCAGAAAACAACAGAAGGAGGAGTTTTGCAGACACATCTGTGTGGAAACGAGGCACAAATGCATCTCTTCCTCCAGAGAGCATCTGCAAAGTCGATGTTTTGAGTATTTTAAAAGCTGCATTGTTTACATCCACATTTTCTAGCTGGCAGTCGTCCCTGCCTCTGCTCTAAACACAATGCTGAATTTCTTAACTTGCCAACTGCGAACCACGAGTGTTCTCGTGCTAGGAAAGCTTGGAGATGCAATTAAAACAGACCTACTCCTAAAAACACTGACTGCTGCTGCTGCTGCCGGTGGAAACCGCTCCACAGGGTGCCTTTAAATGTGGCTGCTTGTTTGCATGTTGAAGGGAAATCATTTCTTTTTGAGGTTCTGTTTGTGACAGATTCTCATCAGCTTCAGTGAATTCTTACAGTTAATCGGGGATAAAATAAAGGGATTGAGTTTAAATCTTCCATTTCGAAAAGCCCCGAGGTGATCACATCCATGTTTCACACTGTAAAAGGCTGAGACTGGTGGGCTTGGTCTGGGCTTGTTCACTCGGCTTTGGGCTGCTTCAGGCCTCTGGGCTCCCTTTAAACTGCCTTTTCCTCTCACTCTCTATGAATTGTGTCATTATGCTGAGGCCAGGCCTGAGATTTCAAAGCTGGGTCCACCTTACAGTCTGTGTGTCAGCGGACGGTATGAACAAATCGCCAAACAGTGAGCACGGGGCATTCAGGGTAGCCGGCTGTCTGATTGAGGCAGGTTGTTCTTGGAGATTTTGGAGCTGATAGGAACTTACTGGAAGAGACGGCTGCACCAGATAGATGAGGTCTGAAGATCTGAGTGTGAATGCTTGACGTCATTGAAGCCAATTGAAAGAAAACGTCCATCTTTGTCCGCTATGAGTGTTGTATCAAGACGAGCTCACACCCCCTTTAAGTCCAGCTGTAACTATCAGGAATCATTGCCATAGGGTTGTTTTTACAGCAGACACACAGTTGGAGACTATTTAGCAGTTAAAGACAAACATGTTGCTCAGGAGTAGACAGAGAACAAACAAACAGCTGATCATTTGCTAGAAACAGGAGTCCTGCTGAGTGATAAGGTAGAGTGAGTGAATAAAATGTGTTTTCTAACTAGCAGGTAGCAGCAGGTTGTATTTTCCCTCCATGATAGCTTCACTGAGCAAAGCGGTAAGAAGTGGGGCTTTTGGATGTATTAAGGAGAATCCAGATTACACAAAGGCGTCTCTTACATTTCTAATAACTGTTGGTGGGGAAAAATGCTTTTCAGGCCACGACTGTAGTAACACGGTTTGGCCAAATATGCCAAAATCACTCAGGCTCTTTATAAAAGATGGACATAGTGACTTTAACTAACAGTTTCTGGACGACCATTTTCTTCTTTTGAAATCAGAGCGAGTGGTGGATCAAACACTGTGATACAGCCACGCCTGCTTGTTTTATCATCTATTTTACTGTAAATGGGAGCATAATTTCTGAATCCAACATCGTGCTGTATTTGGAAGGTCTTGAAACTCACTATTGAGACTGTATGTTCATCAGAAAAGTGTTTACTGATGTAATAAATCAAGGAAGAAGTAGGATCATTTTCTCATACTTTTATACAGTCTGACTTCTTGTTGCAGCCACAGGAGTCCCCCCCTGCTGGCTGGTAGAAATAATGCAGGTTGAAGGTATTTTGCTTTACTCGTTGACCTGTAGACCACGTCCATCTTTTATATACAGTCTTAGGAGGAAATCATAAATCATAGGAGGAAGTGGTGAGGCGTTGTCCATTTTTTTAATTTAATCTACGTTCGCCTGCAGTTTGTTTTTCTGCTCCCAGATTGCCACCAAATCTATTATCACGGCTTCAGACAAAGACGCCCACATTTGAATGGCAGAACCTTTGTTTAGCTCAGTTTTTGAGGAGCCTGTTCTTACAGCCAACAATGGAGGGAAAATGTACCAGGATTCAAAGGGAAACTACGAGACAGCAAAGCAATTACGGAAGAAGTTTCAGTGTTTGCTCCATGTGTTTGCTCGATGTTCCTTTCTCTGCGTAGGACAGGCTGCTAAACAAAAGTACAGCACTGTGTAGGTTAGCCCGTCAATCAAACAGTGAAAACACATACCTCTCATAGGGAGTAAGGCTTTGTAGTGCACCTCAGGCGTCTCAACATGTACATGGATGCCTATACTCATTACTGACCCTGTATGTAAGCTTGTGATGAAATATTCAGCATGTCTCGCACCTTTGTAGTATAAAAGCTGACTTTGTGTTTCTCCCCTTCATAAGCCATGACGGCCCCTCTGCCGTTGTACATGTCATCTTAGTTTGCAGCTCAGTGTCTGTTAGTGTTTGTTTGCGGCGACCACAGCTGGTCCTGTGGCTCTTCTGCTCACCACCTCCAGGTTATGCTTTCGTCTTCTCAGACGACACAGACTGTTGATCAAACCAAACGGCCTTCTCTCAGGACTCTGTTCAGAGGCTATGCACTGCACACGGATGGGAAAAGCAAGGAACAAACCAGGCATGTGTGTGGTCTGTCAGCAGCGCGACTACAGCGGGTGTTTTATTCTAGATTCGGTTGCTGCTTTCTTCTGTTCTCCAAGTGTCCTTTGTTTTCTCATCAACCTGCCTTCACGCTACTGTAATTTCTTTTGCCTTACTTTTGTTCACAACAAAGCGAGTGTCTCTCATTGCACATGGCCACAAAGAAAAATGTCAAATGTTACTGATGCGCAGCGACTCATGGATGAAACTACTGGGGACGAGTGATAAGGGAGGCGCTTGCAACGGTTTTGTCATGTGTAACCTTGCAATAAACTACCCTGAACATTTCAGAAAAATAGTTCAGTCCAGCTTTATTTATTAAATACATATAAAATGTCTTTGGATTCATGAGACTCCCTTTCACACAGCAAATTAAGCATTTCAGTCAAGACACGTCGTGCACAAGCATTCAAGTCTGGCAAAGGTTTCAGTGAATTTGGCCACGGAAATGTTTGGTCAAAGAGTAAATGAGGACACAGTCTGAAGTGCTTCTTCTAATCACAAGGTTAAATAAGTCACATCTCTCTAACAGATCTATAAACGTCCTGTTCTTCAAGACAGGCATCCTGAGGTTCCTCCTCTCTGTCCATGTACAAAAAGTAAGAAATGTAAGGGCACAGCTTAAAGGAAGATGTTCCATCATCACATCTGTCCTCAGTGGACTGAAGGACCAGTGTGTTAAGTCTCTGTATTGTGGACGTGTCAGGTCAGCCGGCTGTACGGAGGCAACTTGGACGGACCCTCCTCTTCCTCTTTGGTGCTTCTGTCTGTCGACTGAGCAGGAGAGTTGAAGAGTCTGTCGTCGTCGTCGCCGTCGCCTCTTGCTGGACACAGAAGAACAACATCACAGGCTGTTGAGAGCTCTGCTAATGTATCAATGTCTTTTTTCAGGGGCTGGTATGGATTATTGACAATCGAGAATGGCTGATAACCGATATTTGGAACTGATGTACAGTAAATAGTATATATTAACAGCCTGTGATAGCAGGGAACCTTCAGGCTTCTTCGTCATTAAGGATTACTGTAACTGAATAAAAACAATAGAGACAGGAGTGAAGGTCCTCTGTTTCCTGTGAGATCAATGGATTGATACTGAGCAGTTTGGTTCCTGCAGTTACATCTGCTGTTTTTCTCTGTTTCCTTAATCTCTATCAATTTTATTGCCCACTAAGGTAAATATCCTAAGTAGGGATAGACCAATTATCGTGGCCGATATTTGGCATTTTTCTGATCATCTGTATTTTTATTGGCCAATTATTGATAAATGACATGGGTTACTTCAGGTCAGACGCAGCCAGCTCTGTCAGTCTCTGGTCACTCTGTGGTCTCAGAAATGTCTCTCAAACAGGGACTGCAAAAACTGAACAAGAAGCACAAGCTGTTGCCACAAACCTGGAAATTAGCTTCTGTCACTGTGGCTAAAGCTATGCTAACGGCTAGCGGCTAACTTAGAAAAGGAAGTCACAGAAAAGCCTGAAACCGAGTCTGGAAAACAATAATTAATATTGCTTTAAGATGTAGAACTTAGGGAACAATAAAAGTGATGAAACAGTGAAACATTAAGAAAATAGAGAAGAACAGCCGACACAACTGCAGGAGACAAACTGATCAACCTCAGTGGATCTCCTGTTTCTATTTTACATGTTCAGTTATAGTCTCACTTATTAATGAAGATGCCTAATTATGAATGACAGGTTCCTGCTATCACATGCTTTTAAAACATTACATCTACTGTATAACTGCTCCACATATCAATAATCTGTATCAGCCCCTAAATAAAAACAAAAAACATAACAATCTATCCCTGATCTAAAGCATTTATCACCCTTTTGTTGATTACATTATTTGGACATGAACTGTAACACTGAAGCTGAACCTAACAAACTTCAAACCCAGGTTATTTTACTGTGTGTTAGACTTTTTCTATTATAGGATAGACTTGTCCTCTAGCAGGTACTAAAGTGCTGAATACTGCAACTGTGGAACAAACCCTTAGTTGAACACTTAACATTAGATCCTACCTTGCCAGGTACACACCATCTCCGTGTCCCCGGGATCACACTGAGGAACCAAGGTTTCCTGTAACACACACATAATATCATACATGATATTACATATATACTATAAATATCAAATATTCCCACAGAGAGCTAATGTGAAATTGGAACTTCAATGCTCTGTCTGTAAAGTTTTTTTTTTAAAAAACAAAACACATTTGTATCAATGCTAACAGCTAAAAATCCAACCTTTCTTGACAGTATGTCCAAGGTTCTGTTAATAAGTTTAGCATAGTATGATAGTCTTTAAAAATGTACACATTAGGGCTATCAATTGAATAATTAGATTTTTAGCAGCCTTCGATGAATACCATTTCCCACATGTCACATCCTCCACTGTTTTGCTTCGACACTGTTCAAATATTTTCTGATATTTCTTTCTTAATTAATGGATTTTCAGTTCCATGTTCTGTATTCAGTTCTGTGTTCCATTACTTTTCCTGATGTTTTAGGTTTCTTTTCAGTATTGGCATCGATCAATTTAGCTAGGCATTGCATCAAAGACAGAATTTTGATACCATGACAGCACTTATTCACATATTTAGTATGCCTTGTTTCGTGTCAATTAAAGAGAAAGGACAGTTTTCCAGAGCTTGTGGATGAACTAACATGAGACAGAAGGAAACATTTGTATTTGTTTCGCCACTCAGAGTAATTTATAGCGATGGCATCATCCCTACCAGTCCAGTCCTGGCATCATAGCAGCCACAGCAGGGGAGACTGCGGCAGCCCACAAAGGCAATAAGAGACGATAGAACCAGGCTGATGGCGCAGCTCAGCAGGATGGTAGCATTCGCTCCTTTCACCATCCGATGGAGGACAAACGTCTGCACAGGGAAATACAGAAGGTTACTGCAGCATACTGTGCACGAGTTATGTGGAATTAATAAAACTCTTGAGCTAACAAGTCAAAAACTTGACGTTGCTGCACTACACAACTCAGAGCCTCAACAAATACATATTTTTATTATTTAAATTTCAAAGTCTGAACAGTTGTAACAGTTAATATTTCCACATTTATGGACAATATTTACAAGTGTGCTGCATGACATAGCAGCCATAAGAGATCTGATCAGAATGTGCAGTAAAACTCTCTTTACATGAGCTGCCAAACACAATTTCACATTAAAAAAAAAACCTTCATTAAAATGCTGCTGAGCCTCACGTTTGACCTTTACTGCATGTAAAGCTCTCTCTCTCCCCATATTTCCTGACACCCTCCACAGGGCAAATATGGCAAAAATAATAACAAAAAATACATATATAAAGAATTAAACTCTTCACTGAGGACCCCGATAGACAAAACCTAACCCACACATGCAATCGGTACGTACAATATGAACTCATTCATAAGAAAAATAACAACAATGTAAAAACAAACATATCATTCATTTATTTTTTATGTTTTCGCTAATTGTCTAATTAATAGCGCTAAGGGTTATGAATAATTTCCAGAGCTGAATCTTGAGTATCAGATAATCTGGAACACCCACTTCAGGCTTCTTGTAGATTTCAACAGAACCTCAGAACTCAGACTTTAACTTGGCCGCGAGAAGTGCCAAACTTTTCCCAGTTAATCTCCTGACAGTTATTTGTGAGCGATACAGATTCTCAGCTGTGAGATTACGTTGACTGGAATTTTAGGTTTTGTCAAACTGACTTACATAAAGAAATCCTGGATATGTTACTGAGGTTACATCTGTATTTTCTGTACAGTCTGTGGTTAAGTCTGAATAGAATGCAGCCATCTGCTATTACACCTGTGGCTGACGAGAAATGATTAAAAAAAGATCAGGAGTGTTCTTTTTACCACTTTAGGACTGTCATGCTGGTGGAAGACCTCTTCATCCTCCTCCCCGTAGGTGAGAGTCAGACAGGAGTAACCTGATATGAAGACAACAGCCACACAGGAAAGTCCTGCAGCCACAACCATCACACTCACCTGGGGACAGAAACACAAGTTCAGCAAAGAAAACAACAGCGTGTGTGAAACTGAAAGAGTGTGCGTTTCTCTCACTCACTAACTATAAGTGCAGCTTAAACAATTAGAGCATCATAATTAAGTTCAATATTTTTCATTAGTTATTTAAGAAAGTGCAAATATAATAAATTCTCGACTTATTTGCATTTAAAGTGAAATATTTCAAGCAATTTGTTTTTTTTTTACATTTTAAGACGCCCTTAAAATTTGTGTAAAATTTTAAGGGCATCTTAAAATTTTTTTCCACCACAGTAGAATAGTGGAGTCATGCCTCTCCATGGTAACGGAAAGTAAAGATCAAATTGTTTAAAAGGAAAACATTACAGAATTCAGTATGTAGACATATTCTAGTGACCTGCGCAGGACAAAAAATAACTCTGTGTTTCACTGACATTTATTTCCAGAATTTTTCGTTCACTCAGCTACAGTGTGAAGTTTTGCTGGCCAACACAACAGATGTATGTTTTATAACTTCTTGTGGCAAAGTCTGTTTCCATTTTACACGGTGATCCTGAACTCTGTAGTCGGGTTTACAGTTCAGCAGTGTAATGATTAAGGCAATGCTAAACTATCAGCTGTACAAAATATGAAACTGCCAAAAGCCTGACTGGTTTTAGAAATCTGATCATTTGTAAATCTGCAACACAAACAATAATGAGTCCTCCATTACTAGCCATTGGCTCCACATTGTTGATGATGTTCGATGTAATTATTTTGTCCTGACGAGGAACACAGTCCTAAATAAAGTTGTGTTTAATCAAATTACTACCAACTCCATACCTCCTCTAGTGGAAATCTTTCTTTGTTTGTTTGATGTTAACGTGTCAGTGTGATGTTTTTACATGCTGGAGGACACTTTAGGAGTAAAATAAGTGGTCTCCAAAACACAGACTTAGATTTACAGGGTTTTATACGTAACAAATCTAAGGAACCAATTCTGCTAACTTACAAGGTGGGGATTTCTGTGTAGTTATTCACCTTCGGAATCAGAATTACTCCAATATTACAACTGCGTAGCGTAGAAGAGTTTTACCGTGTTGAATGGGTGAGCTGGTGTGCTCGAGCCACTTTGATAGATAGAAATGAGTTTTTCGGGGTTTCATCAAGTAGAGACTCAAATTAGAGTAATACTAGAGGCAGATAAAAGTTAGATTAAAGTGTACTATGGAATTAGAAATCCAGAGTAAGTGGGAAGAGTGTTTTCGACTATTCTTGGTAAAATAGCCACACGTACCAGTACTGAGTGTTTCCTTTGGGAGGCAAACAGCGCCAGTACACCTGGACAGGCCATGATCTGAAAGAAATGACACAGCAGGCGGGGACAAAGGCCGACTTCAACAGGATGGAAATACAAACATAACAACATATTAAAAGAGAGGGTTCACACCAGACCCCATGTAAAATTCATATTAATGTAGTATTGCCCTACTGACGAGCTTTTCGTTCTAGATCTAACTCTATACGTGGTCAATAAAGTTTGAATCCTGCTCCTTCTGACTGAATAACATGTTTCTGATGGAGGTCGGTCTCACCAGTCCTCCCCACACCGGCGTCCTGGTGCTGCTCAGCGGAGTATTCTTGCGGAAAACGGCGTCCATGAACCCGCAGACGACACAAAGACCCGCACAAGCCACCTGGAGAACACCGAGGACGAGGACGCTCTTCTGGTTGAAGATAAAATACTTGTATCTGTCCATTTTTAGGCACTACCCAGCCGGGGTCTCTCTACGTCAAGGTAAGCTAGCTTGTGGGCGAAACTTGAAGTTAGCTTGAAGCTCCGGTTTTGGATTTCTGTGTCACAAACATGAGTCAACTGTCTTTTAAAAGTACAATATAGTAGCTTTTACTCCGGAAAGTCTCATTTACAGCATTTCTATCCAGTGTCGGGCTTGTTCCGGGCTGCAGACTGGTTTCGGTGTTGAGCAGGTAGACGGTTTATCATTAACCTGGCCGGTGGCAGCAGCAGCAGCAGCAGGTGCTACTGGGCACCTGGACTCTTTCACCCGCAGCTTGGACTGTCAGGCTGCTGAAGCTCCGCCCCCTTCTCAGGTTACAATCAGCTGAGATCCGAAAAAACGTTTCATTTCTAACAAATACACTGATTTTTGAGACAGAGTTAAATACTTTTTAATACTTCTATATATTAAAGGTATTTTTTGAAATATTTTAACGTACAGTGGTGTCTCATAGTTGGTGCGTTAGTATAGTATATCGTACTATTGTATGTGGTGTCCTAGTATAATATGTCATTGTATAATATGTCAGAGTATATTATGTGATGTCATAATATTGTATGTGGTGTCATGGTATGGTATGTCATTGTATAGTATGTGGTGTCTGAGGGAGTGGAGGAGCTTTTTGTTTACCTTTATGATACTGTCTGAAATAAATCAAATAAACAAAGAAAAGAAAAATATTATTGTAATTCATAGTATATTATAAGATGTCATATTATAGTATGTCATGATATAGTACTGGGTGTCATAATACAGTATGTCATAGTATTGTATGGGGTGTCATAGTACAGTATGCCACAATATAGTATGTGGTGTCATAGTGAAGTATAACATAGTATAGTATGTTGTGTGCTAGTATGGTATGCCATAGTTTAGTATGTGGTGTCATAGTATATATCATAGTGTAGTATGTGGTGTCATGAAATAGTATGTCATAGTATAGTATGTAGGTCATAGTGCAGTATGTGATGTCGTAGTATAGGTACTGAACTGCAGTGTTTCCGCAGAGCAGAGAGGAGACGACAAGAGAAACCTTTTTACAACCTTTGACATTTTTGAGTTCTCTTTCCTTGTATTAATGGTTGTGCCATTTCCATACAGCTGTCTGATGTGAAGACATGTAGGCCGACACAATGTGACCCACCATCAGATCCTAACCCAGGCTGATCTACTCTCCATGCTTTGTAGGTGATAAATGACAATTCCGAGACTTTAATGAAGTTACTGCTTATATGGATCCTGTTGTTGTCTGATGCTGCAGGTAGTAAACAAACTCAGAGGGAAGAGTTCTAACAAGTGGAAGCAACAAATTTGCGCTACTGCTAACATTATGTAGGGGAAAAACTGAGATGGCATTCACTGTTGGTGAGTGTCACTGAAGTTTTCATTTCTTTTGTAGCCTAATAGATGTGGAATTGTGCAGCAAAATGAATAAGAAAGATGTGTTGCAATTTTGGCACACAAACTGTGTATTAAGCATCTCTGTGACGGTTTTGGAGGAATACTGGAGCGAAAATGTGGAAAAATCTTTCCCTTAATGACGTCACACAGTACCACTGCTTGTGTCTGTCTGTCTATCTGTTAATGTGGTGGTTCTGTTTAGATTTGAGCCATGTTGAAAGTGAAATGTACTGAGATCCAACCTGGTAAGATTGGCAGTGTTCCTTTTACAGAAGTGTGACTGAGGTGTGCAGTCAGACATGGAGCCGACAGATTAACAGAACGGAGAACATGTCTGAAAGGGGTTTAAAAGCACCACACAAACTCTCGTCAGCTGCTACCTGCTGTCAAGGAAGGTCTTGGATTCACTCCCTGTTCCCAACTGGCAGAGTCTGTTTCCCCGAACCCAACCCTAACCACCTGAAAGCATTACAATACTGTGTTAATAACTGACACTAAACTCAAGAGGAAATAAAATCTTTATTCGTGAAAGATTTGAATGAAAAATGTTTTTGCAGACATATGAAAATATAAGACTCACCACTGTACAATAGATGTTTTAAACTATGAGCACATACAGCCACAGTCAGGTGTTAGCTACATGCTAACAGCTAATTAGTTACAATCAAACTGTAGTCCAAGATGCAGGTGATGACATCACTGGTTAAGAAGACCTACGATGATGTCATCAGTAAGTGAGGGGTGTCATGATGTCATTATTAGCATGGTCCATCCTTCACAATCAAAATGTCAACACTTTTTTCCCTAAAAGACAAAATCAATAGTTAACACTCAGTTGAAAAGGGTTTTGTATCTGCTCAAAATAACTCTGCTTCTACCTGGGCACAGGTGTGAAGAGCAGTTTCAAAAGAGTTTGCAAACAAACCGTCTTTAAACATGAATTAGTTCTCACTAAGAACAATCAGATTCAGTATGAAAACACTTCAGAGACTTATTTTGGCAAAAACAACCCAAAATTGTGACATAACTGTAACTTTGCTGAAACTTCTGGAGCCAGATCTGCTGTAAGTCAGTTTAAGGTGTCCATTACAAAACAAACATCTGTGCCTGACTACAAGGAATTTAATAGCAGTTAGGATTATTTCAGCTTTATCCTTTCAGTTTTTACCAAATGCAGCTAACAGAGTGAGTTGTTTTCTGATGCCGGCCCTGTTCAGTGAATCACTGTGTACTCACAGTCTGTCGACGCACAGAGAACATTCGTTTGGGTAGGTGATGCCATTAGTGCCGCAGACTGGAGAGTAACTCAGAGGACAGGCCTGAGTCACAGTCATCCCCACACAGGAGGGCTGCAGCACAAACACAAAACATAATGCAACCAACACAAGAGAGCACAAGCCAGACACAAGCTGCCATCCCAATCCAGCGTAACCTTTCAGTCAGGGCTGGAGATACTGGGACAAGGTCAAAAGTTCACTATTAGAAGGTTTAGAACTTAGTATTCAAAACTTAAGGATTCAGAATTATGGCATCAGGGTTTCTATGATGAAATCTTTGAAACACATGTGTCTTCGTCACTAAAAAATAACAATCATACATTTATTACAGGTAATCTGGAAATTGAAAAAATCTGCTAGGTGAAAAAAAAAATACATAGGTCAAGTTTTGGTGATATAAAAAGTTGTATAAATCAAATTTTCTTTGTGGCGTGGCCTCTTAACTTCTCATGGGTAATTACAGTTGACTACAGCTGCTGATTTCTCGGAGCCAATTAGGGCCCGTTTGATACACTGATTACACTCAGCCACAAACACTACAGTGGGGATGTCTGAGGAGCTCAGCAAAGACCTGAAATAAGCAAATTATTGACTTGCACAGTTCCAGAGAGTTACCTGGAGTCATTTCAAAGCAGCTACAGATCCCAAAATTACTAATTTGTAAGTATAAAGTTCATGGTACAGTTGTGTTTTTGCCACAATCAGGAAGAAAACGTAAACTATCACCTGCTGCTGAGAGACAACAAGACTCACCAAAAGGCAGGTCTGCAATGAATCAGAAGCTGCTGGAACACAGCTGTCAGTGTCCACAGTGTTTAAATCAACGTGAGCTAAGAGGCTGCTATGCAAGAAGGAAACCATTCTTCTAAAAGCAGCACCTTAAAGCTCTACTGAACTTTGCTGATCACATGGACAAAGAAAATGCCCTCTGTAGGAACATCCTGTGGTTAGATGAAACAAAAACTGAGCTATTGGACCACAATGAGCAAAAACATGTTTGGAGGAGAGAAGGTGAGGCCTTTAACCTCAAGAACACCAAACCTACTGTCAAGCATGGTGGTGGCAGTATCATGCACTGGGGCTGTTTTGGTGCCAGTGGAGCTGTTGCTTTACACAAAATAAATTCAGTAATGAAGAAGGAGGATTACCTCCACATTCTTCAGGAAAACCTCAAATCTACAGCCTCAAGGTTGAATCTTGGATGCAGTTGGGCGTTTCAACAAGACAATGACCCCAAGCATACATCTATAGTGGTACAGAAATGGTTAAATCAGGCTAGAATGTAGGTTTTAGACTGGTCTCCTTAAAGTTCTGACTTAAATCCCATCAAGAACCTGTGGACTGTCCTGAAGAAACAAGTCTGTGTCATTGTTTCCACAATCTTCATATCAAATTTTCAGATAGGAGAAAACTTTAAAGAAACCTTAAGCGAAATTCATGGTTGAACAAGTTAACATTTAATTTAACTGAGATTTAACTTTAAAAAATATATAACTGAGTTGGTTTAGGATCCTGAATTGTGCTTACAAAATAGACAAAAAGTTGTAATGATAATAAGATGTTCTTACCCTCCTATAGAGCCTGGACTTATCCTCAGCATCTGAAACAAACACAATCACATTTGTTCCCATATAGATCCAGCTTTATCTGGACTGTCAGCGCAGCTTTTCATAAATTATCATCCACATTGAATAAGGTCCAAGTAACTACTGACTTCCTAGTTATTTAATAAATGAAGTTGCACAGATACAACTAGAGTAATGTCTTAGCAGATGTTTCCACACCTGACACTGTTTCTATGCCTTAAATGAGCCAGTCTTACCTGCACAAACAAAAATGCTTACGCAGATGAGCAGAAGACTTTTAGCAAACATTTTGGTTGAAACCTCAGAACGTCTGATGAAAAATGCTGAATCTGAATCTTGTGAGAAGCTGAGCCTGTGCTGATGCGTCTCTCTGCAGGGCCGCTGTGGTTCTGACTCTGCCTGTGGCGTGCTGTTGTCATATAGACGACGAGCGCAACAATGTGACCTTCTGTTGTTGTCATGGCTGCTGCTGCCTTTTGTTCAGGCTTTAATCTTGGGATCAACATTCTGTCTGTGGCAAAATAGTGCTGACAGAGTGAAAACGGTCAGGATGACTGACACAGAGTGACTCCGGAACAAACAGAAGAGCAGAAAAACAAGTCAGAATAAACAGACTTGTCACGAGTCTGCACAGCAACATATTCACACAAATCAACAGAGAACATCTGAAAACACGTGTATCTCTGCACAGAGAAACAGAAAAACATGGACTGGCACCACTCTGATGGGAAACTCCTGCCATTGCATTCTAGTTATTATTAAGTTGTGGTTGCATTCATAATGAACCGCTGCAAATAGACAATTTACAACTGCAAATTTTGGCTTTTGGAATGAAACCCCTCTGAGTCAACAACAACTCAATTTTAGTGTACATGTGTGACCATCGCATAGACTCCAGACCTGAGTGAAAGTAACTATTTTTTTGAGTTGATCTTGAACCCCTTTTTCCGAGTTAAATCCTTACTCCTCAGTTCTAATCTGATATAGAGTATATGTAACACGAAAACAGAGTTAATTTAAATATTAACTCATTACCAGAGTTAGGAAGAACATTGCAAATAGATTTAATAATTGTTCATTATTCATATATTTTATGTAAAAATGATTGCTGCGAGATGTACTGCTTACAACAGATTTTTTATTTAGAACAACAAATTGTTTACATTTAAAACATCAAGCATCACCTTCAAGATCATAACAGTGCAGCTTAAGTTGTATAAAACAGTCAATAACATACACACTGCATTAGATTTAGTTGTCAGAACAGTAAAAACGTAACAGCAGTGTTTTGTGTAACATGAGGTAAACTGTTTGATACTCCTGTTACAGCACAATAAAAACAGGGAAGAAGAAGTTCATATGGATCCCATTCAGATAAATCGGATAATGCAATTTTCTGTTACAACATAGAATTGAGTCACACCCTTGTGGCATCTGGGCATCAAAACACTTGAAATGTCTTAACTGCTCCCTTTCTAAAAACCAATATGTTCCTAGGTACGTGCTCACTCACCTGAAAAGCATGGAAATGGTCATGAAAAAGAGTGTCATGCTCAATCAAAACAAAAACAACTTGATGACTGTGCAAAATGATTGAGGCTATTTTGCTGAAAAGTGGTGAGTTTTCCTCAGTGCCTGTGCAAACAAAGAGTCCAACATGATATCCAACTCCACAACATTTTACCCACTTTGTGAGGTTGACAGTGGCTTGTGGATCGACTTGAAGGTATGCTTTTACATCTTCTGTAAATTCTAGTGTTTCAAGTAAACATATTTTGACTGGACCAGACTCAACTGATTTCGAAGCCAAGTATTCCCAATGATAAGCTACTGCAAACTGGTGTTTATTTGCAAGTGATACAGTCAATTTTTAAAGTTCTTCACACAATCTTTAAAAAAAAATGTGTTTGGCTTCAAACCTCATGGTCCAGATATGAATGAGTGGTCCAATCTTTCTGATGCACCTTGGGCACCATGAAATGATGTTTTGGAAGCAAGTTTTTGGATGGGTACAACTCTTTGAAGAGTTGATGATGTTCAGCGATAAGGTGCTTTAAATACACGGTCATTCCCTCAGTGACTGATTATGACAACACAATGTTTATAACATTGAGCAACAAGAGCAACACGTGCCAGTGCAAATCATCCTCTGGTACCAGGTCGCCAAAAAACAAAGGTATGTTTGTTAGTAAACACAGTGTTTATGAGGCATTTAATCCTATTCCATGTCCTCCACAGTCAAGGTTAATATGTGTTGGCTTGTTTTTTCTTTCCAAATAGCCATAGCTAAAAGCATATATCCTGTTTAATAAGCTTTCTTTTGAGATAAAATATCCAATCAAATATTCAAAAAGAAGTTTGACCTCATATTGACCGACCCCTTCCAAAATATCATGCATGATGTCAACAGCATAGTTCTCAGCAGTATTGAAAAACTGCAAAGTATTAAGTATGTTTTTTCCCTTGATGCCAAAAGAAGACGTTAACGTTGGATCATCTACCAAACCGGCATAGTGTTGTTCATTCAGGTCAGGTGACCTTAAAGTCAAACTTGGGTCATCCTCTGAGAAAGTGGACTGTGCTGAACATTTTTCAGTTAAGCAAAATCGGCAGAAGTAATTTGCATTAAATGACTTGAAGAACCCAAGAATGGTATGCATACCTAAATTATCTCCTGTAATCTGTGCAAGCGTGCCACATGTAGGTTGTTCAGCAAATGGAACTGGAATCTCATCAGTTTCAAGTATTTTCAAGTCCCTGATTAAAGGTTTCAGTATTTCATCAATACCATATTTCTTGGCATCTTGTGCATGAAACAATGATACCAAATGGGTGTTCATCAGGGCAGAATTCAGCCTTGGAGGAAGGTTTCTGAGAGTAAAACAAAGACAGCCAACTTTATCTATACCTTTTTTTGACCCAAGAGGATTTGCACATTCAAAATCATCGTAGTATAATTGTATCTGGAGAGCAAATGTATGAACCGAAAACAAAGGATGACTTTTAAAATAGTTTCCATCGCAAAAGTCTTCATGAATGTCAGATTGAGTGAATGTTTGCATCATCTCACAAATTGTTTCATTTCTTAAAATGAACTGGAATGTTTTTAGAAAAGGAGATGAATTTATCATTGACAGGAATTTGTTTGTAAATCTCAGTTGTATTATTTCGTCTGGTATCAAGGTGCAGTTCAACTGGCTGCACTATAAGACATTTGTCCTTGAAATACTTCTTCCATTTGGTATCAGAGTTCAACTGGCTAAAAGGCTTTTCCAAACTTTTAAATACCTCCTATAATAAAGGCTTCAGTGTGTTTAAAAGTTCTGCTACATGTGGTTTAAAAGACAACTTGCCATCAATTCAGATGCCCAGATATTTATAGCAGGAGTCCCATCAAAAGTAGTGATTACATTCTTATTCAAATCAACAAAGTTTTTCTTTTGTGAAAATCATATATTTTGATTTGCCTGGATTTAATACCAATTTAAGTTTCGCAAGAGTGCTTTGGATTACACAGAAATCAGACTGTAGGTTTTGCAGAGCTAAATTAACTGAGGGGGCAATCGAGTAGATGACTGAGTCATCCGCATACAGATGAGTTAAACTGCTTTTGATACCAACATTAAAATCATTAATATATAAGGAAAATAGTGGTCCTAAAACAGACCCTTGTGGCACCCCTTTACAGACATTTAGAAAATTTGATCAGTAACCATCAGCCACCACAGCTTGAATTCTGCCAGATAAATAATTCTCAATCCATTTACAAGACTTGTTTATCAAACCCAGTGTTATACAGACGTTCTAGAAGTACAGCATGATCAACTGTGTCAAAGGCTTTAGACAAGTCAATAAAGAGAGCAACACAATCAAGTTTGTTATCCAAAGCATGAGCAATATCATTCAGCTCTGACTGTTGTAAAAGTGTTCCTAGGTAAACGAAAAAAATCACTGTGTTCGAAATATGTTATGGACATTTATGATGATTTTAGTGTTTATACACAAAAAATTAGGAATCAACAGCTGTCATTATTTTACACATGGATGGTAGTGCAATCCCCTGTTTGAGTATGGGTCCTTCAAAGCTGGAAACCATAACACAATTCCAAGGGCACTGAACTCCTTCGCTGCTTTACTAACATGTCTCCTGCGACAGGAAAAGCATCATTCCTAAGGACTGTTGTGTACTTTAAAAAATTACAGTCAAGTCTTATTCAGTTTTCTTACCTTTCTTTTTCACGTATATGTGCTATAATGATGTTCACCATTATTCGCCTGGTGGAGTCTTTCAAACTCTTCATACTCTTTAATCACTGTCATTCCTGCTGGCTTTGAGGTCAGAATTTGCTCCACAGTCTAAAAGAAATTAATTATGAAGGAAAAAAAATACAACTAAAGTTGAACATCTTTATATCAATAACTATGAACATTATTACTTGCAAAAGGAATTTGTTTTCCAGGAATCGTGCAAAAAAAAAATTGTATGTATGTACTGCAAGTTATAATTACATTTCTTGCATGGTTACTATCCAAAGGTTGACTCCCTTTACATCCTGAATCACTTGTGTCCCTGCTAAGACTGCTTGAGACAGGCAAAGTATCTGTCAGACTTGGAGAAGATGGTACTTCACCCCCTTGCTGCAGAACAAACAGATCTGAAGATCACAAAGCAGGGTAATGCTTATAAAGAGTAAGCTCAGATATCACAAAACTACCATGACTGCATTCTTTGATCTAAGACAAAACATGAGCATCACCTCATGCTGCATTACTTACCAAGAGTCACACATTCTGTCTTATGTGAGCAGGCACCAGAGTTCCAGGAGGATTCAGTCAATTTGAGTTCTAAAATTCAGACCATACTTAATTAATCAGGGAAAAAATGCTATATTAAGATTCTTGTTATCCACTAGCACAAAAGTAGACAGCTGTCTCTGAGTTAAGATACAAGTCCCATAATTTTTCTCTGCAAACACAGAAATGATATAATGCCCTACCATCATCTGTGTAGATGACAAAAAAGATTTCTTTGGCTGCCAGTTCTGGAAAGACATCCTCATCCACTTCTACACCTTGGTCATCAGTGACTTTCAGTATTGTGTCCTCTGGTAGGAGAAACTTCTCCTGGACTGTAGCAAGACAACCAGCACTTCATTTACAAAATACTGTTACCTCCTCTTCCATAGTTCTGTATAAAACATATACCTTACCAGCACTAAGAAAATCAGAAAAGCCAACTTCCTCTAATTTCACATATTTCTTCTGTGGCCCTTGTTGTATCTTTATCAAGGTTTTGTCCATCTAAAATTAAAAGAATCAAGAATAATAATGTTTAGCTGTTAAGTTTACGATCATTTTAACCACAGGTTTTCATGATTCACGGTGAAACTGCTGTTGAGTTGTTAGCTAATGTAGGCTAATGTAGGTTAGCAGTTACTTATGCTAGCGCCAAAAACTGCCGCCTATACTTCACCAGAGCTCCAAGGGGTACAAACAGCAACCTGCAAAACCTGACTGTCCTCTGTTACACTGAAAAACGCTTTAACAACGGATACACATGGTTGCTAAGTAAAGTCATAATCCAGAGTTATTTTATTTAATTGCAGCGTTAGCTCATCACCTTAGCGTTAGCATTACCTCATTAGCACTCCTTTAGCTACTGAAGCTCAGTGTCTTCACCATCAGTGTGCACACCTTAGTTTAGAGAGGGAAAACATGTTTTTCTGAAAGGTTCAACTCAAAAAAAGCTGCCTAAATTTTATCTCCTTCACAGCAGAGGAAGCAAAAAGTGAAAGACCAATTGCAGCATACTCAGATTTTTCACTCCAGAAACTTGCTGTTATATTTTGTCAGTTTATTTTGTACTGTATTTAGTCACCTGCCTGGGGCCAACGGATGGAAACTAGCATCTTTGCTACAATCTGGTATATTTATACTGTAAATGTTGTAGATGTTCATTAATATACTCTGTCCCTATTATATAAACAAATAAAGTAAAGTTACTGGACTTCTCTTCTATCAGAACCACTGCAGGAGGACATCAGGACCACATTCAATATTCAGACCATACTTAATGTTTCAGTTCCTTCCTGGTGTTTCTACAGCTTCTTCTTCTCTTCTAGGTGTGAGTTCATGTTGTTGACTTCATCTTACTGAAAATCACTGCTTACTATTGCAGTAACATCATTTACCTGTAGGTGTCACCATTTGATTTAAAGTCACATTTAACTGGTGATGTTTCTTTTCATTGAATACTCTTCCCAGTCAACTCGGAGTTACTACCAGAGTTAAGTGGTAACCACTGTACAGTCAGCTTCCTGATCCCAGGCATTATCAGGACCACCGCTGTCACACTGAGACTCATCAAGACTAATCCTGGATAAACTCTGAGAACAGTAGGAACCTATATGTGTGTACAGGACATATATATGTATATATTTACCTGTCTGTACCTGTTAGTGGAGCAGCAGGTACAGGCTGCGGTGTCATGTTCCAAACTGAGAGGACAACAGGGCATCACCTCTGACGAAGAAGACACAGAAAGTAAGTGGAGTTATATCCAGTGAAAGAAGGAGTACCTAATGGGAAAAGAGGTCAAAATATTCACATGCAGCTGCAGCAGGCATTGGATAAGGTAGTGACTCAGACAGATGAATGGGGTTTTTAAAACTCTATAGGTCTTTGGATTTATAAAGAAAGCTCTACAACATGTGTTCATGCTGTATGATAAGCCTATTGAAAGAGTTAAACATTAAGATTTCTTGCAAAGTTTGAGAAAGTCATTAGCATCATGCAGTGTCTGGTAGGAAGTAACAGGGAAGCAGATAAAGGAACATTAATGATGACATACAGAGCAATTATAAGATCAGCAATTAGAAAAAGGTGTAGGGGTTTGGGGTGTATAGTACAGTGGTGTCCACTCTTCTAAAGACTCCAGATGTGTTGCAGGCCAAAGAAGTTAATCTGGAGCCCTGTTTATGAACATTGTTGGAACTGAAATGGACATCTGAGTTTAGAAAGACCAAGCTTGTTCTGAAGTACCGATCTTAGCTGTTGGGTTACCAGGCCTGAACGCCTGCTGACCATTTGTTAGGAAAGCACTGGGAACATCAGGGAAGGTGAGGAAAGTCCATGAGCACACACAGTGGGAGTATGTGGATGGGCCCGCCAGTGTTCTGGTCACTTGTTCCTCTATGGCTCCTGCCAGAACCTGACGTTTCCATTTTTAAAAAGAAGGATGCAGGTGATCCTACGATGTTAGTTAGCAACCATCTGTCAGATTCAAACAGATCCAGGAAAATAAATAATGTAAAATCTGCAACAGTAATAAATACTCTGCAATGGCATTGGTAAATCGTGCATCTGTGTTGGGGAACACTGTGGAATTCTTATGTACAAGTACAGGCAACTGAAAAAGCTGATGAGACCTCAAAATAGTGATAGAAACTGTCCCGCAGAGAAAAGCCAGAAAGTCATAACTGAAATCAATAATCAGCGCCGTGCAGCAACATCTGTGACTGAGTTTCTGCACCATGCTGGACTGTCCAGCAGGATTTAACCGTATCCGTTCTGCCTCTGACCTCTAGGGGCAGCAACGTGCATCTGCTGCGTCTTGTCTAATGCACATTTCGGAAGAACAAGAAGAAGAAGACACGGGAAGTGACATTCATTTTCCGCGGCGCGACGTCGGTGGGAGTTTAGTTCATCTAATTTGATTTTTTTTTCTGGATATTAAACATGTACGACCAGGACGAAGGTGAGCTGCTGCTTCTCCCTTATCTTTTCTGTTAGTCTGGTAGGGAGTGAAGCACAAAGCTAATAGCAGTAACACCTGAAAACACTGACTAACATACAATCTAACGTTAGCTTCATCTTACACACAACTTAAAGTCTGCTCCATTTAACACACTACCTAAAATTCGCTTAATCTAATATAAAACGTAACGTTAGCTTAATCTAACACAAAACCTAACTTTAGCTTTATTTAACAAACAACCTGAAGTTAGCTTCATCTAACGCCACAAGTTTTCACTCCAAATGCTAACAACAGCTCATGCTAACGGCGCGGTGCCTTGTTTTAGCTAACCAGCTAATCAGAGTATTAAAGTGCACACTAAACTCTGTATGTTTTATTGCACTGTAGTAATATCAGCAAAATGTACTACAAGCACAAATATTTTTTATATTAGCAGTAAAACAGGCTGAAATTGTTTATATTCCAGCCAAGAGTTCAAAACTAAAATGCAGTGTAAACAAAGAATCTCTAAGCAGATATTGTTCACTAGTAATATTATGTATCGATGATCTGTAGCATTACTGATATCTCTGTTTGTCCGTCAGATAATCAGTATGATGAGGATGATGATGAAATCACTCCGGATCTGTGGCAGGAAGCGTGCTGGATCGTCATCAGGTAAACTCAATTGGTTCTCATCCGAGTGAGGTCAATGTAGAGATGTATTGGTTATCATCCATACTGTTGATTGAGACATCAGTGTGTCATTATAGAGCGAAGATCTGAAAACTGAATTTTGCTGAATTTGTCTCATTGGCTCTGAAATATATTTACCTTTTGCCATGTAAAACTACCAGCATAACTTTTTTTAAATAAAGTATCACACAAACTGATCAAACGTCCTTCAGATCTTTTATGTTACTGTCACAGCTTCATACAAAAGAAACCCAAACCTGAGATTACAGAGCCTCTCTCAGCTCTTATTTTGACAAATCTCTCTCACCCTCTCTCAGCTCTTATTTTGACGAAAAGGGTCTGGTGCGGCAGCAGCTGGATTCGTTCGATGAGTTCATCCAGATGTCGGTTCAGAGGATCGTGGAGGACGCTCCGCCCATTGACCTGCAGGCTGAAGCTCAGCACACATCTGGGGAGGTGGAGGAGCCGGTGAGCAACAAATCTGGACCAGAGACTAGACTTGAGACTGGGACACAGTTTGAAGGGTTACAGGGGTGATTAGTTCCACTTTGGTGGGATTCTAGTTTTAACGGTCATTGCTGCCATTTGACATCACTGTTACTTCTGTTTTCTGTCTTAGCCTCGTTACCTGCTGAAGTTTGAGCAGATCTACTTGTCCAAGCCCACCCACTGGGAGAGAGATGGAGCTCCTTCTCCAATGATGCCCAATGAAGCACGACTGCGAAACCTCACGTAGGTCTCACCTGGTCTCACCTGGTCTCTGCTGTTCTCAGATCACAAAGACATCCTAAAACTGAAGAGTCACTCTCACCTGTGTCCTTCAGGTATTCAGCCCCTTTGTATGTTGACATCACAAAGACCATCATAAAGGAGGGGGAGGACCAACTGCAGACTCAACACCAGAAGACCTTTATTGGTAAAATTCCTATCATGCTTCGCTCCACCTACTGCCTGCTGAGCGGCCTGACGGACAGAGACCTGTGTGAGCTGAACGAGTGTCCGCTGGATCCAGGAGGTTATTTCATCATCAACGGCTCCGAGAAGGTAGGCTATGACATCATGATGCACTGTGTGACATCAGCCAATGTTTTCACACACTGATGTCTCCCCATATCCAGGTTTTATGCTATGCTAAGCTAAGCTAAGACTGCAGGGTCATGTTCAGAGAATCTTGGACTGCAGTAAGCAGCTCCGTCAACAGGTGTGTTGGTGGTTTCAGGTGCTGATTGCTCAGGAGAAGATGGCTACCAACACAGTGTATGTCTTTGCTAAGAAGGACTCAAAGTACGCCTACACAGCCGAGTGTCGGTCCTGTTTGGAGAACTCATCTCGTCCCACCAGCACCATCTGGGTCAGCATGATGGCCAGAGGAGGACAGGTGAGTCCTGGTGTTCATCTGAATACAGCAACACACGCGCAACATCCCCATCACGGTTACACAAAGAGATAGCTGCACAATAGCCGACAGAAAAACTGTTTCAACTCATTAACTTTATGATCAGAGGACTGATGTGAATGACCCTCAGATTGATTATTGATTGGTTGTCTCTCAGGGAGTGAAGAAGAGCGCCATTGGTCAGAGGATTGTATCCACATTGCCGTACATCAGGCAGGAGGTTCCCATCATCATCGTGTTTCGAGCTCTGGGCTTCGTTTCAGACAGAGACATCCTGGAGCACATCATCTACGACTTCGACGACCCTGAAATGATGGAGATGGTCAGTCTGATTAGCAGTTATTGATTGTCAGTTCATTGTAAACAGGCCTGACAGTAAACACTGATGGAGGACCCACAGGCAGTCAGTCTTAGCCCCGCCCATTGAGCTGTGATGTCATTGCGTTCCTAGGTGAAGCCGTCTCTGGATGAAGCGTTTGTGATCCAGGAGCAGAATGTGGCGCTGAACTTTATAGGTTCCAGAGGAGCAAAACCTGGTGTG
This sequence comes from Dascyllus trimaculatus, assembly GCA_024666655.1. NCBI lineage: Eukaryota > Metazoa > Chordata > Actinopteri > Pomacentridae > Dascyllus > Dascyllus trimaculatus. The sequence continues at coordinate 6,112,588 of CM045457.1, read as the reverse complement.
ACAAAGGAGCGACGAATCAAATACGCAAAAGAAGTTCTGCAGAAAGAGATGCTGCCCCATGTGGGAGTCAGCGACTTCTGTGAGACCAAGAAGGCTTACTTCTTAGGGTGAGTCCCACTTGAGACACACGTGACACACAGAGGATGTGTCCGGTTTCATTGACTTGTGTCCTGTGAAAGAACCGCGTATGTTACAGCGTGTTGCTGTGCTTTCAGGTACATGGTCCACAGGTTGCTGCTCGCCGCTCTGGGACGACGAGAGCTGGACGACAGAGATCACTATGGCAACAAGAGGCTGGACCTCGCTGGGCCGCTATTGGCCTTCCTGTTCCGAGGGTGGGGCTTCTCAGTTTGACTTCATCACCTCCAACCTTTGACCTCAACCACTCAGTCAGCTTCAGAAGACAGACACTCATATATACACGTCTTTACACACATTCACACACAAAAAAATACACACAAACACATTTGTACAGGTACACAAAATATGCACTTATGTCCACATACACACTGTAGTTCAGCATGAAGACAAACTGCAGTGAGGAAAGGCAGAAGAAACAGCTTCAGTAAGCTGACTGGATAAAAATCACGACTTTAAATAAAACATCCCGCAGTGTAAATGAGCTGTAATCATGTTCAGATGTTCTCAGTGCGATCGAGATAATAAAATTGCTTTTGTTCTGTTTGTTCAGCATGTTTAAGAACCTGCTGAAGGAGATCAGGATTTACGCTCAGAAGTTCATTGACAGAGGAAAAGACTTCAACCTGGAGCTCGCCATCAAAACTCGAATCATCTCAGACGGACTCAAGTACTCGTTGGCCACTGGAAACTGGGGCGACGTCAAGAAAGCTCACCAGGCCCGAGCCGGAGTGTCACAGGTGAGAACACCTGAAATAGGTGGTCTGTATAGGTAGTGACTGGATGGTAGCTGTTACACATCAGTGTTTTGTTGTGTTCAGTTGTGATCTGAAGGTGAGCAGACAGACATGTTTTCAGATTGGTCCTCATCACACATCATCTCCATGTCCGTTTCTGATTTTAATGCTTGTAGGTGTTGAATCGTCTGACCTTCGCATCCACCCTGTCTCATCTCCGCCGAGTCAACTCTCCCATCGGTAGAGATGGAAAACTGGCAAAACCCCGACAGCTGCACAACACGTTGTGGGGAATGGTGTGTCCTGCCGAGACGCCTGAGGTAAAAATCAGCAGCTCTGTTTGTGGATGCAGTGGATGGTTAAAAAAATCAGCTACACTGAAACTTGTTTGTTCGACTCTGTCAGCTATGTTGAATAGTCTATTGGTTTACACTGTTGCAGGGTCACGCTGTGGGTCTGGTGAAGAACTTGGCCCTGATGGCCTACATCTCTGTGGGCTCGCAGCCATCTCCCATCTTGGAGTTTCTGGAGGAGTGGAGTATGGAGAACCTGGAGGAGATTTCACCGGCTGCCATTGCTGAGTCAGTTACATCAGTTTGATTCAATAGTTTAAAGTTGTCAGTCTGATCAAGCTTTTCATACGTCTGACAGTGTAAGAGCAACATATGTGTTGTGTTCTGAATGTTTCAGTGCCACTAAAATCTTTGTGAACGGCTGCTGGGTTGGAATCCACAAAGATCCAGAACAGCTGATGAACACACTGAGGAAACTTCGGAGACAAATGGACATCATCGTGTCTGAGGTAACCACCCCCAGTCACCACGGTCATAGCTACACTACCAGAAAAAGAATTAAAAAACACAAGACGCTTTGATATTAAACAATGAGCTGACAAGGAAGAGATGTCACACCAGTAGTTTGAACCTGTTTGGTGACGATTAGTCTCCGGCATCTCGGCCTATCTCCACCGCTGTGTCAGAGCTGGAAAATAGTCTGCTGCTCCTCATTGTCTTTGTGCTCCAGATACAAACAGTTGTGCTGGGCAAAGCTAAGCCCATAAGCAGCAATGGTGTTCCTGCAAAATACTAACAGGAATTGTTTTGGTGAATTTGCAGGCAGGGAGCTCAAGAACTGCCATTAAAATTGATAATCCTCTGAAAAACTGGCAGGCATTCCTTAATCTCCATCAGAACTTTCCATTTTCAGGGTGTAGGTTGCTGCTTAGAGGTTGTTGTTGGTTCCTGTAGTGAAGGTAATTTTAAAAAACGGTAAAGCACAGACAGAAATGTCAGGAGTCTACAACTTATTAATTCAGACCAGGTGATGATAAGAAACACGGATGGTCACTAGCTGTGTCCCTGAAACAGATACAAATGTCCATTCAGTGTTTTCTTCTCGTTCTGATTTATGTAGGTATCCATGATCAGAGACATTCGAGAACGTGAGATTAGAATTTACACCGACGCTGGACGAATCTGCCGACCGCTGCTGATCGTTGAGAAACAGAAACTGCTGTTGAAGAGACGGCACATCGACCAGCTGAAGGAGAGAGAGTACAACAACTACAGGTGAGAAAGTCAGTCAGGTACAGGTGAGATAGTCCAACAGGGACAGGTGAGACAGTCCTACAGCTACACATAATTGAAATTTCAAGTGTTTTCAGTCCTGCTGCCCTTCAAAGCTTTTGTCCTGCAGAGTTTGTGGTTCTGCTGAAGTATTCTTCTTTAATGTGTTGGTCAGCTGGCAGGACTTAGTGGCGAGTGGCGTGGTGGAGTACATCGACACTTTGGAGGAGGAGACAGTCATGCTTGCCATGACCCCTGATGACCTCCAGGAAAAGGGTGTGGCCTACTGCTCCACCTACACCCACTGTGAAATCCACCCATCCATGATCCTTGGAGTGTGTGCCTCCATCATCCCGTTTCCTGACCACAACCAGGTACAAACAAACATTCCTCCTTCCAGTCTCAACATAAAATGAGACTGCTGCGCCACTACATGTTTGAATATTTAGGTAATGAAATGTAAATTAAAGATCCTCATCCATGTGTGATGCACTAATGGATTCTTGTTTGTTTGTTTTTGTTGTTCAGTCTCCCAGGAACACCTATCAGTCGGCTATGGGTAAACAGGCCATGGGCGTCTACATCACCAACTTCCACGTACGAATGGACACGCTGGCTCACGTATTGTACTACCCTCAGAAACCGCTGGTCACCACCCGATCCATGGAGTATCTGCGCTTCAGAGAGCTGCCTGCAGGTAACACACACCTGCACACATTAACATACACCTGTGCACATTAACACACAGCCGTCTGCAGGTAACACACACCTATAAACTTTACATACACCTGTACGCTTTCATACACAGCCATCTGCAGGTAACACACATCTCTATACTTTACAGACACTTGTGCACTTTAACACACATCTGTACAGTTTAACACACACCTGTACACCTAACACACACCTGTACGCTTTCACACACAGCCATCTGCAGGTAACACACACCTGCACACATTAACATACACCTGTGCACATTAGCACACACTTGTACACGTTAACACACTCCAGTACACGTTAACGCACATCTGCACACTTTAACACACAGCTTTCTGCAAGTTCCACACACCTGTACACTTTAACAAACACCTGTACACTTGAGGTCAGACCAGGTGAGTTTGTTGCGTCTTTGCCTTGCTCACTGACTGTCAACTCTGTGCGTGTTCTGAAACTTTAATCATATTTTGTAGGCATCAATTCAATCGTGGCGATCGCCTCGTACACGGGATACAACCAGGAGGACTCTGTGATCATGAACAGGTCGGCTGTGGATCGAGGCTTCTTCAGGTGAGCTGCTAACTACACCAGTGTCAGTGGTTTAACCTGAGTGTGTGCGTCTCTGTTTAAAGGTGTGTTTTTTTCCCTGCAGGTCCGTTTTCTATCGATCCTACAAAGAGCAGGAGTCTAAGAAAGGTTTTGATCAGGAGGAGATCTTTGAGAAGCCGACACGTGAAACCTGTCAGGGTGAGAACTTATTACAAGCTTCAAAAATACTTTCAAGCAGGAGCTCTCTCCGAGCTTCTCTACTTGCTGGTGTATGAAATCCCCTGGTAATTACCACGCCACACGTTTAAAGAGAATTAAAATTGTCTTCAGGTATGAGACACGCCATTTATGACAAGCTGGATGATGATGGGCTCATTGCACCCGGCGTTCGTGTGTCCGGCGAGGACGTGATCATTGGGAAGACGGTGACGCTGCCGGAGAACGATGACGAGCTGGACAGCACCAACCGACGCTACACCAAGAGAGACTGCAGCACCTTTCTGAGAACCAGCGAGACCGGCATCGTAGACCAGGTCATGGTGACCCTGAACCAGGAGGGCTACAAGTTCTGCAAGATCAGGGTGAGGGGACAACACCTGAGACACATGACAGGACAGGTGATCCTGAGGAGATGAAGTTGTTTTAATTTCTGCGTTTGTGTTTCTGTAGGTTCGTTCAGTCCGGATTCCTCAGATTGGAGACAAATTTGCCAGCAGGCACGGACAGAAAGGAACCTGTGGGATTCAGTACCGACAAGAGGTAAAGAGGTGGTTGGGAGGTAGACAGTAGTTAAATAGGTACAGAGGAAGTCAGCAGGGAAATAAGAGGTTAACAGGTAAATAGGACGTCACTAGGGAGACAAAGCTACCAGGTAAGTCAGCAGGTTAACAGGGAAATAGGAGGTCACCAAGGAAACAGGAGGTCAGCAGGAAAACAGGAGGTCAGCAGGAAAACAGGAGGTAAACAGGTAAATGGGAGATTAACAGGAAGTCAGCAGGTAGACAGGAAGTAAACAGGTGGTCGACAGAATATATGACCATTTTAATTATGTATCAATAGCGACAGGTGAAGCTCTCTGTATGCAGTTCAGGTGTCTCAGTTAAACTCTGATGTTTGCCAAGGACTTCCAGGGTTTCCCCCAGAAAACTTGCTAAGCCCGGTGGTAGAGAAGCCCACCGGCTGCTCACCGTGTTTTTGTTAAAAAAAAAAAGGTCAACGTTGACAGGAATTTTGAAATTATGACTATTATATGTTATTATAAGCCATTTATTAACAATACTTAAACGTAGAGTCTTATAAAAAAGGCACAATCTTGAAATACGGTTTTAACAAACACAAAAAATACAATTAAAATAAATAATATCAGTTGTTTTCACTTAAGTTAAATCCTAGTGAATAACAAGCTGTTGCTGGTCACATTTAAAAGTAAAATAAATTAACATAAATAAAAAAGTGTAAACATGGCCAAGGGGTAAAACCAGGGAACTCAGAGGCTGAACAGGTCTGCTGTGCTGTGTGACCTGTTCTACTTATTGCTGCTCATGGTCCAGGTTGGATCAGTGCATCAATCCATCTGGGTTTACCATACTGGGTCTGATAAAGCCATCCGCTAAATTTGGGGTCAGCTAACCATTTTAGATTAAATCCACTAGTTCGATGTTTACCATCGCGGCTCGCAGAAGGCTGCTCCAATGACGTGCTAACATCCGTGCTAACTCCACTGGCTCTGCCTCATCATGGAGCCGCGGCTCGGTCGGCTCACCGGGGATGAACTCCCCTTGGCCTGGAGGTGAACGAGCGGCTCATCATCTCCTCCGACTTCGGAAAAAGTTCACGTATCGACCATAAAATGTCACCATTGCGGTTTCCACTGTATCGCGAGATGCTGTTAAAAGCTCTGTTTACCGTCTTTGGTGTCACTGTTTTGGTGCATAAAAACCTATTTAAAATAAATATACCAGTGACGCTTAGCCTGGCGGGGGGGCAAGGAAAGCCTGGCGGCCCGCCAGGCTTATAAAGCACTGGGGGAAACCCTGACTTCAGACTGTTGCTGTGACATGTTCTATGTTCCATCAACGCTCTTGGTTCTTAAGGAATGTTAACCTCCAAAATGGTTGACATGCTGATTAACATACTAACTGGAAACATGCTAAATGATCAGACTCTTTCAAACTGAAGTTTAAACTTGAAGCTGAGTTTCACAGTGACGTGTTCATGATTTATGTGCTTTATTTTGAAGGACATGCCGTTTACCTGTGAAGGAATCACACCTGACATCATCATCAACCCTCACGCCATCCCCTCCAGAATGACAGTTGGCCATCTTATCGAGTGTCTGCAGGGAAAGGTGACCGACAATAAACCTGTTTTGGAAATAATCTATGAATTTACCCTGTTTAGTCCTGATAGTGATTTGTGAACATTGTGGATTTTGACTTGTAGGCTGCTGTCTTGCCGTCTGTCGTACTCCCATGAACGCTTTGGTGTTTTACATGTTAGTTTCTGTCTTTTTTCAGGTTTCTGCAAACAAAGGTGAGATTGGCGACGCCACGCCATTTAACGATGCCGTCAACGTGCAGAAGGTGTCTAACCTGCTGTCGGAATACGGATACCACCTTAGAGGAAATGAGGTCAGAGTGAGGTCACACTGTTGACGTTGTTACCTTGTATGTAAAAGACATTTAACAGTTTGCACACAGTCTTAGTCGTTGTCTTCATTTTACATCATTATCGTCAGCAGCAATTTCACGACCTGTAAATTTGACCTGTTGCATTGTGGGAATGTTTTAGGGCAGTATGTAATAGAAACAGTTAGACTCTGAGTTTAGACTCTCAAATATCCTGACTGACAGTAAACGCAGCTCGACGCAGAGTGATGTTTCTCTCCTGAGCTTTGTGTCGTGGTCTTTGTCAAAGTAACACCATTTACACCAAATGTTTCAGTTTTAATTTGGGATGATAAACGGTAGACGGCACACCTGTCCAGTTGAACTCTACCTGTCCCTAGTGCATGCTGGGATATATTCTGAACAGATTCAATACAAACAGACTTACGGGGGTTCCTGATGGTTCAGGTGAAATAAGACTGTGACGCTCAAATGTCAGCTGTCACTGAAGTTCCATATTTTAAGTCTGTCTGCCGTCTCTTACTGTTGTTGGGTTGTAGTTGATATTGATTATTGATCTGTGATCAGGTTCTGTATAATGGGTTCACTGGGAGGAAGCTGACGTCTCAGATCTTCGTTGGCCCGACATATTATCAGCGTTTGAAGCACATGGTGGATGATAAGATCCACTCGAGGGCCCGGGGCCCTGTCCAGATCCTCAACAGGCAGCCCATGGAGGGTCGATCACGGTGAGCGTTACACTTGTCCACCTGTGTGAGCCACCTGTCCACACCGACAGTGTCTCCTGTTTCAGACGGTGATGGACGTGTGACTCTGCCTGCCACTGAGCTTCATTAAACAAAGGCAGCTACCTGTCCGCTTTCTGTTTATCTCACCTGTCTCACCTGTCTGTCCTTAGTGATGGCGGTCTGCGTTTCGGAGAGATGGAGCGTGACTGTCAGATTGCTCACGGAGCGGCTCAGTTCCTCAGAGAACGTCTGTTCGAGGCGTCTGATCCGTATCAGGTTCACGTTTGTAACCTGTGTGGACTGATGGCCATCGCCAACACGCGGACACACACATACGAGTGTCGAGGCTGCCGCAACAAGACGCAGGTAAACATGATAAATAACTAGTCATAACGAGACAGGTAAACACGATTAGTAAACAATCAGTTTTTGTTTATTTTAATTGTGTGTTTATCTTGTTCATCCTGTTTTTTCTTTGTTGTTTATCCCTTTTTGTCTTGTTTGTTTTTTATCTTTTTTACTGGGTTTATCCATTTTAACAAGTTTAATTTTGTTTGTTCACCTTTTTTTTATCCCTTGCTGTCTTGTTTATTTACCTTGTTTAATCTTTTTTATATATATTGAATGTTTGTTGTTTTTTTTCATTTTTCTTGTTTCTTTATTTTGTCTTGATTGTTTGTCTTCTTATCTGATCTTGTTTGTCTTATTCATCCATTTTTGGAATTTTTTTCCTTGTTGCTTTTTACATTTTTAATGTTTGTTTATTTTGTTTGTTTGTTTATCCTGTTTGTCGTGTTGTCCCTCAGATCTCTCTGGTCCGGATGCCGTATGCCTGTAAGCTGCTTTTCCAGGAGTTGATGTCGATGAGCATCGCTCCTCGCATGATGACATCATAGAACAGCTCCACCAATCGGGTGCCTCCCTGTGGATGTCAGTGTGATGTCAGCAAAAGTTTAGTTTGATGTTTTTAGTTTCCATTCGTCTCGCAGTGGTTTTGTAAAAGTAAAATAAATGTTTTTTTCTGATGTCAGATGTTTCTGACCCCTCATTGGTTCACATACAAACATCACATGACAAAGTGAATGTGTTTTAAATAACTCTGCAAACAGAAAGCATTTTGATAAACGAATTACAACCAATCGTGTTGGCTCGATGAAATATAAAACCCCAGTCAGAGATTACGGCATCAGAGATAATGTTACTGAGTTATATGAGGATACTACATCCTTTACATGTTAAAGTAGAAGTACACTGCTTCAGGATAAATTCTGTACAATAAAACATTAAAAAATTCAACAGAGAAATCAGAGTTTCACACAAGCCACAGCTTTTATTTCATTCAGATAAAACAATCTCATCTAATACTTAAAATTCAGATGAGAACTGATCGTCAATGAAGTTTGCTGTATGTTTTATTTTGGTTTTTAAGTTTTGGTTGCAGAGCAGAAAAACTGACGGATACATTTTAAAAAATGCAACTGGTTAATTTGCAGAACAAACATCGATGAATAAACAACACCTGAACAAAACATTAAACATTTATTGTTTCTCAACGTTCAGATCTGAGACATGAAGAGCATCAACACAACACAAACAAACCCCCCTCACTGCTGTCGCCATGGTGACCTGCCTCACTGCTGTTAACCTAACACCTGGCTGTTAGTCTTTCCAAGACAAAAGCCGAATAATTTTTGGTTTATCTGCTGCTCAGAGAAAAAACAATGATAAATGTCAAAAAAAACTTAAAACGTTAAAAGTTTAAAACCCAGAAAGAAACGCTGAAGCTAAAGCTAGAAGTTAAAATCCAAATGTTATACAAAATATCTACCGTCTGACCACAAACTTTAGACTTAAATTCAAACTAAAAATGTTAAAAGTTTCAAAATAATACAAAAAAAATCAGCCTTTGGTTCAGATTTTCACTGAAAATTAAAAAATCATCTGCGATGTTTGTCCTCACTGATCTCCAATCAGCTGATCAAAGTTCATCATCCTTCGTCACTGAAAGGAAATGACATCATGAGTCAGTGATTTCTAATAAAGTTTTATTGTCCAACAGTTTATGGTGATAAAGTTTTAATCTCCAGAGTCAAGTTATTGATGACGTCGGTGTTGTTGTTACCTTTCTTGACGATGATGTCATCGATGGACTCGACCACGTGAATGGCTCCGATAGCTGAAGCTTCACCTTTAGAGTTGGTGGCGTGACACTCGTACGAGCCTTCTTCTTCTTTGGTCAGAGGGGAGATCTGAAAAACAAGGCATCGGTTCATTCTGATTGGTCCGACAGTTGTGACATCACTTCCTATCTGTGACCAAAGCTTATGTTCAGCATTAAGTCTTGAAAACACAGTAAAAGTAAAAACACTGCAGGTGTGACTTCAACGTTTCTACAGATCACATATGTGCACATGTGGCGACTCACCAGCACCCAGCCGGTCACTTCGTGCTTCTCTGGTCCGCCTCTCGTCTGAATCGCCAGATTATCTCTGTCTCCTGGGAGCAGCTCCACCCTCCTCTTTCCACCGAGGACCTGAAGGAAGGCACCCAGCACCATCATCATCTTCATCATCACCATTACAAACACCATCATTGTCTTCATCATCACCACCATCATCATCTTCACCATCATCTTCAGCATCATCATCAGCCCTGTCAGTTTTATTCCATCCTCACAGGTTGAATTCCTTATGTTGCTGGCTGCATGATGTCTCCTCTGCAGTGGAGATCCCTCAGGTGAACCTTCAGGTGTCATCAGAGACTCAGTGAGCAGATTTCAGAAAGAAACAATAACGAGCCTGTAGAAACTCATCGTGCCAACTGCAACAACATTTTTCCGTCTCTGTTTTTCCAACAGGCTGCAGCTTGCGGTTGTGCAGTCTTTAGGAAAATTGCTGTGACCTTCAGCAAACAGAGTCTGAACCTGCCGAGAAAATCCTCCTGACAGACACACCTGAACACACCTCGGGCTGCAGGTACCATACTGTATGATCTCACCATTCTTTCTGTGTTTGACTCTTTTCAGGCCCTGGAGCCAGGAAAATAAATCAGTCAGCAGTCTTCACCTTCACATCTGTCAGAATGAGCTATCTCCGTCTGAATAATACAAACAGACTGAGTTCAGTGTAATAAAACTCAGATTTAATGGCTGAGCTGTTAATCTATCAGTACACAGTGATTCAACCCTCCGGCTGTCTTTATAATGAGATGTTTGTGTTGTTTGTGGACAGGAGCTGCAGAGGTTGATGAGGCCATCCATCAGACTGTTGGATCTGAACAGTCATTTCTGTCTGTTGGTTATCAGGCTGTAAAGTTACAGCTTGAGGAGTCAAATGATTCTAGACAGAATTCAATTTGAACTAAAGTGCACGAACACGAGGGGCACTCTGTTCTCGTTTTTTCTCATCTGACATGACATTTGATTGGCTGCTGGAGGAACAGCTGTCCTGTGATTGGTAAAGACACACCACAGACGACAACAGCCCGCTTTGAGCAACACTGTGAGCCTCATGACCTTCCAAGCATGGACACTGACCATGTGACCGACCAGTCACTGTGGCATCAGCCGGCATATGCACAGTCCTGAGGAGTATAAGTACAAGATCACTGACAACATCCCAGGATGGGCCCTGCAGAACTCCTTGATGTCTTCTACTCCATTTTCACCGCTATCATCCCAGTCACCAAAACCCCCAACCTCTGCGACTGGATCACAGACTTTCTAATCCCGCAGTACATCAGGGTTGGACATTTCTCTTCTAAGAAAGTTGTAATGAACACTGGAACTGCTCGGTGTTGGATCAAATGCTGCAGACACTCTACAACCACAACTGTGTTGCCACAAATGAGAAAAATCACACTGTCAAATTTGTGGACGACACAACGGTAGTAGGCGTCATCACAAACAATGATGAGACGTCACGGTTTGGTTCATTAACATTTGAAGCATGAACATCACAACATGGTGCTGGAAGAGGATGGTCTGAGATGGGAACATCATGGTTCCTTACAAGAACCAGAACGGTTTGGTAGGGGGATATCACAGTTTGGAACAGGAACATCTTGACGTCTCAACCAGCAGACTGAGTGTTTCTATCTGCACACTTTAAACCCTCACTGAGCCTAATGAAGAAAAACTCATCTAAACGGACGGACTCACCTTCTTCCAGGTGAGGACAGGTGTGGGCACGCCCACCGCCTCACAGCTCAGGTACACCTGAGAACCACTCACGTTGTACACCTCACCCGGAGGAGTGACGATGACGGGGGCTGCAGGCAAACATAGAGAGAGAGACAGGTGAGACAGACAGACCAACCAAGAGAGAGAGAGAGACAGGTGAGACAGACAGACAGACAGACAGACCAAGAGAGAGACAGACAGGTGAGACAGACAGACAGACCAAGAGAGAGAGAGAGACAGGTGAGACAGACAGACAGACCAAGAGAGAGACAGACAGGTGAGACAGACAGACCAACCAAGAGAGAGACAGACAGGTGAGACAGACAGACAGACAGACCAAGAGAGAGACAGACAGGTGAGACAGACCGACACACAGAGAGACAGGTGAGACTAACAGAGACAGAGACCGGTTAGACAGACAGACCAACAGAGAGACAGACAGGTCACAGTTAAAAGTTGCCCATGAACTTGATGTAGCTGGATGAAATCAGGAATCCGTGAGGCGGTGGATCCTCGCTGACCTCTGAGGAATGCAGTTTGCTTTGAGCGTGCCCAGTGAGGGTGTTCATGTTTTCTGAGTGCTCAGTGAGGAATGAAGGAGGATTACCAGAGATGACAGGCTGTCGCTGGCAGGCACTGTTGACTACACTGACTGAGGAGACTGGTTCCTCTCATGGGTTCTGCTGTTTCTCATTATTAGTATGAAGGTACGACAGGTAGCTCTGACCTTTAACCTCTGGTGTGTGTCAGTCTCACCTTTGTCCCACCTGTGTGTTTTAGTCTCACCTGTGTGTTTTAGTCTCACCTGTGTGTTTTAGTCTCACCTGTGGCGCAGCGGCCCTTGTTCTGGATGTTGATTGGTTCTTTGCCCTCTCTCTCGGCCTTCAGACTGGCGGTCTTCAGTGCACAGCCGCTCTTGTAGGTCTGCCCGTTGGTTCCGCAGACCTCGTAGCCGCTCTTGCAGACACAAATTCCCATCTTGTTCTTCTTGTCCTCTTTGCCTCTGACGCACTCCAGACCGGGGCCGCAGCGGCGCGCTGACGCGCGGCGGCCGCCGCACAGCTCTCCCTCCGCGGCGGCGCACACCGAGCAGCAGCCGCAGGAGTCCAGCATGGAACCGGCGGCGCAGCCCTCCGCCGGGAGAGGAGCGCACTGAGCCGGGTCACACGGTCCGCAGTCCGAACCCTCAGAGAGCACCGGGAGGAGCAGCGGCAGCAGAGACAGGAGGACGCTGAAGGACTTCATGTTGGTGAGACGCAGATCTGAAGTCTGAAACGGTCTGAACCAGTCTGAGGACTGATGGACAAATGTGAGCTGTTAAAAGCTCCTGACTCCGCCTCAGAGGAGATCTGATCCCAGAGCTGCTGCCACAGAATCACTGCAGATACTACACAGAGTTACTGCAAATACTACATGGTAAAACTGCAAATGCAAACAGACTTACTGCAAATACTAACCAGAATAACTGCAAATACAAACACACATAGTTGGAGAGACATCAAAGAGAATCCGTTGCTTCATTCAGCCTCAACATTTTTCTCAGTCATTCAGGATTTTAGGATTTAATGGTGTGAAGTTTCTGTCTGAGCTGAGAGTTTTAATAAAACTGTTGCAGCTCAGTCACTTCAAGTTTTCCACACAATCAGACAAAAATAAAACAACACAGACAAAACAGCAGCTGCAGATTCACACAAACACCGAGAAACAAATCATCATCTGTCTGATGCAGCTGATCTGACTGAAGTGACTAAGTTGACTGGTGTGACTGATCTGGTGAGACAGATTTGATTGACAAATTTGATCCATCTCATGTCACTGATGTAACTGATGTGACTGATCTGATTTTAGTGATTTATGTGATTGATCTGTTGGGATTTATCTGACTCATGGGATTGATGCGACTGACATGACCATGATCCAACTTTGATTGATCTGTTTAAGCGTTAAGGTGATGTTTTTGATCAGTTGCGTGAATTGCACTTTGCGAGCTGTGAAACGGTTAAACATGAGCTCAGTTTCCTTTCAGTGTCTGAAACACTTTGTGTTTCTGTGGGAAAATGATCAACAGGAAAAAATTCCAGTCTGGGGTCACGTGGATTCTTCCTGTTATTGTTGAAACTATGTTTAGCCCAGTCCTCAGAGAACAGGACGGAGGGAACTCAGTCAAGTAAATGCTGTAGTCTTAAGAGAGAAACTGAATATTAGTGTTTTATGATCGTTAGTGGCCAACAAGTTAACAAGAGTTTAAATGTAAAAAGATAGAGTTCAACATTAAATCATTTCCTCCAAAAACACAAATCTTTTTTGTTTCTGAACTCACAAACAAATTAAATATCTCCTTTTATTTCCACATGATCACTGTACAGCAGCAACACATGACTGATGGTCAACGCGGCACCAAAGTCTGTTTCCATCATCACAGGATTTACACGATTGATTACTTCATTTTCCTGAACTACATGCATTTAAATCTAGATATAAATGTGTGTTTTCCACAGAGTGATGTCCGCAGGTTGTCTTCAGGCTTCACACAGGCCCCAAAAAAACTGCCAATAAGCTTGGACAGGCTCTACCCAATAGCCAAAACCCAGGGCAAGGCTAGCAAAACCTCCCTGCCGCATCCTGCTGCTCTTAAAGTCTCAGCTGAACAGATTCTGAGAGGAAGGAAATGAAATATTGAAGGTTCCTTTGATTGAGCCTCCTCTCCGTCAGTTTGAATCCTGACTTCTGTCCACGTCAGTCGGCTGTCGTCAGTCCGCTCAGAGCTGAGAATCGTCGGCTCAAGTATCTGATGCAGTACTCTGTGTATTTATTTGCGGTACTTGGCGATGAAGGCAGACAGCAGGTCTCTGTAAGGAGAGTCTGACCGCTGAGTTCGCAGTCGCAAGATTTTGTGGATGGTAGGAGAACGAAGGAGGAGGTTGTGGCTGAATCCCACCAAACTGGAGGTGAACCAGTACAGAGCCATAGACTGGGAGGGGTGGGAGAGGACAAACACAGTGATGTTAGAGAATCAGTGATTAACTCGCTGGGACCATCATCAAAGCAACATACAGTGAAAAAACACATTTTCCAAGCAACAGATGCTGATGTATTCCTGTGTTCCCAGGTTAGAGCTGACCACAGCTTCCAGCTTAGCACACCTGTGTGTTACATTAGTCCAGTCAGCAACAGAGAGTTCAGGTCTTGATGCCTCTTTTCCACATAGTTTTGCTTTATGTCTGTAAATTTGTACAATATACAGACTGCGCCCCCTGGTGTTCAACACACAGAAATGCATTTCATTACCAATAGATGGAAACTTCACTGCAGCCATCAGTTGTTGTCATCCAGTTTAATGGAATATGTGCATGAAGCACCAAAACAGGACTAATAATACATGGAGAGACATGAGTGAGGAGGTTATTCTGCCACATGTGGAGCCAGTCTGGTGAAATGTTTTGTTACAGGACGTATAAACCACGACAATATGTGTGTTCCATGTTTGTTGTACAGCTAGCATGAGGTAAACTGGCTAAAATAGTTTATTAGGGTAGGAGCACCAAGCGAGCGTAGCACCCTACTGTTTTAACCCTATGTAGTACCCTGATGAAGAATGTCCTTTTTTCTGCCAATTCAAACGCAATTTTGAGGCCATTAACGTACTCGAAAACACGTAGACCTTGGCACGCTGATCACACCTGGCGAACAATTTAATATTTTAGGGGAATTATTAGAATTGACAAAAGTCCCACCCTGACGATATGCATATGGCCATTTCCTGTCTCGGTCGCCAGCACACCGTGAAACAGGAAGTGCTGTATAACTAGACTGTACATGCTCCAACCATCCTCAAACTTCATATGCGTGATGCAAGTCCGGCCCACATGATAACCATACGATGATATATAGTCTCAGTCGCTGACCAGTGAGAACCCGTCCAAAGCTGCTTGCAGCTTTCATTTTTAAATTACATTTACAGTATTTGAATGTTAACATTGTGAAACAACTGAACAGCCTGCTAGCCAATTCATTTTTCCAACTTTGAACTGAACGCTGTCTGGTCTCTTCGTAATGTACTGCTAAATCTTTCAACATACATGAGGTAAATTCCAGAGCAGAAAAAACAGTGGAAAGAGGAGTTTCGTAAACACATCGGAGATCATCGAGGCTCACAGGAATAAACTGAGTTTTGGTTGATCCCTATACAAACACAGAGCTGTGTGGAACCGAGGTGACATGAGAAACAGTGTTCACAGTCTGAGCAAACTGCTTCGTCAATAGATTCAGAATTTCTGACATGGAATTCTGGTTTGAACCTGTTGAACTATCGAAACAAGGCAACGTGAAAAGAGCTGTGTTCACTCTAATGCTAGAAATGAGCCGTCACTTTTCTCTGTGACGGATGCTGAACAGATTCTGCAAAAGATTTTAATGTACCAAAGAACAGCAAAGTGTTTCTGTCTTTTTTAGGTTTTCCACAACACTGCAGAGAACCTGAACACATCCACAGGTTAAACACTTGTTCCAAACCACGCCGGAATGAAACAGACCCAGTCATGGATCAGTGCTAAAGCAACAGTCTACCGCTGCAAGGATGGATGAACCTGAATCTGTCTTTCAGGTCTGCATATGTTTATTCTGTCTGTGACATTATAGCTGTCTACCAACATTTCAGAAGTTAATCTGCATTTTAATCAATCAGTAACGAAGATACTCTTTAAGTGCAACTTGAATCAAAATAAACCTGAGAATAAACGTGAGGAAGTGCAGACCTCATCCGATGAGATCTAGCGTATGTCCTGATCCGAGTCCTGATCTCAGAGAACAACATCTTAATCTGATGATCCTGCAAGAATGTGAGGCGCGACCCAACACGCTCACAAACATTCATCGACTCAACAGATCTGAACATGAAACCTCTGCATTCCTGCTGTCTGCAGCTGAACCTGGACTCTCTCTGCACCTTTCACCTGAACCAATCAGCTGCTCTCATCTGCTCTCAGAACACAAGACTGACGGACTTTAACTCACCGAAGGAACCGCAGCAGCGATGGGGATCATCAGCACTGAGAACCCTCTGATGGAGTTCAGGACGAGCCGCTGAAACCTGGATACAGTGACTCTCTGCAGAGAAAACACCTGAAGAAGAAGAGCACAGGATGTTCAGACTGATGACATCACTGGTCAGGTGATCGCGCATCTGCAGACAGACTGACCTCCACGACAAGCAGGTTGGTGAGTCCCAGACAGACAGGGAGGATCCAGGTGGAGTCCGGTACAGTGAGGTCAGAGAACCAAAAAGCGCCTCCTGCTGCCAGCTCGGCCTGCCGGGCTGCACAGAATCAACACAGGTCCTGGATCAGTTTTCTGGGACTGAAGCAGTCAGCGCACTGGACAGATCCAGAGTCAGTTTAACAGACAGACTGGAGCCAGAATCAGTATACTGGACACAGTCTGTGTTCTTACCTGACTGATCCAGGCTCAGGTTCCGCAAGGCCAGAGACAGACTGATCCAGAGCGGCAGCTGGACCCAGATCAGCACACTGGCTTTGAAAGGGTGACAGTTGTCCCTGATGTAGAGCTGAGAGACGATCCGACGCAGATTCTTCTGAAACTGGAACCTGAACAGAGAACAGAGACGTCTTTAGAACCTGAACTGATTAGAACCTGTTAATCTTTAGAACCTGCATGTCTGTATGTCTGAGGGTGAGAACCAAGTCTTTTGCATTGGTTACTCTTCCCCTGACTGATGGAACCAAAGCTCAGATCCTCGTTCTTTGTTTGTTTGTGTTGTTACTTTGTGTTGGTTGTTTGTGCTGGTTGTTTCTTACCGGCTCTGTTTTTCCGTCCAGCCTCTCTCTCTCGCTCGCACTGAAACTTCGTATCGCAGCCTCTTCGCCAGCTCAGCGATCTCCACCTGCAGCGACTCCACCTGCACACAACTTGGTGGTTACTATGGTTACCGGTATGGGGCTACTGTGGTTACTGTGGTTTCAGACTCAGTATTTCTGTTTGTTTATCTTCAGGAAAGCCCTGCCCCCGGACACTGACCTTTGAAATGATGACCAGCTGGTAGGCAGCGAGTGGCAGAGTGATGAGCGTCCTGACCGACAGTGTTGCCACGACGATGCTCAGCCACCATGGCAACCCGCTCACCTGCTGTACGCTCACCAGGAAGTTTTCGCACAGGTGAACTGGAGCTGAGTCTGACAGGCTGCTGTACCACCCACCTGCACCTGCAACACCTGGGGCACCTGCAACATCTGTAACATCCCCACCACTACTACTACTGCCACTGACTCCTGACAGACATCTGACACCTGATAGAGTCCCGACACTTGACAGAGTCTTGACACCTGACAGACATCTGACAGCTGACAGAGAGCTGACAGCTGTCAGATGTCTGCATCCTCCAGATCTGTGGAGGCCGACTAAAGATGGTGGTGCAGAGCAGGTGAGACCAGGTGCAGGTGGCCTCCTGCGGATCAGACCTGAGCAGGCTCGTCGTACAGGAAGCTGCAGGACACTGGACCTTGTGGACGCCCACACAATAAGCATGGTGACCCTCCCCTCCACAGTCCTGAAAATAAAACCGAAACAGACTTGTGGTCAGGGGGTGGATCAAAGACGAGTCCAGAAACACTTAGACATGATTAAAGTTTGATTGGCAGGGACTGTAGCAGAGTGGTGGATGAAACTAGGGGTTGATAAATTAGAGAATTAGAAAATATGTGTGGTCAGATTAAAGTTGGAGTTCTGACCTTGAAGGAATCATTGAGAAAGCTGAATTTCAGTTCTGCTTTAATAACAGCATTAATAACACATAATATTTTCATAGCGCTTTTTAAGACACTCAAAGATGCTTTACAAGGTATGCAAGAATGCAAGAAATCAATAAAATATAGTGGTGAAATCAGCATATAGGAAAGGGGATTTGTAAGTTGTATGCTGCCTAAGAAAGATGTGTCGTCATGGATTTGCTGAATATGCAGAGTGAGGAGGATTCTCTGATGCAGAACAAAGACCACCGTCACTACAGTTACTTTATCTACTGTGTGTTTGTGCTGGGCAGTGTTTCACAGTAAAGAATGCAGAACATCGCAGGAGTATGACATGAACAGAGACTCTTTCATCTAACAGCAGACACATACTTTCAGTAACTGTTCTGCTTATCAAGTTACAGCTGACTGAAATAACTTCACCGTGCTGATAGCAACACTTTGCTGTGACTGCAGCATCTGCTGAAGACGAAGTTCAGTCAGGCTGTGTAACCTCACTGTAAAAAACATGAATTCATATCATTGTTTGCTGATAGACAGAGATGAGCAATGGTGGAGGAACAACCCAGATTATTTACTTAAGTGAAAGTAATAAAACCACATTGCTGAGTTTTTGCATTGAAAATATTACTTAAGGTAAAAGCACTTGATACAGAGAAATGTCTCCTGTGACTGTTGCACTACAAGACAGTACACTGTACAATCAGATATTTATTACTAATGCATTAATTTTTAGGATTTGACCGTTGTTATAATGCATTGGTTTTATGTAGCGCTTTTCTAGACACTCAAGGACGCTTTACATTGCATTATTCATTCACTCCATACTCAATGGGATAGACTGACGGAGGATATGCTGCCAGTCTGCTCCATCAGCCCTTCCAACCACCACCAACCACTCACTCTCACACTGCATTCACCCAGGCTTCCTGGTGTTCCCTCACAGTCTCCCATCCAACGTCACTTAGCTTCCGAGATCTGACGGGATCGGGCATCCACAAGGCGGTATGGTTATGTTAAAGGATTTGACTGTTGTAATAACTCAAACCACCTCCACCTCAAGGAAGCAGAATCAATGACCACGTCAGATTTAGAATCAGAACCCTGTGTAGATGATAAGGTGTCACCGTTTTTACAGGTCATGAGGTGGTACAGTTCAAATAAGACATAGCTTTAACAAATATTGTTGGAAATAGCAAAAAGAATGACTGACAAAAACTGGGGGCAAGAAATCGTACTAAACAATTTTGTCAAATATTGAGATTGAATCTAAAATGAAATAAAAACGTGGCTTCTTTCATTCATTTATTCATCTCTACAACTAGAACTGGACAAAATAAATGAAGGAAAGGACAGATGTTTGTCAGGTGTAGGAAGTTAGAGCAAAGTGAAACTAAAGATTCATAAAAGATAAGCTATGACATATCGTCCCTCAGTGAACTTTAAACTAATGATATAGTATACTGAAGACATTCACAACATGTGGCTAATTTCTATTAGAAGGTATCTGATTCAATAAATAAAGTTTTTAATGAACAGTTGTTTTTTAATTCAGAGAAAAATAAACACGAATTCATGTTTGTGACAAGAGGATCAATTTAACAGAAGACTGGCAAAAATATATTGGTTGTGTGAAAATCATCAGTGTCCTGGAAATGATGGGCTGATGGCTGAATTTTATAGAATTTTATAAGTTCTTTATCATACCATTAGCCCCATATTTAGTGCTCATGTTTAGAAAAAGATTAATTACCTCCAAGTCTTCAACAAGATCGACCACAAAACTTGAACCAAATTTTCTAAACTGGAGAGCAATTCGTCTGTTAAATAATGACACAAAGGCTTTCAGTCTCTGCTACAAGATTTAAATTAGGATTAAATTATGTTTTTGATGAGAAACAATCTGTATTTATGCCATGAAAATACATCTAAGTCATAACATCTGATTATTATTTTTACATATCCACATGCTGTAGCTTCACAGAAAGATTAACGTTGACATGACTTTGCATATGTTTTGAACATTTCAGCATCAACATAGCACCTTCAGAACACTTAAATTAGAGCTAATGCTGTTTGAATTTCTGTTTTGATTCGGCATAATGTGCTTGTTTCTCTATTCTCCTTCATTGTGTAGCTGTGGTTCTTTAAAATAACATTAAAACACTGATGTCCTGACAAACAGCTTCTTTATTTAAACATTCCGCACAAATACCGTGGACCTACCTGTGTGATGTCAGCCGTCTGGTGAGCCGTTCCCGGGTTTAACAGCAGAATAAGTCATTAAAACTGATATTAAATGTATATCTTATTCTTTCACCTTCCATTCAAGCACGCAGAGGAGCGTCCCGCACATATGACGTCACTCCGTGTCGGGCACATGTGACGTCACTGAGAGGACAGACATGGCGGAGTACAGCCAGGCCGGGCTCCTGGCGGCTCTGCTCCTATTCACGGCCCTCACGGTCCGCGACGTTTATCTCGGCAGATCGAGCCCGCAGCGAGGACAGCAGCCGGCCGAGAGACCCGGCCTCTCCCCGGACAACCTGCCGGACACAGAGCCCGGGAGACCCGCCAAAGCCTCGCTGTACAGCGGGCCCGTGCTCAAGTTCCAGTACTGGTAAGTTAGGATGCTAACGGCTAACAACTGTGTGTGGCTGCCACAGCTAAACTAAAACTAGCATCATCCGGCAGTCTGTCTGCCGTTTAAACACAGTCACTGCTGTTTAAGCATATATTTAATCATAAATACGTTTTAACTTCGTTAAGCAGATACGTGCTGACACTATTGTGAGCACGCTGGAAAGAAAACTGTCAGAAACGGTAATTTCAGAAACACGCCAGTAGTTATGAGCTAACAGCTTAAGGACAGTTAGCTGTTAGCTCATAACAGGTGTGTTCCTGAAATTACTGTTGAACTGTATTTTGTCCAACAAGGAATTTGTAGTTTTGTGAGATAAATAGATGTTAAAGTAATAAAGCTGAATGTTTGTCACTGTGTCGACCAGTAGTTTGATTGCTTTCAGATGACGCCTTTAAAAGTCTAAGTAAAGAAGTGACAATCTATAATTTATTGATCATTAGATTAATCAATCATTCCATTAATCGGAGCAGATTTATTTGTACATTGATTAGAGTGCAGAGTTGCCTCTGTCTCTCTCCTGTAGCATGTCCTGCATTAATGTCCATTCCAAAATATGTCTCTTTGTTTTTACCTATTTTTGTCTTTATATTGATAAGCCTGGTGACTGGTGGACTGCTCCAACAGAATTTCATTGTTTTGTGTGATGACAATAGAGATTATACTATTCTGTTCTTTTCTAACCCTTATATCAAACCAAATTTTCAATAATAAACAGAATCAATCTAATGTTCAGACTTCACTGGAGTTACATTTTTCCCTACAAGAGACAACATCTTTCCGAGACATGTCCTCAAGACAGGAGACATCTTTGATTCAGTATTTGAAACACTTACTCTGATAGTTTGGTTTCAGAAACACATAACTCATCTTTCTAAGTGTGTCGTTATGGAGAACACATGACCTGCTGACCTCACTTGACAGGTGATGATCTTTCTTTATTTCCAGTATCTCCTGAGGTTACAGCAAAGTGTTCCAGGACTACTCTCAAGCCATCAGCCAGGTGTACCCGGACATCCGCATCCAGGGAGAAAACTACCCTCCCACTCCCTTTAACAGGTGAGCTGTGACATCGCTTAACTGCCCCTGCCCCCTCAATTATACACATGTTTGAGCTGCACTTCCCATGATTCCTAGACAGATGTAAACAGGAAACGGCTGAGTGACATGTTGAACCTGTTTGTTTGCATTTAATGTAAGTGCAACATTACAGGTAACTGACTACCTGTTTGTACACTTGCCTATAAGAGGATTTTGTTCTTGTACGTGTATATAAACATGTGTTTCATGTGAGTATTTTTCAATATAAGCTCGACTGATAGAGGAACAGTTACTATGTGTAAATATGACTAATGTAATCCCTCGTCTATTGCGGGGGTTAGGTTCCAGAACGCCCCCGTTCTGAAATCCGCGAAGTAGCGGCCTTATAATTATTTATTATTTATATATATTTTAAGGCAGGGCTGCGCGGGGGCTCACCGTTAGAAGATCTCATGCGTCCTAAGTGGGACGCGAACCGGGGATCCATGAGGCCCGTGACTAGAAGCAGAGCCGCCAGGAGCCCGGCCTGGCTGTACTCCGCCATGTCTGTCCTCTCAGTGACGTCACATGTGCCCGACACGGAGTGACATCATATGTGCGGGATGCTCTTCTGCGTGTGTGAATGGAAGGTGAAAGAATAAGATAATCTTCAGCTAGAAGATCTCCGGTTCGCGTCTTGCTTAGGACGCCTGGAATCTTTCTGTGTGGAGTTTGCATGTTCTCCTTGTGCAGATTTTCACCAGGTTCTCTAGCTTCCTCCCACATTCCAAAAACATGCTGAGGTTAATTGATTATTCTAAATTGTCCGTAGGTGTGGATGAGAGTGTGCTTGGTTGTCTGTCTCTATGTGTAGCCCTGCGATAGGCTCGTGACCTGTCCAGGGTGTCCCCTGCCTTCGCCTGAGTCGGCTGGGATAGACTCCAGTCCCCCTGTGATCCTACAGAGGATTAAGCGGTGTATGATAATGGAGGGATGGATGGATTGATGTATATTTTAAGGCTTTCTAAAAACCTCCCCAAACTGTTATTAACCTTTCCCACACTCCTATAAACACTGTCTTCGATCATCGCCAATCAATCAGCGACTGACTAGCTCAAACAGAAGCGGCTGTAGCTGTGTTTTCTATACGTGCGTCTGCTCATCTGCTGTATACTACATATTTTATATACAATGTAAAAATCCACGATGCAGTGAGACCATGTAAAGTGAACCGCGGTATGGCGAGGGATTACTCTAATGTAGTTTTGTGAAAGCAGCACACCTGTTACTAACCCCACCCCCCACCCCCCCTCAGGGTCTTAGGTAACCTGATCTCCTACCTGAAGCTGCTCTCCATCCTGCTGATCGTAAGCGGTCAAAATCCCTTCGTCCTCCTCGGCCTCGACACTCCCCGAGCCTGGACCTGGAGTCAGGACAACAAGGTAACTGCGCCTCTATTACTGCTCTTAACGTGGCAACAAATGCTGCATGTTGCTCACCATGACAACAGACTGACCCAATCACTGTGTCCACTGTTTGTCAGATCTTCTCCTGTCTGATGGCCTTCTTCCTGTGTAACATGATGGAGACTCACTTTCTGTCTACTGGAGCCTTCGAGGTCACTCTAAATGGTGAGTTCTGATTGGTCCAAAGCATTATGACTTTGCTGAGGATAATGAGCTTGAGAGGAAAGAAGATGTGTTTGCTGTCTTTATAAATAAAGTTTGAGTCAAGAATGGTGAGCTTGAGGTCTTTTTAAATGTAGTTTAAGTCGAGGACAGTGTGGCAGGTGGAGGACAGAGTCACTTCCTGGTGTAACGCTGTATTTCGTCCCCTCAGACGTCCCTGTGTGGTCGAAGCTGCAGTCAGGTTACGTCCCAAACATCCAGGAGATGTTTCAGATACTCGACAACCACCTGAAGATGAACCAGGTTGATCATATGACCTTCTCCTCCACTTAAAACTGCAGGTAGGTGAGCTCGGGGTCACCTGAGAGGCTGCTCCCTGCCTCACTGCTGTTTTACCACGCTGAGTGTATCTTCCAACAACTTTCTCCTCTGTGTGCTGTTTTTCAGCCATGCTACATTTATTTTACTGGTCCAGTATGCATTATTTTCCTCTGAGTCTCTCTTGTCGTCTCTTCAGCTGTGCTGCATTTAAGTGTCCCGGCTCAGTGGGACGTTCAGCCGCTGGCATTCATGAAGGTCTGGCCTTAAAGCAGATTCTGCGGGGCCCGACCAGACGTCCTCCGCCACAAAACGAACACTCCCTCTGCACCGGGTCACAGCTCAGCACTACAACCTCCAGAATGCACCTGTGTGGTGGGGACAGGTTGCAAGACTCTGCTTTTTGTGTTGGGTTAGCTTCGTGCTAATTAGCCTCCGTGTGATGAATAATTAGAGCTGAAATTGTTAGTTATTTTTATTTAACGTCAAAGTGAACCAAGAAAATCTGCAACAGAAATGTTTGAAGTCAACATGAAACAATGTGAGGCTTTGAATGTTTTCTCTGATTACGTTAAATGATTGTTTAGGTTGATGGTCAGGTGTGTAACTCGTCTGTTTAATCACAAACTGAATCATAGTTTAGTGTTTTTAGGTCTTGTGTCTGTTTACCTAAACGTGGCTGAACACCTGGTTCAGATCGCTGTGGATTTCATCCATGACATTTGCTTTTAAATAAAAGATGGTTGAACTCTGATGGAGGAAAGTTCATTTGTTTGTATCAGTTAATGTGAAGCTCAGTTATTAAACCGTTCAGTTTAATGAGGAAGAAACATGTTGTTTTTTTAATATTATTTATTTGGGGGGAGATTTTTGAAGTTTTTACTGATAGATAGTGAAAGCGGGTAGAGAGGAGAGAGACATGCAGTAAAAGGTCACAAGCCGGACTCGAACCCACGACCTCTGCCAGCAGCCTGCGCCTACATGGCAATGCCCCAACTCAGCAGGCTACATGGAAGAAACATATTCAACAGAAAACACTACAGACACATTAGAACTGCAACCTGCTAATCAAATCTGACTCATGTTACTGTTTTTAACTTCTATCATGCTTCCATCTATTTATCAATAATACGTTTATTACCGATAAGAAACAATTTCATTGCTGATTTCAGAGTTCCGTCACGGTTTTACTGCTTTGGATGTCCTGTCAATAATAGCTAAACATTTGGTTTTGAATGAGAAATAAAGTTCATCAAGTTTAATTTAGTCAGTGAGGTCTATGGGAGGAGGGGGACACCTGTGAGGGACAGGTGACCTGCTGGTCGTCTTCACAGGTGTGACTCAACCGATGAATCTCAAGTAAAGAGATGAAGCGAGACAGTAGGCGACAGCAGAATCTCTAAAAGACGGGACAGCTGAGCTTAAGGCTTCACACTGTCACCACCTGCTTACAAAACAGCTGGTCAGAGTTTACCAGAGTTACGATGATGATAATGAAACTGAATCTTAAACAAGAAACCTACATCTAAGCAGCTTGTAGACAAACGCACAGTGATATTGATGTGTATATTTTTTTCACACAGTCTAAAGTTTTCCTTCCTGACTTTGTCTGCAGCTGTTGAGCAGTTTGTAGCCTGTGTAATAGTTTAGACATATTGGGTTAGGATTATAGTTCTTGAGAAAAATATGAAGTTGCACACACAGTCTTTTAAATTGTGAGTTTATATTCATTTTTACCTGCTCCTGGACTGTTCTACACCGCAGGCTTGCAGCTGAAGCAGAAAATAACTGTCTTACATGCCAGAGGAAGACATCGAAGCAAAGCATTTCATATAATATACAGTTGTAATTACAGTCACATCTACTTGTAGCCAAATAATCTGGTAGTGATATTGATAAACCTGTTAACATTTAAACAGTCTGCAGTTTTTTTTGCAGTTTTCCCTTCTGCTTTGGCTGCTGCAGCTGTGTTACCTTTTGATGATATTGTGTTTAAAATTCTCATGTTTCTCTAATAATATAATTTGCTCTTCATTTGTAAAAATGCTGTATGTCACTCTGATGCCAGCAGACGTGACCCTGTCAGTCAAGTCTAGTCATCTGTTTTTTATTTATTTATTTTTATTTGTTTAGCCTTTATTTAACCAGGTTAGTCCCATTGAGATCAGAGATCTCCATTTACAAGGGAGACCTGGCCAAGAGGGCAGCAGCATGGTCACATTAAAAACAGTAAACAAATACATAAAATTAGCAACATTAAAACTTGCTCACACATAACACTTGCAACAGACCAGGTAGACTGTAAGGATTTCATCAACACTTTAAACTCACTCAGTGGAACAAGGACTTTAAGTTTAAGTTGAGCTTATCAATGGTTAGTGAGTGGATCACATCTGATAATGAATCTCAGCGCCTCATGATAAACACTATCCAGCATGCTAAGACACTTAGCAGAGGCCTTCATATACAACACATCTCCATAGTCAATAATGGGCAAAAATGTTGCTTCTACCAATTTCTGTTCATGAGAACACACTCATATCCAGATTCATGAACCCTGGTTGACTTGCCAGACTGAAGTAATCTGGAGCATCAACTGCTGTGGAGCAGCTCAGATGTTCAGCATCAGTTACCATGGTGATGTAAGTAGTGAACCGTTGCTGTAGTCCTGAAAACCCTGAGTTAAACCTGAAGTTACTTCCATAACCTTGGATCCTGCTGTGTAGCTCAGACTTCATGTCAGAGTTTACCTGGTTACAGTTTTTGCAGAGATGTTTTATGAAGCCGAGTTTGTCTGAACAGAAGCTACAGAATTCAACAGGAGCCGCAAGACAAAAACAACACATCAAAAGACAGAATTCAGCTCACCTGAAAACCTGGAGTCAGGACAGACTCAGGTGATGAAGGTTTTACTCTTCCTCTGTAGTTTATAGACATAAATGTTGGACTCACCCATGCTTACTGCATGTGGTGGAGTCAAACACCTTCTTCAGGATGAAGCTCAAATCAGCATATTGAGGAATTTTGACCTCTGAATGCTGATTTTCAATCTAACTGATCACTGCAGGGCTCCGGTCAGAGAGCACACGAGACATCAGAGGCCATTTAACTTTTTTACTTTATGCAGAGCAGCATCAGGATCAGCAGCATGAACAGCAGTTTCTAAAATGGAAAATAAACGAATAAAAATACTAAATACACAAATACTAAATCATTGTTGCGCCCTACCGTAACCTAATATAACAGTAAACATAGTAACTGATAAAACACTCATCCATATTAATGCATATTAAATACATATATCATACGCCTGTAAACACAGGAAACCGGAAGCAACTGACCATACAATCAAACAATAAGAGCGCCTCTCCAAAATAAAAGCATGAATGCCAAACGTAACTTGAAGAATTCTTAACAGCCGCCCCCACATTTGCCTGTAAATGTGTAAACTAGGGATTCTTCAAGTGTCTTTGGTGTCATCCTGTAGGGCAGGGAGCTCAACAAGTCGAGCCACTGGTCTGATGTAGACTTTATCCTTGACTTTGACCTCTGCCGTTCTGATACATCCATCCTGGCTAGCAATAACCTTGATGACTCTCCCGATCGGCCACTGAGCTCTTGGAAACGATGGGTCCACAATTAAGACGACCGAGTCCACAGCGATGTTCTGTGATGACCTTTGCCACTTCTGGCGAGTCTGGAGGTTGGGTAAGTAGTTCCTAGTGAACTGAAGCCAGAACTGATCCACCAGTGCTTGACAGTGTCGCCATCTTCGTCGCCCCAGACCAGCTGGAGCGTAGGCCACCTGAGGCAGAGCCGCATCCCGCCGCCCCATTAGGAGAATGTTTGGAGTGATGGGGTCTAAGTCAGCTACGTCGGCTGACACATATCCCAGCGGTTTTGAATTTAAGATCCCTTCCACTTCCACCAAAACTGTGTACAGGACGTCCTCTGAGACAGACTGACTACCTACTGCTACTTGAAGGCCAGATTTGACTGACCTCACCTCTCTTTCCCATGCGCCGCCAAAATGTGGAGCATTTGGCGGGTTGAACTTGAAGTCAATCTGATATGCCGCCAGCTGTTCCTTCAGTTGTGGTTCCATTGCAGCGAAGGCCTCCCGAAGTTCCCGTTCTGCGCCTCGGAAGTTGGTGCCACAGTCTGATAGCACCTCTCTTGGACGACCCCGCCGGGCGATGAATCGACGCAGAGCGAGGAGGAAGGCATCAGCATCCATAGAGTTCAGGAGCTCAATGTGTACTCCACGTGTAGTGAGACACTTGAAAATAACACCCCAACGCTTCTCTGTCCTCCTACCCATCTTCACCAGGTAAGGCCCGAAGCAATCGACACCAGTTGAATAGAAGGCCGGACAAAGCAGTCTGAGGCATTGTGGGGGAAGGTCTGCCATCCGTGGCACCCTTGGTCGTAAATGGCACCATGAACCCTAAGGGGTCATATTGGCTAGCTAGCACTTGATAAGCTGTCCTCATTGTCAGTGCATTATGTTCAATTACCCGGTACTGGTAGCTAAGGGTGTCAGTGGCACAGTTCCACCTCAGGCCTAAGGTTGGTTCAAGTGGGTCAGTACGGCTCTGACTCAGCCACTGCTCTGTAGCTGAGGATCTTGTGTCAGCTGGAAGGTGGGCGACCACTGTAGGCTGATTACTGGCCCACTGCCTGAGGTCGAACCCTCCCTCTGCTAATAAAGTACACAACTGCTCGACTCTCTGCTTAGCCGTAGATATAGTGGGAAAGCTCTCGAGACAATTGTCCACATAGAAGCTCTGCTGTACAGACTGTAGTACTTTAGGATGGGTGTCCTGGTGATTGCGAGCATGTTGCTGGAGCGCGAAAATGGCACAGCATGGACTGCTTGTTGCCCCGAATGGCAAGACCTGCCATTCGTACACATCTGGTGGGTCTTCACAGCGCATTTCCCTCCAGATGAACCGGAGGAGCGGTCTGTCCTCGGGTAGCAAGCGGATTTGATGAAACATTGCACGGATGTCCCCGCTTACCGCTACCTGATGTTGCCTGAAGCGAATTAGGACCCCAACCAGCGATGGACCCAGTGTAGGCCCAGGTAGGAGCTGTTCATTCAGGGAGGCACCTTGGAACTGAAATGAACAATCGAAGACGAGGCGCGGTTTGTTGTTAGGGCACACGAGATGATGGGGTAAGTACCATGCTTCTGCCGACTGTTCCACGTCCTTTGGGTGGAGCTTCTTCACGTACCCAGCTTTAATGAGTTTGTCGATCTCAGCTGAGTAGAATGCTGCTTTCTCTGGCTCCCTCCTGAGTCGTCTCTCTGTGGCTCTCAGATGAGCCATTACTGAGTGTGTGGAGCCTTGGAGTTTTGGAGCTCCTGGTTTCCTTAGGAGGGGGGTTGCGTATCGGTGGACTCCTCCCACCTCGAGTCGCTGTGTTTTGGTTTCCAGGAGACTGATGGCATCCTGGTCCTCCCGAGAGCGGACAGCCATTTTCTCATTTCGAAAGGGCAAAACATCGAGTTGCCACAGCCTTTCGACGTTTCGGAAGAGAAGGTCATCTGGGCTGGTGACCGATGTGAAGAGACACTGCTGCACCGGAGATCGCTCCGGCCCGCACCTCTCGGCCCCTTGGAGGGCCCATCCCAGGGCAGTGTGGATGGCTATGGGTCCACCATCGGACCCCCTGCGAATTGGCTCAGTCGCAGTGATGAGGTGCACATGATCTGAACCGAGTAGCACTAGTGGCTGTACTTTGTAGAATGGCTGCAGTGGTATTTCTCGCAGGTGAGAGTGTCGTCTTTGAAGCATCTCTACAGGGTAGGATTGCTCTACTAGGTCCAGCCCAGTGGCGGTAAATGCTCCACGTACTTTGTACCGCTTCCGTGGGTTAGATCTAGGGGAGATTTGGAAGCTGACCTTTGTACCTCGAAGATGTGTGACATCTGTACGTACTGTGCGCAGGGCGAGGGTCTCTGATTCTCCATCCAGCTGGAGCTGCCGGACGGCCGCTGGTAAGATCATAGTCCGTTGTGCACCGTCATCTAGCACGGCAAAGGTTTCTACTGATTTAGAATTATTGTGTAGCAAGACAGGAACCACCTTCAGGAGCACTCTGCTGGCTGCTATACTGGGTGTCAAGTACACTCGACTCTCTGGGGCTCTTGACTGTGGACTGGTGGAGCGACACTGAGCGACATTGTGCAGCACTTGGAGGTGAACCTCACTGCAGTCACTGCAGGGTTTCTTAAGGGTGCAAGACTCAGGTGTGTGAGCACGTGCGCATTTCCAACAACGTCTCCCTTCTCTTATCCACCTGTCCAGCTCCGTTGCTGATTGCACTTTAATATTGGGACAGCGGCTGATGTAATGTTCTTTGCTGTCACAGAAGAGGCAGTGCACTTTAAAGGGTTTCTTGCCACCAGATGACATGAGTTTGCTAGAGATGGTTGGCTGATTGGGTTCTGTCCCATGATACACAGCTACACTCTGACCTTTGACCTTATATGGGATTTTCTCCTTCCCGCTGCTGGCAGGTTTCTCCAGTTGGTAGCGCTGCACTAGTCTGTTCGACAGACGCTGTTGTTGAGCTTTACCTTGAAGCCAACTGTTCAAGTCTATGAGGTTATAGGGATTAAGGCTTGTGGTGTTGAGCTTTCCTTGTAGCTGGAGGCTCTCGATGAACCCATCTCGGTGATATTTGGGCAGCTTGCTGAGTAAGCGGTCAACATGTGAGCAACAGTTGAGTTCCATCCCCCGAGGTCCCTCCAGGGAGAGCAGCATGCTGACCAGGAGGTGGACTCTGAGAGCGAAGCTCTGGAAGGTGCGTGCATCTCCAGACTTCACATCAGGTGAGGTGAGAATAGCTGCTATTTCACTCTGTGCTAGCTGATGTGGCTGACCGTACTGGAACTGTAGTGCTTGCATAGCTGCTGTGTAGGGGAATGGATCATGTCGACATGACTGGCCAATCATTTGTGCCTCAGGAAGCTTGAGGTGTTCGAGTAACACATGGTATTTGTATTTTTCAGTCAGATCTGGATAGGGTTCGAGCAGGTTGTCCAAGGCTAATTTCAGGTTAGCAAATTCCGTTTCACTGTCTGAGGTGAAATCTGGGATTTTGGGCTTAGGAACACATACAGGGAGCGTGGTTGCGGACTAAAGTCAGGTGGGGCTATAGTCTGGCCTGTTGGGAGCTGTGACTGAACAGCTGCGGAGTTGTTGCTCATTCTTTGCACAGATGGGAGAGTCTGGTGTGAAATTACTGCTGGTGGTACAGGTGCATAATGAGGCTGACTAAAACTCAAGGGGGCTTGAAGTGGTCGAAAGCTCGCTGACGTTTGTGGTCTCTGATAGGAAGCTGGAGGCGTGGGATTATAAGGCAGGGCTGTGCTAGTTAACAGCTGTGGTACCTGATATTGGTGCCCATAGGAAGCTCCATCCTCACAGTGATAAGGCTCCGCCTGCTGTGGCTGTAAGGGGATTGGCTTTATGAGATGTCTTTGGGCTGAGGTTGGCGTCAACATGCCAGAAGAGATGACTGAATAAGAGGAATCTGGGTTTTTTGGAGAGACTGAATGTATTGGTGTAAACGCAGATTCTGCTCTTTCACTTGTTATGACAGGGGTGTAGTCTCTCAGCTCAGTTTCTCCCTCTAATGCTGAAGTCACATTTGTTGTGTGTCTTTCAGTGTGAGACTCCATGTGGTGCACCTGCCTCTGTGCTGAAGGGGAGTGGCTCTGAGAGTGAGCACAGGTAGGAGTATGGAGTGAGAGCTGCCTTTGCACTGGAGTGGGTGTGGTAACCTTTACATTGTGGGTTTCCTCCTCCTCTTCTTCTTCCTGCAGGAATGATGTGATGTGCTCTAGTAGCTCTTGACGATGACGTTGTCGCTGTTCGTACTGACGGAGTTTGTGGGTGACTTCAGCTATTTCTTCCCTTTCTTCCTTCTCACTCCTGAACAGAGACTCAACGAGTTGTTTAAGTGATGTGGTGCTCAGTGGGCCACCAGAGTCATCGCTACGTGGAGCTCCACTTGCACCAGGATGAGAGGCGACATCTACTTGTCCACTGTCTGCCATGGCTGCTGCTACCCTCTGCTCCTCACCCTCTATGTTGCCAGGATGGGAGGAAGGAGCAGGCCGCTGAGGGTTGTAGGCAAGGATGTACTCTTCTAGGAGCTTAGGTGTGCGGCGCTGTCTTGCTTGCCGCTCTCGTGCGTCCACATGAGGGAGGGACGTCGTGTATTCCTCTGATGACATTCTGCAGCAGTCAGTTATCCGGCTCGAAGGACCTTTATTGAGGAATTTTGACCTCTGAATGCTGATTTTCAATCTAACTGATCACTGCAGGGCTCCGGTCAGAGAGCACACGAGACATCAGAGGCCGTTTAACTTTTTTACTTTATGCAGAGCAGCATCAGGATCAGCAGCATGAACAGCAGTTTCTAAAATGGAAAATAAACGAATAAAAATACTAAATACACAAATACTAAATCATTGTTGTGCCCTACCGTAACCTAATATAACAGTAAACATAGTAACTGATAAAACACTCATCCATATTAATGCATATTAAATACATATATCATACGCCTGTAAACACAGGAAACCGAGGCTAACTAGCGATCATGCTAATAATAAAAAACGGACATCTTAACAGGTTCAAACACAGATTTGGTAACAGACAGTACCAACAGAAGAGGTAAGTAGCATGTACAGATGTGATTCAGGTACTTGTGAACCGAACTTACATCGTCAGTGACTGCTACAATGCTGTGAACATGTCAGCAACTGCGCTCGTGAAACCGGAAGCAACTGACCATACAATCAAACAATAAGAGCGCCTCTCCAAAATAAAAGCATGAATGCCAAACGTAACTTGAAGAATTCTTAACACAGCAGAACTTCAAGTCTTCCCCTCACCTGGTACACCTGGACAGGTGAGGATTGGTGCAGCGGGTGAGGACAGCGTAAATGATGCGGTTTGAGTTCACACTGTCACCTGAGATCATTTGGAAATGCTGCAAGTGATTATTGGTGATGTTGCCATGGAAGCAGGTGTAGCGATGCGTGTTGGTTTATTTGGGATAGAAGACAAACAACTTCTGTCTTTTTAGTTGATTTAATCTGAATATCGGAGTCTCAAAAGCTTTTACAAGGTTCTTTACTGTATGGCACGACCCACGCAGCAAAGACAATGATAGAAATGTGATTACAATTTTTATAGTAAAGATGGAAAGGGAGGTTGCTTAAGGCATCCGCCCTTCCTGAAACAGCCCATCCGATTCGCCTGCATCTTCAGAGTCTTCTCCTGACCAATCACCAAACGACGCACCTGTGGAAGGAAGTTGTCCCCCCACCCTGTGTGTTTCTTAATCTCTGTGATGTCATGTAAGGGTGATTCTTAGAAGACAGCTCTGGCACCTCAAGTCCTAGTTGTAGTCATCTGTTCCAGAGCTATCAAGTACACTGTGACGTAGGAGAAGGAGTCCCCAGAGATTTGGTGCTTATGTTTTGGGTATTAGCAGATTGTTATCCAAACGAGGAGCAAACAGACATTCAGTGCTTAAAACATGTGAATGCAGAGGCTGCTTGGTGTTCTAGTCAAAGTCAGTGTCCCCTGAGAGTATGTGGTGCCCCAAGTATGTGGTTGAGAGTTCCAACGTTTTCAGTTTACAGGTTACCAAAAGTTATCTACATGCAAAATTAAGAGAGATCTAATTAGTGTTCTACGATGGTTAAATATAAGTGATCACAGGATTACACATTGGTTAATCAGTGTGTTCAGCATAATATCATTAACTGCTAAACTCAGTAATAAGGCACAGAGGTATATCGATTTCAGTACAAAGATATAGAGGTATATAATTTCACTCACAGTATCTGATTAATAGTGAGGTTAAATGTAATCTACCCTAACACAGGACTGGGTGGCGCTGATTGAGCTGGTAGTCCTTTACCTCCTGTTTCCTGTTCAGTTCCATCTGAGAACAAAATTCAATCACAAACTCCTCTACTGAAGCAGTCAATAACTAACATCTGAATTGAATTAATCAATTAATAACACCTGAAAAGAAGCAATCAATAAGAAGCACCTGAGCTTGCTGTTAGATTTTAGCCTGTGATGATGAGTCATGGTGGATGCTGCTTGGCTGCTTCTCGTCACATGTTAGAGTTGATGATGCATCATCTCACCTGAGCGTCACCTGAGATCCTCCACAGACTCAGACTGGGGTAAAGTCTGGAGGGTTGACCCAGCTGAGGAACTCCGCCTGTGGGCAAACTCTGCTCACTGTCTCCCTCTGTCCTCTGGCTGTCTGTCCTCTGAGACACCTGAGTCCACCCCACGCTGTGTCTCTGATCTGTTTGAACATCTGGAGCAGAAAAGACTTCAGCTTCATATGGAGGAGCGCTGGGACACCTGGAGAGGACAAAGGTAGGTTATTACGTCTTTGTGTCAGTCTGAGGACAGATTCAGATCACTGGGATGAAGACACTCACCGGGAGCAGAGACAGGGTGTCAGCAGACAATACCTGTCCTGGTACATATCCTGCACCTGACAGTTGGAGTCCAGACACTCCTCCTCGTCCTTCCACTCCTCCCCTTCCCTCACCTGTGGCGGGCGTTGGCCATCTTTGCTTCTCTGCAGAGCAGCTTCCACCCAGAGTCGAGACAGAGGAGAGGGAGGACAGGGGGGCGAGGGGGAGGATAGGGAGTACCACCAGCGTCTTCCCCCTAGTAGGGGGGAGCAGGGCAGTGAGCGTGGCAGGCTCCTTCCTCCCCCGGGGTGAGGAGACGAGGGGAGGGATAAATCGTCTCTGGTCTTTAGAAAAGGTGGGACAGAACGTCCACCAGCGAGGCTGATGACGTCACAGCTGCCTGTGTTCGAGGCTCCGCCCCCCACAGCATGGATGATGTCACAGGTGTCAGGTGTCACCAGGTGTGGATTAGGACTCAGCGCGTCGACAGTCTCTGAGACATTCAGGTGAATCAGGTGTTTCTGCATCACCTGTGCAGCAGGTGCAGGACTTGCCTGTGTTGTTCTGAGATGTTCTGCACAGTCAGGCCAATGTTGGACATCAGAGACGTCCTGATCCTGTAAGACGTCTCCCTGCAGAAGTTCCCTGACAACAAACAAACAAACAAACAATCACCTGTCTGTCTGTGGAACACATGGACAGGTGAGCAGATGGACAGGTGCTGTCTTCAAACTGGTTCATGAAGGAGCTGCAGCATCAGCTGTGTTCTATCGGTCCTCAAAGGACATCAAACTGTCCTGGTCCTGGATCAGCAGACTGATGTGGACTCTGTCCCTGGTACCTGGGGGTACCCTGGCAATCTGAGGTACCAGGGTTGTAACTAGTTCTTCAGTCTGTGTCTGTCCATATAGGAACAACGTGTCCTCTATGTCCTGAGGTCATCTGTCTACCTCACCTGAGCATGCTCAGTCTGGTTGTCTGGATCAGGTTTGGATCCAATGTCTTCATTCTGGTCTGATGGATCAAACCGCCGTCCAAAGCTCTGTAGCAAAAGCGCGACAAAGCTCATTAGTGTGACAGGTCTGTTATTGATGTCAACTGGCTCTAAACAACAACTAATAAAGTTTTTAAGTTTTTTTGATAATGATGACGGTTTCATGACATCGTCACCTGGCGTCCAATAGCACAGTGCCCAGTTGCCGAGGGGTGGGTTCCAGTGTCTCCATGACAACCATTAAATCATGACAGGCCTGATGTCTCCTATCCAACGTCAACGGTTGAATCATCAGCAGGTTTTCTACCTCCTGTTTCAACAAGACAATGCTGTTACTATTGTTAGTACCACTGATACTACTACTGTTACTTCTACTGATACTGTCACTGTCAGCACTACTGGTACTAATGCTACTAGTAGTGCTACTGTTGGTACCACTGATGCTATTATTGTTAGTTAAAAATTTGTGGTAAACATCTGAAAAATACAAATATCTGGGGTAAACAAACACCTGAGGTAAACAAACATCAGAAGTAAACAAACATCTGAAATGAACAAACGTCTAACTTAAACAAAACTTTATAGGAAACGTGACATAAGCAAAACAAAAACCTCACCCCGACTGGTCGAGGCAGATGTCTGCCCTCCCTGCGCCTGGTTCTACCGAAGGTTTTTCTGTGCTTCCTGGTAAATAGATTTTTTTTTTCTTTCTCACTGTAGCCAACTATGGCCCTTCCCTTCTTGCTCTCAACGAAGGTGGCTGCTTTCTCTCTTGCTCCCTTCCTGCCCCATCTGCCTCGCTCTGCTCTTGTCTTGTGCTGTCTCTATCAATTCGAGCCTCTCTCTGCATTTCCTTCCAAATCTAAAATCATGGATTTGATCAACTGATCCCTCAACGCAATCAACAAATTTTCTCCACAATGAGACCGGGTAAAGGAGAGCCCGCCTGTCCTGACGGAACGTTTGAAGCCGGATACACGATGGACTCCTGGGGTGAGTAGAGGATCGTGTGATGGCGATCCTTTCCGTTGAGGATGTTGAAGATGTCTACATAATCGGAATTATGGTGACAGGTATGCTGCTGATTGGAGCTAGCAGCTTCCTGATCTTTCGAAAAGTTCGGAAGGCGTCGGTAGCACTTTTGGCTTTCGAGAAGCTGCCCGTCATGACTGAGGGAATGTGCAGGGCTGTCAACACTCAGACTCAAGTGATATGTGAGTTCAATCTGGATGCAATTCCTGAACTCCTTCGCAAGACGGATGCCAACTTGGAGTAGTTGTCAGCTTGGCTCGGCTGAAACTGGCCACAAATTCGGATATATTCGAAGAAAGCCACCGGGAGACTCAGAGAGACTTAAAGGCTGACATAAAAATTCCAGAGTCGGCCTGTCCCAAAACAATTGTTATCTTCATTGGCTCCCAGACATAACCAGCCTTCCCAAGGCCGGTTATCTCTGCACTCTCCTGGAGGTCATGCAGACAGATGATCTGGCCCTATCCCTCCCCACCACCCCGTACTGTGAACTTTGTTTCTGGATCAGAACTCTCCGGGGTCGTCTCCACAGTAACGGCCGTGCCCACGTCATCAGAGACAATTGGATTAAAACTGAGTTTGACATAAAGGACATGGGCTCACACATACACACACATGAAGAAACATAGAACACGCACACCCCCTACAACTCAACGCCTTCTTGGCCCCTCTCCCCCCTCGCTCCCTCAGTAGCGCAGCATGGAAGGTGATGCGTTGCGCCCGAGCGGCTGCGTGTGCGCCCCTGTGTTTGTGCTGCGAGCCCTCCCCTCCCCAACACCCTCCCCTAACCCTCATGTGCAAGTCTTCGAGTTTTATGTTGCTGTATGCTGAGGTGTTTTTTTCCTCCCAATCCCATACTGTGCCCTCCTCTAACAGGAGCCTAGTTTGGGAGTTGCTGTTTTTTTTCCCTCTTCTTGCCTCTTGTTCTCCCTTTTCATCTCACTAAGACGGGGCGTTGCTCGTCGCGGCCCACAGTTCTCCCGCTCCTGTCCTCCCCATGTTTGTGTTACTGTCTTTTTATGTTTCTTGGACGGGATGTAACTGAAACCTAATTTCGTTGCTCTGAAACATGTGCAATGACAAATAAAGAGATCTGAAAAGAAGCTTTGGCTTTGTGGGGTTTCTCTGTATAATTCTGTGTGGTCTTTACCACACTCTGTAAAGGGCTCTGAGAAAACATTGTGATGTGGCGCGATATCAACAAAATTTAATTGAATTAAAAATAACTGGTATATCTTGTTTAAGGAGACAGACTGTCCTCTGATGATGACCATATGTTTTGCTGTTGTGTTTTGTTGTGTCTCATGTTTCTGGACACGTGGACTGTTAAAATCTGAAGATTAAATTGTCTGAGGTTCATCTTCTCTATTCAACTGGTGGTAGAATGCCTGAGGACACAAACTGAGACGGAAACACGAGATGAGGACAAAGACCATCAGCTATCACACTGACTGTGTCTTTATTAGCCTCCCAGTGTTGCCAGTTAATATAATACTACTAAGCGCTATATAAAACCAATGCATTATAATAGTGGAGCCCAGTGTAAGAGTGGGCATAACTCAACAACAAAAGTGAAACATAATTAAAATGAAGAGCTACATGTTGGACTGTACATGTGGTCCTGCTGCAGTATTGTTTACTGCTGTGTTGTTTATGTTCCAGGTTGTTCTTTTTGTACAGATGTGAACCAAACAAATGCAGCTTTCACCTCAAAAACACACCTTTTCTCTGAATACACTGAAACTAACAAAGTACTAACAGAACACAGGTTTTCACTGTAACACATTATTTTTCCCAACTTAACAAATGAAATGCATCAGGATGTTAAACTGGTGTCCCAGTGCTGTTGGTTGTCTCTTTCTAAAGCTCTTATTTAGACTTCAGCTGCTAATTAGACTCTTGCTAATCCCGCTGCTGCACGTCTGATGGTTTTGGCTCTTTGTAATGTTCACCTGGGAGCAGATCAGTTATGTAGAGCCACTTTCATTCAGAACACCTTCTCTGACTGTATCTTTTCTGGTCGGGAATTTTCAGTCTTCCCTCTCAGAGCTCAGTTATGTTCCCGCAGACCTCAAACCACTTGATAATATCAGCAGCTGCGGGGAGATGCTCCTGCATTGTTTACCTTCGTCATGCTTGGAAAGGATCTTCATCTTTTTTCGCCTTGACTGCAGACTATGAATGCAACGTTTTTCAGGACGAAAAGAGCATTGTCCAATCTAAATGTCCACATATGGAGGAACTAATACTTATGTATATTTTTCATTTTATTTAATTTTTCTACTGATATTTCCTAAGTGTTTGAATTGTCCTGTTTGCTGCTGTAACACTGCAAATGTCCCTACTATGTGATTAATAATGACTTATCATATTGTTGACACACCAATGTGGATTAACCGACACACATCTGGGAACACACAGAAAAACATTGAAAAAGTAAAAAAAAAATACAGGTTTTACCTTCTTTGGTTTGTTGAGCCACCTCCTGACTTTATTCATCACTGCTGTGGTCTGCTGTTGGTCTCCTCTCTGACTCCCTGAATCTTTAACTACAAAGCTAGACAGGATGTGGGCGGGGCCTCACACAGTTCAGGTGTTTTCTTTGTGTTTGTAATTTCACACCTGTTCATAGAGTTATCCTTTCAGAAAAATCACATGTAGTGCCATGTTATTTTTCCATAAAGGAGGGGTACAGGTTCACGTTGATCCTGTTGAAGAAAACGTGCAGTACTGCAGGTTTACAAACACCACTAATAACTGATACACTTGTCAGTAACGGACTCATCAGTCATCATCTGGAAGCTGTAAAAACTGTTCAGGTGAAAAAAACCCTGAAGTCAACTGGAAGAAGGTTCTTTGGTCTGATGAGACAAAAATAGAGCTTTTTGTCCATCAGATTAAAAGCTATGTTTGGTGGATACACAACAGAGCACATCATCACAAACATACCATCCCCACCGTGAAGCATGGGGGTGGCAGCATTATTATGTAGGGATGCTCATCGGCAGCAGGTCTTAGTAGGCATGTAAAAGTAGTATATAGTATATACACACAATGCAATACTCTAATGCATAGGTGTCAAACTCAGGCCCGCGGGCCAAATTTGGCCCGCAGTGTAATTATATTTGGCTGCGAGGTAATACCAGATGACTACTAAAGCTGGCCCGCCGGTATTATACAGCGCATGTATCGCTAATACTACAAATCCCAGAATGCTCTGCTCTGTATCGGCGCGTCAATCATAGACATATGGCGTCAATCACGACAGGACCCATAAACACCCTCTCCTCTGTTGACAGTAGTCATAGCAACCGCACGCTACTACTGACCCAACCACCTCCACCCCTCCGCCTCCGCCACCTGACTTAGCATCTGCACCAGCGGCACGCCAGGACGCTGCTACTGTGTCACCACCAGCAGGAGATATTCACGCTAATGCCGTCGGATTCCGACGAACACACTTTCCCTTCGCCCTCGCCGCCACCCCCGGTCCCGGCCACCGCGGCTGCACGACCCAAATATTCAGATATTTGTCAGTAACTGGACCAGAATATACGGCGCTCACCTACTGCTATTCAGACCAACCCCATCTAGTATGTGGAGCCAACGTGGCGATAACCACGGAGAACAACATTAGACGACACTATGAAACACCAGGACAAGTACAAGGACCTGGACATGAGTCAAAGGAGCCAGAAAGTAGATGAAAAGAAGTTTGGTTTCACAACAGACTATGTTCAAAAAAGCCATATCACAAAGTGAGGCTGCTGTAAAGGCTAGTTTTATTTATATATAATATCAATATATCAATATAATAATGTTGATAATTATAATTATAATATATATAATAATATTATATATATACATATTATAATAATATAATGTTGGCCCGCGACTATGTCCAGGTTTTCAGATTTGGCCCGCTGTGTATTTGAGTTTGACAGCCCTGCTCTAATGTATTTTCTCTATCATACTGGAGAACTCTGGGTACTTTTACTGTAGCACTCTTTGACGCAGGGGGCGCCACGGATCCTGAGCTTTGTCAACAACCTCCGTCACAGAAGAAGAAAAGGCTCCGTTAGCATCATCGGTCCGGCGGGAACCGTCAGTCAGCTGTTAGATATCGGAACGTAAAAATGTTCAAATACAGCCGTTGAACTGCAGTCTGCTAAAAGCTATCTACATAACACACTGACGGTGAGTGAGGAAGCTAATAGCTAACTACGTAACACACTGATGGTGAGCGAGGTAGGTAACAGCTAACCACAGAACACACTGGTGCTGAACGAGGAAGCTAATGGGTACCTACATAACACACTGACGGTGGGCGAGAAAGCTAACAGCTAACAACAGAACACACTGTCGGTGAATGAGGCAGCTAACAGCTGGCAGTGTTGTGTCGAATATTGGTACCGTTTGAAACGTTAAAACTTAATTTCCTCACATGTACCTCTCAGCTGTAACTGAACACACCTGTTTAACACCTGCTGCTGCTGCGAGCTAAGTAGCTGCTAGCTGAAGCTACTAGCTGTGGAATGTGTGATGCTGACAGGTGTGTTTGTACTGCAGTTTCACTTCATGTCAGCGACACCCCTTTAATACCTGTTCTCCAACTGAGCGTTTCATGTCTGTATGAGCTCCCTGCTTACTTGTCTGTACTCGAACCGAGTAACATTTTACTTTGAACTGCCTGCAGTCGTATGAACACAGAAAGACTTGGAGCTGTGTGAAGTGATTTGATGACTTCATTTCAGAACCAGATTTGGTCCAAAAACATCACAGAGAGCAAAACACAGTTTGAAAATCACAATACACTGTCGTCGTTCACGTTGATCTACAATTTGGCATTGAAGTTGATTCTGATTGCATACTGAGCCAGGATGGATCAGGGCCTAACAGCAGCTATATTATTTTGTTCATCTCAAGCAAGTGAGCTGTTACACACAATCTCAGTTTATCAGCAGCAGGTTAATCATTGGTTAATGATTGAAGCTATGAGGAATATTAAAGTATCTGAATGACAGAATGAATCACGTTAACACACTGAAAAAGCACAAATGCTACAGGTAATCTGTCTGATAAGGAATGGTGATACAAACATCAGAAACAGCACAGACCAGTTCAGCCTCACCACTAAACACTGTACTACCTAGCGTGTCTGTCATTAACCCTGTGTCTCTGTTTCCTATTCTCAGCCTCTTCGGTGACATGAGCAGCTCTGTAAGTTTCCCTCTTCTTATGACAGACT
The DNA here is from genome assembly GCA_024666655.1 of Dascyllus trimaculatus. NCBI lineage: Eukaryota > Metazoa > Chordata > Actinopteri > Pomacentridae > Dascyllus > Dascyllus trimaculatus. The sequence goes on along the minus strand of CM045457.1, from coordinate 6,071,234 downwards.
GTAGTTTAATCTGCAGCAACAGTCTAAAACCCTGCAATGCATTGTCACTTTATTGCATCACCACTTTTAACACAGATGATCAGTTTGCCACTTTGTCCCACATGACGTCAGATGCTCTGTCTGTGTCGCTGATTGTTTGGTGTGCATTTTTTGATCAGGTCACAGTATCTTTTGATAAATTAACAATTCATCACCAGATAAACTCTGCTGTTACTGATTGTATTGTTTGGATGATTGGATCTTTGAACATCAGATATTCTGACTTGTAGAGACTGAGCAGCTCCCAGTCCCAGCCAGAAACGGTACAACCAAGATCTTGACTGATCAGATCACCTGCTCAGATTGATTTAGCCCCGGCCACAGCAGTGATGTCATAAGTGTGTGTTGCGGCATGTGTTCAGACTCAGAGGAAGAGGAGGACCTCGGGAAGTCCTCTGTTTTCTAGACCCAGTACGAAGACCAGCAGAGCAGCTAACACTAGGAGGACGGCTAGTGCTAACCGAGCAGCTAGCCAAACGGCTAGCCGGGCGTCTGATGGTGACACCGCCCCCTCAACAGAGACCATTAATGTGATGGACAGCACTGAGGACAGTCAGTACTCTTAAATATTCTCATCAGATAGTGATTAGTGTTGCACAGACAAATGATCAACCATGATACATGCTAAAGTTGCTAATGATTAAGTGTTAAAAAAAAATTACAAATGTATTAACTTACAGGTGTTAGTTAAGTTACAGGTGTGTTTACTTACTGCCTCTAAGGGTCTTAAACAAGCGCACCTTCCTCCTGTTTACATGTCAACTGTGGCATCATGTTGATGAATTCTGCAGCATAATGCTGCAAATAGGTGTCAGTCCGGTTTAGCCAGCTACCTGAGGCTCATGCTAATGATGCTAAGCTAGGATTTTCAAAAGCTAACGCAGGCCACGAGTATCTGTCACTACTAATTCTAATGTGGCTAAGGCTCCAATGTGCCTAACACTGCAAAGGCTGCTAATGTTGCTAAGGCTTCGAAGCCGCAGGTCTTGATTACAGGCTTTAAACTAATGAACAGAGTATAACTGAACTTTATAGTGTAACACAAAATCTGAAAGGAAACAGAACCATTTAAATCGTTAATAAATCACAGATTCCTGACTGTTTGTTCTTTTGCTGAACTTGCAGAAACAATTTTTCACATGTTCTGGGTTATGGAGAGTTGACTGATATTACCTGCTGTGTTCAGGTGTGGAGGAGGTGGTGGATCTGACCTGTGAAGGATCAGAAGCTACTGTGGTTGACCTGACGACCAACAACGATTCAGTACTGGTAACGACACACACTGACCACTCTGTTTTCCACTCAGTTAGTCCGTCATATCTAACATACCTGTTGTTCTTTTCTTATTCCTGCTGCTGTGGTGGTTCAGCTGGTCGATGAAGGTAAACGTTTGTGTTTCACAGATTAAACATAACTTAGGAACCTGTAATAAAACCTCTTGAGGACAATCTCAGACGCAGTTTGTCCATAAAACGTTTAATGAGAGGAACATTTCTGGCTGTCCTCCATCAGGTCCTGAGAACAGGAGAGTCCCAGCAGGTGAGAGTTATGTCGTCAGCAGCGATGAAGATGAAGACACGTCCCCTGTCCTCAGTGCTGCCAATGTGTCATCTGCACACACCTCCAGGTATTACTCTGCTCCCTGCTAACATGATCATAGAGCCAGGTAATAAACAAATCCTTGCTAACATGATACCAGATCCAGGTATTACCCTGATCCCTGCTATCATGAAAACAGTGCCAGGTATTGCCTTGATCTGTGCTAACATGATAACAGGGCCAGGTAATAAACTGATCCTTGCTAACATGATTACAGAGCCAGGTAATAGATGGATCCCAGGTTCCTGCTGCCATTAGAGCTTTAGTGTTTCCAGTCAGGTGTGAGTACAGGTGAGAATCCTCAGCACAGTCTCTGTGTTTCAGGTCGATTCCAGGGACGATCAGCTGCCCCGTCTGTCTGGACGTGTACACTGAGGTGAGACTGATGAATGAATTTCTTGTAATGACTATTAAAAAAACAAACCTTTCAGAAAGACTATTTCGAAAATTCAGGCCCCAAAGTAGAAAGTAATTACAACCATAAATCCACCATGATCACTGAAAGTAAACTGAGTCCACCGGTGATTCCAATCATCCTAACTGCATGAACATGATTTTAAAATAAGATGTGAACATCAGTTTGGCATGTATGGGCCATTTGTGTCTGCATGATGGATCACGTGACTTTACAAAGATGGGAGAGGATACAGGATGATCAGTTAACGACTAAAAATGTGTGAAACACAATGTCAGCAGTAATCAGGAGGTATAGAAGGATCCATGGTACCGCTAGTCCAGGGGTCGGCAACCGGCAGCTCCAGAGCCGCATGCGGCTCTTCACCCTCATTGTAGCGGCTCCCTTTGGCCTTGAAAAAAACCCATAACCAACATAAATAAATGGTATTTCTTAATTCATTTTTATTCATATTATTAGTTTATTTTGTTGGGCAGTTATGTTGGAGTTTGAGTTGATGCCATCTAATTTTAAAAGAACTATTTTTAATTTCTAAGTTGCCAACGAAAATATACGTCAGTCACATAACGTCATCAGCCTTCGCCTTTACGTGCTGGCGGCTTTTGTAGTGTGCGAACCCTGCAATGGCCTAACCATGAAAAAATCCCGAAAAAGAAGAGTTTCGGAAGAAAATAGAGAGTTTAATTCAGCGTGGACATATTCATTTGCCTTCATCGCCAATGACGCTGGCTTACCTTCGTGCTTGATATGTGGCGAGAAGATATTGAACAACAAAAAATGTAACGTTCAAAGACACTTCCAAAACAAGCACTCTGCATTTGCCGAAAAATACCCAACCGAAGATGAGCAAAAGAGAGCAATTTCGGAACTTGATGTATCATGATGAACATGATGTAGTCTTTTTTGTATGTTCAGATGTTTAGTTGATTGCAGGCTGAGCAAAAAACCCAAAGAGGACCAGAAAACACTGACATGGGCTCAAAGACGTTCCTAATTTTATATTTATTTTTAAAGCTGCTAAGCTGCAGCTAAATGTTTTATTTATATTAAAGTGGATAGTTTTTATTTTACTTTTACACAAATATAGGAAGGACTTAAATAGGCCTACAGTTCACAGTTTAATTTATTTCAAAGTACGCCTACAAATGCACTTCTGTTGTTATATTCAGTGGTTGTAACAGGTAAAATAAATAAAAGATGAAATCTTTAAAAAGTTTACAAGCTCTGTTATTTTTTGCGCCTCCCAACGATTTTTTTTGGTAGAAGAGGGGGCAAAATGGCTCTTTTGATAATAAAGGTTGCAGACCCCTGCACTAGTCAGAGCTGCAGTGGTCGTCCTCCTAAAATGACTCCACAGACACTGAACTACTTTAACAATCTAGCTGTAAAAACAGATGACAGCTGCTTCAGACTTGGCAAAGGGGTTATCAGTGGAAATCAGAGTTTCTGTGAAGCTCAGACAGTGTGAGGGACACTTCATAACCTCACGTTGATGGACGGTGGACAAGAAAAAACAACCCTGTTGCTGTTGAGAACAAAACTTCTGGATGAAAGTTTACCAAAGAACATAAAAGAAGACTAATCAATGTTAGGGTTTGGTCAGATGAGGTCTAGATAAATTTGTTGGGCTCAGATGGAGTCCAGCATGTTTGGTGTGAACCTGACCAGGACTACCACAGTGAATACATAGTCCTGACAGTGAAGCACAGAGGTGGGAGTGTGATGATATGAGGCTGGATGAGTGTAAAAGGTGTTGAGGAGATATTTATAGATGCACCATGAATGTCTGTGGATAAACCAAAATACTGTGTGACAGAGAGTCCCAGTCTGTAGAAGCTTGAAGAAGAGGAATATTCGAGCCTGAGAACCATCCAAAGCACAAAATCACACCAGAGATTTTTTTCTGAAGAAGAACAAAGTGAAAACTACGACCTGGACAGTCTGTGTCCTGACTTGAATTCAGCACGTCTTTGTGGTATTTTAAAGAGGTAGAGCAACACAACCCGTCTAGCAAAGAGCCATGGAAAACAAATTGTGAAGAATTTGAAGTGTGCAGAAATTTGTGGACTCTCCTTCGTGCTGAGGAGGATGTAGTCTGTCATCAAAAATGAAGGTAGACATACAAAATATTCACGTATTGAGTCTCAGAAATGAAAGGTAGACTGACTTTTGTTGCTTTGAGTTTTTACTGTGGGGCCTGTATTTTTAACGTAGTAAATCTAAACTAGTAATTTTTAATGTGCCATCAGACCAAATACTCGACTGTGCTACTTTGAAGTAATCAGACTGCGGTGAGAGGAGACAGTTTGAAATCCTAATGTGTTTAGTTGATACTGCACCCGAATACTATACATTTGGATATCTGAGGTTCCAGCGCAGGTCACAGATTACTGGTTTGGCTGGTTTGAGCAGCTTTTAGAGTCCTGCGCTCTGACTGGGTGTTGTCTCCTCCACAGATCGTCGAGAGCGGCCGATTGGTTGTTGCTACGAGGTGTGGTCACGTGTTCTGCAGTCAGTGCCTGAGAGATGCCCTGACATCCTCGCACACCTGTCCGACCTGCAGGAAGAGACTCACCTGCCGCCAGTACCACCCCCTCTACATTTGACATCACCACTCCGCTGCACCCCCATTGGACGCTGGTAGAGTTCGATGGCAGCGATATCATCAGACATTGTTTGCTGCTGAAACATTTTGGATTCTTTTACGTGGAACTTGAGCCGGAGCTGCATTTTGGTTAAAGATGAATGTCGATTGATTGATCAGTTGATTGAAATGTATTGATTATATTTCTGAGTTTATCTTCAGTTTTCAGCTCAGATTTGTTTTTGTCTGTTTTATATCCATGTGTACAAGTATGAATAAATTCTATTGACTTCATTAATCAGTTGTTATTTTTCTTTGAGCCAGTGTTGTATGTATTCAGTCACTCTGCTGGTAGAAATGAATTAAACCGACAGATCCTGTGTTGTTTCTATTTTATTGTTAAACTTCATTTCCCAGCAGCAGAGTGTTGCACTCTGGGATGCCAGATCAGTTTGTTTTTGCTGATCTTGTGACTATGAATCATTCAGTCACAAGGTCAATGACTCACTGTCACCTGACCCAAACTTGGCTGCTGATTGGCTACAGGAACGTCCACCCAGAGTGATGACACACCTGGAAACATCTGGAAAGAAAGAATAACAGCAATCCTGAAGTAAGAGAAAGAAACCACAGAGAAAGTTTCTGTTCTATGACCACAAAATGCAAACTATGATGTTCAAATTTAGATTATTTTGTAACTTCAGGTTATTTTGGGTACTACATATTATTATGGTTATTTCAGGTTTTTTCAGATTATTTCAGTTTATTTTAGATAAGAAATTATGTGATTCTGTCATCTTTATCAGACCACAACCTTCAGCAGCACTGGGGCAGGAAAAGATTCATAACCTCCCAGTCTAAGGTCATGGTTCTCTGTCAGAACTGGTGCATTGGTCCCTCTTCATTGGGGGTGAGTTGCTTTCCCAAGAGATGTTTGGGGCAGCAACAGCTAAATCCTGTTACTGTACCGATTTTAAAAAGTTCAGTTTTTCTTGTTAGTGCAGAAAATAAATTGTGTTGTTCAATTCAAAGTTTAACAAAATTATTTTAACTAATTTTTGTGTTTAGGTTTCGAAAATCTAAAACTTTCCAAAATAGATTCTGGAAATTTAATACAGCTAATGATCAATAATCAATGACGAAGGACACCAGCAATTAATAATTGGAGATTACTGCAGCTGCAGTTCATTGAAAGTGTTTCAGTTTCTTCACTGAGCAGCTTTTGTGTTTAGAAGCTGTAATCAATATTTACTCAGTAAAAATGATTTGTATTTACATCTAACTTAATTAATATTGATTAAACTATGTTCACAATAAACTTTATTTAACCTGTCTATGTTTACAATAAACTTTATTAAACCTGTGTGTGTTTACATTAAACTTTATAAAACTTAGCCGTGTTCGTATTAAACTGTAGTAAACCTGTCCGTCTGCATTTACATTCAACCTGATTTTCACCTGTGTTTGTTTATTTTAAACTTGATCAGATCTGACTGTATTCATATGAATCTTTATTAAGCCAGTCGGTATTTACACAAAGCTTAATAAAGCCTGTCTGTTTATTTTAAATTTTGTTTAAACTTGTATGTGTTCCTATTAAGTTATTACAACTGTCTGTATATATATTAAACATTCATTAACATTTCTGTATGTGCAATAAACGTAATTAAACTTGTATTTGTTTAGACTAAACATGTCAGTATTTGCATTCAACGTCAATAAATTTGTCTGTTTACATTAAATTTTATTAAATATGTATGTGTTCACAATAAACTTTATTAAACCTGCCTGCATTTATATTAAACTTTATTAAAACTCTGTGTATTTACACTAAACTTTATTAAACGTCTATGTGTTCACCTTAAACTTTATTAAACCTGTGTTTACATGTTAACTATGTTAAACCATAGACATATAAAAATGTACATATGTCTATGTCTATGTGTTAAACCCTTCCGTGTCTACATCAAACTTGAATTAACCATTCTGTGTTAACATGAGCTCTATTAAACCTGTCTGTGTTTATATTTAAATGCTGACAGTTGAAACTGTACTTGACAGTAGTCTATTTTGTTTCATAAGGATGACTTGGCATGATTTTGATATGAACTTTAAACAGTTCGAGCCTCATTAGCCTGGTGACTGAATAGTCCGGTGACTCAGGGGAAATTCCCTCTTTGGAAAAGTACTTAGTCATTCCTCGGCCTCCCATTGGTCGATCGGATGAGACTCTCTGAGCGGACCAATAGGAGGGCGCGTCATTGTTTACAGTGACGACGGTATCGTTTATAGCGGAAGTAAACATAGAGAGGCAGACAGATTTAAGGCTGCGTCACAAAGTTGTGACAGTCTGAAAGTGTCTGATATCTGCTCGGAGTCTGGTTCAGTGAGAGCGGTCAGCAGAGAGAGCTTCTGCCCGGAGTCTTGTTCACCTAAAGCGGTCAGCAGTCACTTTTTCCTTGCGTGTGGTTGAGTTCGGTGCGGTTCAGTGATGTCGGTGACGGTGAAGGCCTACCTGTTGGGGAAGGACGAGTCGGTGAAGGAGATTCGTAGGTTTGCGGTGGATCAGGACGTTTCCTGCAGCTTCGAGTATCTGAGCAAGAAGACAGCAAGTGTGTTCAGCAACCTGAAGAGCTCCAGCTTCAGCCTGTTCTACAGAGGTGAGCACACACCTGTTTCTCTCAGATCAACTATGACAGGGTCAGTGGGGAGCTGCTCAGGTGTGAGGTCACAGGCTAGTTAGTTAGTGAACGTTTACCTGAATCAACCTCCTTTATTTTATGAAACGTCATTTCTTGATGAAAGTGTAGGCATGTAGGAGGCCGATGGAGATATGTGGTTGTCACATTAAACAGGTAAAGGTTTATTTTACTGTAAACTCTAATGTGATGGTGCTTACCTGTAGGTATAGATGTGATGTAATGCTGCCGCTTTTTCAGATGAAGATGGAGACCTGGTGGCGTTTTCCTCTGACGATGAGCTGATGATGGGGCTGGGCTGCATGAAGGATGCCACATTCCGCCTCTTCATCAAAGGTTTGAACACACACGCTCTTCACACATCCAACACACCTCTAACACACTTATAACAACTGTATCACAACTGCCACAAGCCTGCAAAACACCTGTATCACATATTTGTCCCACGTGAGACACCTGCAACACACCCATATCATACCTGTAACACATCTGGGTCACACCTGCAACACGCCTGTAACACAAATGCATCACTAAGGCAGCGGCAGCCCGTTCATCCACACCTCTTAATAACGTTTTGTTGAACTCTTTCAGAGAAAAAGGAGCACCGTCGGGACTTCCCTCTTCATGCCTTCCCCCCTTTCGCCTTTGGCCCCCCTCCTCCTCCACCTGGGGCTCCTCATGCCCCGCCCCCTCACATGGCCCCGCCCCCTGTTCTTCACCCTAATGTCACCTGTGATGGCTGTGAAGGCGCTGTAGTTGGGACGCGCTTCAAGTGTTCAGTGTGCCCCAACTACGACCTGTGCTCCACCTGCCAGGCCCGCGGGACCCACACTGAGCACGCTCTGCTGCCCATCTGGCACCCCCTGCAGGTGAGGATTCCTAAGGTGAGCTCTGACCACGCCCACTGATGATGTCACAGCGAACACAGTGTGACATCACTGCAGTGAGCTGCTGTCAGGCGAGTGTTTAATGACACTGGTCATGTGATCAACAACAGAGTGATTGATGGAAAATACTGATAGTAATATGTACAAAAATATTGATCGTATGGCTAATAATACTAATATATTGATAATAACACTGATACAAATATTGATAGTTTTGAAAATGGGATTGATAATAGTAATGATATTTGTGTATTGATATAACATTGAAAAACTTGATTATAATATTGACATATTGATATTAATATTGCCTGTCATTGATAATATTGATCACATTCAGCTTTGCAGTCTTTTATTGGTTCAAATAAACTGATCAGATCAAATATTAAAGTAAATAAATTCCAGATTAAATAAAGAGAAGATTAGACATACGACAACTCTGAAGTTCTCCTGTTTCTACAGTGGTTTCCTGGAGGGAAATGGATGAAGAGGATGAGACACTGCATGTGGAACCAAGCCCAAAACCAGAACCAGAACCAGAGCCAGAACCAACACCAGGATGGGGACCAGGACAAGGACCAAGCGGGGCCCTCCAGACCTGCAGCTGACTGCAGCGCCCCCTCTGGTCAGTGTGTTTCTGAATTTACTTATAACTGCCCCCACTCCCCTATAATGACATTATTAGTGACCTCTGAACTTTGTCTGCAGCCTCTCAGGCCAACATGGACTTCTTGAAGAACATCGGAGAGGGTGTGGCTGCCATGTTGAGTCCACTAGGTGGGTGATGTCACAGCTCAGATCAGTGAAGTTTTCTGAGGGGTTGTTTGTCGAACAGTCTAAACAGGATGCGATGTTTTGTGCAGGTATTGATGTGGACATTGACGTGGAGCACGAAGGTCAGAGAACAAAGGTAACCCCGCCCACTTCAGGTGGGGGTGTAGAGGGTGACGTGGAGATGGATGGAGCCAGCAGTGAGGGTGGGGCCAGCGGTGAGGGCGGGGTCAGTGGTGAGGATGGGGCCAACAGCGAGGATGGGGCCAACCAGGGGTCAAAGGTCAGTTTGTCTTCATCATCAGACAAATACTAACCGTTTACAAATAGTTTGCAGACTGTAAACAAACTGTGTACAGTCTGTTTATAAACATTCAGACTCACTAATGTAACTTTATGTTTGACCAGCTTTATATGGGTCATTCACAAAGTTACTTTTAGGAACTGAGAGCAGGAATGATAATGATAACCCTGGTTAGTGTGTCTGAAACCAGATGATCCAGCAGAAACCAGACTGACCAGTAGAAACCAGTCTAACCAGTACACCTGCCTTTGGTCTCCAGGTGATCAGGGACTCTGATGAGGAGTGGACTCACCTGAGCTCCAAAGAGGTCGACCCGTCCACAGGGGAGCTGCAGTCCCTCCAGCCTCCAGGGGCCCAGCAGGGGCCCACAGGTCTGAGGGAGGCGGCCCTGTACCCACACCTGCCTCAAGGTAAGCCTTTGTCCTTTCTTTGATGTCAGTCCTTTTTGGTCTGCCCCTGCTAACCTGTTACTCCACCCACAGAGGCAGATCCCCGCCTGGTGGAGTCTCTGGCCCAAATGCTGTCGATGGGCTTCACAGATGAGGGCGGCTGGCTGACCCGCCTCCTTCAGGCAAAGAACTTCGACATCGGAGCTGCTCTTGATGCCATCCAGTACGCCAAGCAGCCTCGCCCAAAGCCCTGATGACATCATCACCACATCACTGCTGACATTATCATATACATTAAACAATATGAAACCGTTTCCTTTATTATTTCTGAGCTCATGATCTGTCAGTGGATGATTGTTGATCATTATTTTAACTCACTGATGACTGTTAACGCTTTTACTCACTGATGACTATTAATCAATACTTTTACTTACTGATGACTGTTTGTAATGCTCTCTCATCGTTGTCTGACAGTTTCTGTTGGTCAATAAACACTATAAGTTTAAACTAAATCATGGTGTCACATGTTTTAAATAACACCTGTAAACAAACAAGGCAGAATAACAAACACTCGTCTGATGTCCATTCCTTGTGTTTCTTGGCCCAAACATCCTCAGTAGTGGTTTCTTGGCAGCAATTCAACCATGAAGGCCTGATTCATGCAGTCTCCTCTGAAACAGCTGATGTTAAGATTTGTCTGGTACTTGAACTATGTGAAGAGTTTAATCTAAGGTGCTGTTCATTTGTGGTTTCTGAGGCTGGTAACTCCAATGAACTTACCCTTTGCAGCAGAGCTAACTCTTAGTCTTCCTTTCCCTTCAGTTTCATCATAGCGTTTGATGGTTTTTTTGACTGCACTTGAGGATACATTCAAAGTTCCTGAAATTTTCCAGATGGACTGACCTTCATGTCTTAAAGTAATGAGTGACTGTTGTTTCTTTTGACTGAGTTGAATGGTTCTTGCCATACTATGGATTACAACAGTAGTCAAATAGGGCGGTCCACTCTATACTAACCCTACCTCTGCACAACACAATTGATGGTCTCAAACACATTAAGAAGGCAAGTAACTCCACAAATTGACTCTTGACAAGGCACACCTGTTAGTTCAAAACCATTCCAGGAGACGACCTCATGAAGCTGACGGAGAGAATGCAAAGAGTGTGCAGAGCTGTCATCAGAACAGAAGGATCTAAAATATAAAACATATTCTGGTTTGTTTAACACGTTTTTGTTTACAACATAATTCCATATGTTTTCTTTCATAGGTTTGATGTCTTCAGTACTGATCGGCAATGTAGAAAATAATCCATCCATCCATTATCTGTACACCGCTTAATCCTCTGTAGGGTCGCGGGGGGCTGGAGCCTATCCCAGTTGACTCAGGGCGAAGGCAGGGGACACCCTGGACAGGTCACCAGCCTATCACAGGGTGTAGAAAATAATTTAAATAAATAAAAATAACTGAATGAGAAGGTGTGTCCAAACTTTTGACTGGTACTGTATGTAAATAAATGAAGCAGACAAACAATACGTATGAATGAAGAAGGCAAATAAACAAATATACAAATAAACAAGCAGATAAGCAAACAACATGTGTGAATAAACAAGACAAACAAAAATGTGTACATAAACAAGGCAGATAAACAACATGTATAAACAAGGCTAGATAAGCATATATGTTAATAAAGGTCAGATAAACAAACTCCATGTTTATATAAATAAGGCAGGTTAAGAAACGTCTCAGTAAACAAGGCAGAGAAACAAAACGCATGTAAAAAAACACAGCTAGATGCCTGAATTCACCTGCATTCCAGCTGGGTTCTGCTTGTGTTCCACCTGTGAGAGTGGCCCCTTTGACTAAGAGAATTGTTTATAGCTGAAGGTCTTCAAGGCCTCATCATGGTGCAACTAATGTGGCTGACGTTATCTTTGACAGTCTACCCACAGGTCAGAGCTCTGTGGAAACGGTAACACTGAGGGACATTCAGGGACGTTTACTGGCTGAAATTTTATTTTATTTTAAGCCAGTAAACAAGGACTGGGTAGGTTACTGTGTTTTCATGTCGCCTGTTATGGTTCAGTTCAACCTAAACTCAGCTGCTGTTTACATCTGTTAGCTTCTCTCCAGCTCTCTGTGCTCACATAAACTGTATTTTATTACAGCCAAATTCCCAATAAAGCTGCTCTCATTTAAAGGACTGTATAAACAGTAGTGTGAGGTTCATATGAGCACTCATATGTCAAACTGCCTTCAGCCGGCTGACTATTTATTTATTTATTTATTTAGTTAGTTAGTTAGTTAGTTAGTTAGTTAGTTAGTGAAGCTAGTTTGACCAACAGAGTAAATAAAGACACTATAATTCGAACCCCAACCAGCTGGTGGCGGAAGAAGAAGAAGAAAGAAGAGGAGCAGCAGCAGCAGAAGAAGAAGAAGTCCGCCAGTCACTGGTGCTGTGACGTACATACTGACGTGTCGCCGCGGTTCAAACGGACCCGCGGAAACGAGGACCGAAAGAACCAGAACAGAATTAAAGTATCTGTTTTCTGTCCATCATGGTTCAGGAGTTCCATGTCGTCAGATGTTTCTCCTGTCAAAGCTTCCAGGTGCAACAGGTAACAAAGAAACATCATGAGACTGCAGGCTAACAGACAGGCTAACGGCTAACAGACAGTCTAATACAGGGGTGTCAAACTGAAATACACAGCGGGCCAAATCTGAAAACCTGGACATAGTCGCGGGCCAACATTATATTATTATAATATGTATATATATAATATTATTATATATATTATAATTATAATTATCAACATTATTATATTGATATATTGATATTATATATAAATAAAACTAGCCTTTACAGCAGCCTCACTTTGTGATATGGCTTTTTTGAACATAGTCTGTTGTGAAACCAAACTTCTTTTCATCTACTTTCTGGCTCCTTTGACTCATGTCCAGGTCCTTGTACTTGTCCTGGTGTTTCATAGTGTCGTCTAATGTTGTTCTCCGTGGTTATCGCCACGTTGGCTCCACATACTAGATGGGGTTGGTCTGAATAGCAGTAGGTGAGCGCCGTATATTCTGGTCCAGTTACTGACAAATATCTGAATATTTGGGTCGTGCAGCCGCGGTGGCCGGGACCGGGGGTGGCGGCGAGGGCGAAGGGAAAGTGTGTTCGTCGGAATCCGACGGCATTAGCGTGAATATCTCCTGCTGGTGGTGACACAGTAGCAGCGTCCTGGCGTGCCGCTGGTGCAGATGCTAAGTCAGGTGGCGGAGGCGGAGGGGTGGAGGTGGTTGGGTCAGTAGTAGCGTGCGGTTGCTATGACTACTGTCAACAGAGGAGAGGGTGTTTATGGGTCCTGTCCTGATTGACGCCATATGTCTATGATTGACGCGCCGATACAGAGCAGAGCATTCTGGGATTTGTAGTATTAGCGATACATGCGCTGTATAATACCGGCGGGCCAGCTTTAGTAGTCATCTGGTATTACCTCGCGGGCCAAATATAATTACACTGCGGGCCAAATTTGGCCCGCGGGCCAGAGTTTGACACCTATGGTCTAATAGTTAGGCTAATAGCTGCTGTCTCCCTGTGTCCGAATGTACCGACAGCTATCACTGACACTGAAGGGAACTAAAATCAGACAGATTCTCTATGGAGTTCTGAACTGTCAGTGAGCAGCTTCTTTCTGCACAGTCCTAATGCGCAGTCTTCTGTTTACAGTGTGTCAGGAAGTCAAGACAGCCGTCACTCTGATGTTGAAGGAAACTAAATTCTACTCTATGGAGTTCTGAACTGTCAGTAAATAGCTGCTGTCTGTCTATACAGACAGTTATCACTATGATCCTGAAGGAAACTAAAATCAGACAGATTCTCTATGGAGTTCTGAGCTGTCAGTGAGCAGCGTCTTTCTGCAGTTAGTCTGAATGCACAGACGACTACAGATGCATCCCATATTATTAGTGTATGGTAGAAAAGGTTCAGTGTTTTTTTTTTGTTTTTTGTATTTTTGTTGAGTGATATTGCCCAAAGTAAAAAATACACAATATATTCTAGTCTAAGTACACATAAACTGAAATATTGCAATCCTTTATTTGTTTTAACTCGATAATGGCTTACAGGTCATGTGGGAGTATCTAGGAGTCCTTGACGGACATCTCTGTGGCCCTCTGTGAGATATTGTAATAATTTAAGATTGATTTTGTAGGGGTTTCATGAGCTGTAAGCTGTTAAAACAAATAAAAGCTTGAAATATTTCAGTTTATGTGTAATGAGTCTAGAATGTACACAGTCCTCACTTTGAGCAATGTCTAATGAAAAAAAACAACTTTTTCTGCAATATTCTAATTATATCAGATGCACCCTCTGGAATAGTCTCCCCCATTCAATCAGATCATCAGATTCTATAGACAGCTTCAAGCAGCTAATAAAAACTCACTTATACAGACGAGCCTTTAGCGAAACCAGTAATGTGTAGTGTACGGTTGTCTGTTTATGTCTATATTGTGTATGAGGTGTTGGTTATGTGTCTGTCTAAGGGGTTGTTGTGATATGCGTGTGTTGTGTATGTGCCACTTGTGTGACAAAGTTTTCTATCTGCATGTTGTAATTGTGTCCTTGTTTTTGTTGTCCACACTTATTTGTTTATAATTATTATTTTTTGTGAAGCACTTTGTAACCACGTGTTTTAAAAAGCGCTATATAAATAAAGATTTACTTACTTACCTTTATCAGTGTGATACTAAAGAAGACTAAATCAGACAGATTCTCTATGAAGTTCTGAACTGTCTGTGTGCAACCGCTGTCTGCAGTGTCAGAATGTAGCAACAACTATCACTGTGATACTTAAAGAAACTAAAATCATACAGATTCTCGGGCAGCTTCTGAACTGTCCTCTTCTCTCATTTCTAGAACTGGATTGGTGGATTGCAGAGATTTAAAACCAGCTGTTTGTACGTGAAAAGTCTGGACACAATAGATGAGATCACTTACTGCAAAAATCACATCTGTCTGCTGCTGTAACATCTGTATGATCAGATCCAGCTGTGCTTACTTTGCAGAATGTAACATCCTTCCATACAGAAGAGATTTGAATGATTCAGCTCATTGTTAATCATACATGACACTGAAGCTGTGCCCTCAGGAGATCAATAGTGTTTATAGATTATTAGGAGTTTTTATTTACTTGTTGTGACCATGATCACGCTAAGGAACGTGTTTTTGTCCTGTGCTCTGTCTGTCAGGTGAAAAAGGCGAACAAGTGGAGCTGTAAACTGTGTGGAGAGAAACAGTCGCTGCTGAAGGTCAGAATACAACTTTAACTCTATAAAAAACGATACATGCAGGTTGTATTTATGTTTATCGTTTTTCATTTAATGTTTAATTTGTATTTGTTGTTAGTTTTGTTTTACTTGATTTGTGTTGTTATCTAATGTTTATGCTTATTGTATTTATTTTTATTGTTTCATATTTAATTATGATTGTTTCGTGTTTGTGTTTATTTTTGTTGATTGTATGATGAGTGTAGATCAATCAATAGTCTTTTACCTATTGGATGAACTGATTGATTGGTTGATTTGATTGATTGACAGGAGTATGGGCGGGGCTCCGGGGCCGACTGCAGACGTCATGTTCAGAAACTGAACGCTATGAGAGGAGCCATGATGGAGGAGCAAGAGCGCAACACCTGGTCACTATGGTAACAAGCTATCACACAGCACACTGCAGCATTCATAGTCCCACCTCAGCTAGCCTGTCGATTCAGGTGTGCTCTCTGATGTTTGTTGTTTCCAGGGAGCAAGAGGAGGCAGAGGAGCAGGAGGAGGAGGCAGAGGAGCAGGAGAAGGGAGACAACCAGGTGAGACGGGTGTTTCCTCACCAAGATCCAAAAATATCTTATCGAAGTTGTGGAACTGGAACTGTGAACTCCCTCACCTGTGTTTGCCTCTGACTGCCTGCAGGTGACACAGACTCAGGTGAGCCGCTGGAGCAAATACCTGGACGCACCTGTGGAGGCAGAGTCCGAAGAGGAGGAGCCTGAGTGGAATGTTCCAATGCATAGGCAGCAGCTCCATGGCAACAACATGACTGACAGGTGACTTCAGAGTGTGTTTATGTTGTTGGAGGCCATGCCCACCTGTCTGTCATTACAGGTGTGTTTCTGTACACCTGCCGACTGACAGGTGAAACACTGACGCTTTTAACACTAACACCATACTGTAGCTTCACATTACATTACAAACTTAGCTTAAAGTTCCATATTGTTCCTGATTTCATCAGATTAAAGGGTCTGTTGGTGTTTCGGCTGACAGATGGTTGTTTTCGTCATGACTGTATGACTCGTAGTTTTAGTTCTGTTTGAAACTGGCTGTTTCAGCTTGCAAATGGCTCTGACGTGGTTGCTGGTCAACATGTAGTCTGAATTTGCTGCATTTCAGTCACTGTTTGCTCCTCGTCCTGCTGTCTGACAGCAGAAACAGGAAAATCTTGGGTTTAATTAAGAATTCAGCTGTACTAAAATGCTGTTGATGAGAGCACAGAGAGCAGGAGAGTAGTTAACAGATTTAAACAGCAGTTGAGTTTAGGTTGAACTGAAGCAACACAGGTGACATGAAAACCCAGTAACCCACCCAGTCCTTGTTTACTGGTTTAACTTGAGGTTTCCGCCATCTCTGAATGTCTCTCAGTATCACAGTCACCATCAAAGCTAATGTTAGCCACATTGGCCGCACAGCGTGCGAACACTGAGGCTTTTCCTATTGCTGTTGGGACATTGATATCAATAATACAAGAAATCTACTGGGTGTTCAGTTCCTCTGATGCAGCGAGTGCATTAAGACTCTTGTGTTCATTCTTGCAGCCAACAGTAAAACATTTAGTGAGCTCTGCCTTTGGCTCAGGAATTTTAAGTTAGCAGAAGCAACTCTGGAAAGCAAATAAACCAGGTAGCTGGGAGGCAGCTGCTTATTCTGAATGGATCACCTGGAAGCAGTGAGGGGGCGGGGCTAGACCTGGGTCAGATTCTGACTGGTTTGTAGAACTGAGGTGCTAACAAGCTGTAGGGGGACTGCAGAAGTAAATGTTTTCATATGTGAACAGCTTTTAGTTTTAATAATAACAAAACAAAAGTGGATTTTCACCACATGGGACCTTTAAAACACAGTGTGAGCAGCCAGCACCAATACAGCACTAAGATCAGAACTGGTCTGTGAACTCTTTGATCAGTAATCAAAGAGTCAGACTGTTTGATTTTTAATCTCCTTCTGATAGGAAGAGGAAGAGAATGGAGGAGAGGACAGACAGACCGGAGGACAGCCGCACACCTGACCAGGTAACTTGCTGATGTCACCGAGCAGCACACTGTCTCCAGCCTTTGTGCTAAGCTACACGTACCACATCTGTAAAAAGAAGAAGAAAAACAAATAAATGACTGTTCTCTCTATTTCTTCTTCTTCTGTGCAGCCAGACTGTCTGAAGAGGAAACCTCAAAGACCTTCATTCACAAATAGTCCTCCCAGTCAAAGAAGCATCAGTTCTCCCAGTAAGGACACCAGTCTTCCCAGTGTGAGCTGTGGTCCAGCCTCCAGGTGGGCTCGTTACCTCAGTACTGACTGTCAGGTTAAGGCGGCGGAGGGGTCGTCCGGGGGTGGGTGGAGCCAATGTATGGGCGGAGCCACTGCTATGTCCCACCCTGACATTTCTAAACCCCGCCCCCTGGTTCCAGTTTCCTCCATATTTGAGAGCGGCGAGGAGTTCAACTTCGACGATGACTTTCTGACATGCCAGAGGGTGTAAAGAGAACACATGTAGAACACAGACAAACTGTTAATCTAACTTCTTTATTTACATGTGTTGTTTATGTTTTTTTTTTTATTTTGATGAATAGAAACTGTCAGACAGACTATTAAAGATGAGAAAGCAGTACAGTCATGAGTAAATTTACTGCTTAGCAGGCATCCATCAGTAAAAGTATTGTTTAATGCTGACAGAGCAGGAACTCAGAAATAAAGGAAACAGTTTCATATTGTTTAACGTATACAGTGATGTCAGTAGTGATGGGGTGATGATGTCATCGGTGCTGTCTGGTGTACTGGATGGCATCAAGAGCAGCTCCGATGTCAAAGTTCTTTGCCTGAAGGAGGCGGGTCAGCCAGCCGCCCTCATCTGTGAAGCCCATCGACAGCATTTGGGCCAGAGACTCCACCAGGCGGGGATCTGCCTCTGTGGGTGGAGTTACAGGTTAGCAGGGGCAGACCAAAAACGACTGACATCAAAGGCAGGACAAAGGCTTACCTTGAGGCAGGTGTGGGTACAGGGCCGCCTCCCTCAGACCTGTGGGCCCCTGCTGGGCCCCTGGAGGCTGGAGGGACTGCAGCTCCCCTGTGGACGGGTCGACCTCTTTGGAGCTCAGGTGAGTCCACTCCTCATCAAAGTCCCTGATCACCTAGAGACCAGAGGCAGGTGTACTGATTAGACTGGTTTCTACTGGTCAGTCTGGACCAGGACAGTACATTTATGGGCAATGCTTTCTTAATCAGTGATGTAGCCAACATGTAAATATGAAAATTTGACTTCCCAGGTTGCCTGGTGAACCTTCAGAAAAAGAACCTGCACTGAGTGGAAGGAGAAGTTGTGTGTTTGGTTGTCTAAGTTAAATGGTTGCTGCCCCAGCTGTTGAATCCTGGAAGGCTTCTGGTTACCAATAACTTAGTGGCCTTGTCTCTTTGGCACAGACTTATCACTCTACTGCTCTGAGTTCTGTCCACAACTAGTGTAACTGCATCTGAGAGCCCCGCCCACAGCAAAACACCTGAACAACTACAAATAGGAGATAAAACTAATACAGACGAATGATTCATCATTAAACTAAAGTGACGCAATGTTATCGTGACATCATCTGATAAATCAGGTGACAGGTAAACAGCAGTTCACAGGTGCACCTGACTGAGCCTGACCTTCAGCAGCTGCAGCACCTGAACGCAGCACGATTCATATCTCACCTTCAGGTGTTCCTGCATCACTCAGTCTCTGCGCTGTTCCAGCCGCTTTTTAACTTCTAACCCTCACGTTAAATAAGATAAATAATATTTTAGCGCCATCTATCAGTTAAAACTGACAGATGGTTTCCATGGTAATGATTTAACACGACAGAGCCGGTGACGTTTTCAGCCCATCGCTGCAGGGAGGTGAAAGGAAGGTTGTTCTGCAGCAGATGGAGGGAGGAGAGTCCTCAGAGGAGGATCAGATTACACTGAGGGGGGAGGGGAGAGCTCATTAAATATTCATGACTCATCAGACGGTGGGGGTAACATTTACTGATATCACCTGATCGAACAAGACAGTCAGAGGTCACAAGTTTTCCACTCAAGATATAAAAATTACATTAAAACTACATTTTATTTAAAAATAAAGAAACACTAAAACCAAAGACTTGTGGGGTCTTCTCCTATATTTATGTAGCATCGGAACTTTTGTTCTAAATTAGTCAGGTTAGTCTCCATAATTAATAATACTGCACTTCAAATTATTACAGTCAGGTAAAGCAGCATTTTTATTTATCATTTTTGTCAGGTTTTACTCCTTAATATTTGAATTTCTCTGGTAAATTCACATCTTAAATGACACTGCAGGGTCTCCTCCTCAATAGTTCAACTAATTTGTGATCTTATTTCTCTGCTAGAAAGCACTTTGACACAGCAGCTGTTGCTTTAAACCTGCTGAATAAATCACAGTGACTTGACCTGGAATGCAGCATTAGCACATTAGCCTGCATGCTAGCACAGTACCTGGCTGCGGTCGCGGGCGCTGGTGTAGCGGATCTTCTGGATGAAGTAGAAGATGAGCCAGGCTGACGAGATGATCATGAGGACGATGAAGGAGATGGAGACGAAGACAAGCGAGCCTCGGTTGATGTTTTTGGTGGGACCCCGTTGACCCACCACCACAGAGACCAGGACTGTCAGGTTCCGCTCCAGGTGAGCCAGGATCTCCTTACCGTATAACTCTGTGATCATCACTGCCACCGTGTCACCAGTACCTGCAAACAGGATCAGGACCAGAGACAGAACCACATGTCTGTTCATTTAATATCAAAAATTCAATTTAAACACATCAGATACGAGATATGAGTTATAAATCAGATGTAACATGAATTAAAGCTGCAAGCAGCGCTGAACAGGTTCTTGCTTCTCGCTGGTCAGTGACCAATGCATAGCATCAGTGCCGGGCTTTGATCACGAATGTGAAGTTTCAGGCCGATTGGAGCACGTACAGCCAGTTAGAATGCACTTCCTGTTTCATTGCGTGCTGGCGACTGAGGCAGGAAATCACCATACACATGTCCTCAGGCCTCAACTTTTATCATGCATGTGGAGTTTCAGGCTGATTGGATCACTTACAGCCTAGTTAGACTGCACTTCCTGTTTAATGACATGATCGCCACTGAGACGGGAAATCGCCATATGCAAGTCATCAGGACCAGACTTTGATCATGCATGTGGAGTTTCAGGCCATTTGGAGCACGTACAAGAAAGTTACACAGCACTTACCGCCTTCATACTTTTGTAGTACATTTTAAGAACTTTTGCTCACCACCACCTGTAGTATATGCTGGCCAAATTTCTGATCTGTAGGAGTTATCCCCGAGGACGGGTTCACTCTGGAAAATTTGAAAATTCGCACCGTAAATTCAAAATTGCAGACATCCTGTTGCATTTTGGGTAAAGGGTTGAGTGGGCATTTTTGTCCATCTTGTCATGATACGTACATGTACCGAATTTCATAGCTGTACGTGAAACTGTTCGTGCTCTCTGACATTAAGCTTCTCACACACACACACACACACACACACACACACACACACACACACACACACACACAGTGTGAGGTCACAGTGACCTCATCAATTAATGACACAATCTATATTTAGACTCGGCATCGATCGCCAGGAAGTCACTGCTGCACACCTTCATCCTGCAGATCCTCATCACCATCTCTGGATAAAATACAAACAACAAACCAAACAAACAAACAAACCTCTTAGTGACTGTCTGTTCGTCTCCATCTGTCTGATTGTGATCACTGTAAAGTGATTGATCGGTTTGACTGTGATGATTTTCAGTTCATTGATCAGCCTGATTCTGATTGTAATTTGATTGATCAGTCTCATTGTGATTATTGTTGATTGTTCAGTGTGACGGTTAACTGATTAATCAATCTGACTGTGATGATTGTTAATTAATTGATCATTCTGATTGTGATGATTTTTAACTGATTGATCAGCCTGATTGGGATTACTATTAACTGATTGATCGGTCTAGTTGTGATTATTGTTAGTTGATTAATCAGTCTCATTGTTCTCTGCCCAGATAGTCCACAATGTGTGTAGAAACCCGTGGCTGGCGGCTCCACTGTGGTCGCTTCATATGTAAACACACTGAGACTGACAGGAAATTCAAACAGGAGCAACTTCTGTTTGTCACGATGAAGAACTGATGGTGTCATGAGACAGTTGGTTGAACCTTCAACCTCAGATCAACACCTCCTGCAGACAGACATCTCACCCTGACTGTTCACACGGAGGCTTACTCT
The DNA here is from genome assembly GCA_024666655.1 of Dascyllus trimaculatus. Taxonomy (NCBI): domain Eukaryota; kingdom Metazoa; phylum Chordata; class Actinopteri; family Pomacentridae; genus Dascyllus; species Dascyllus trimaculatus. The sequence goes on along the minus strand of CM045457.1, from coordinate 6,049,956 downwards.
GGATGGATGTCTGTATTTTCATTGTACAAAGCTGCTGCTGTGTGACATCAAACTAATAGAAATGAAGGTGAGTTGTGTTTCGTGTTTGTCAAGGACTCTGACCTTCGTGTCCCATCTTGACGGTCTCGTCGGTGGAGTTGTTGTAGATGAGGACGGCCGTGGCGTTGTAGGCGGCCGCCTTCAGGATCTTCTCTTTGAAGGTGCAGTTGCCTCTCTGCAGAAGCGCCACCCAGTGGACGGTCCGGGGAGGAACCAGGAAACGAGTGCTGGGGTCGCAGCCCTGTCGGTCCACCACTGAGGAGACACAGTGTTACCATGGTTACTGCAGGGTCACCGCCTCATCACACTCGATCCAGCGTCAGTCGACCGATCGATCAGTAGAAAATCCATAAGCACCTGTTTTGAGACTTTGAGTACAAAGTCACTAAAACACTACAGGCTCCGCCTCCAACAACAAACTGCTCCCACCTGATTGGACAAACACTTTGTTCTTGGGCTTATTTCAAACCAGCATGGTGGCTTGTTTGGAACCTTTTGGTTATAGAACAGTTGACCAAAATGTTTTCTGAAAACATCTGAGGAGAGAAGTAAGCAGCTGAATATGTCAGTTAAGATCAACAATGTTTAGTTTAACTGTTTTTAGGAGTTTCCAATATCTTCTAGTGGAGGCAGGAAGCTCCTGATTTACAGAAAGTAGCCAGACCTGAACTTTATGCAGACCAGGAGCAGGAAACATGTTGTCCAACTCTGTAAACACACTGTGATGCTCCCAGAATGCATTGCATCCATCCTGGTCATCCTTCATGTTCCTCCAGGCGTTAATGTTCTTATGTGACATTTTTAATCAAAAATCATTTTTCATTTATTTTAATTTCTGAGGGTAAATTTGTGTTTATATTGTTGTGTAAACACTAAATTATTACCTGTTGACCAACAAAGTGGTTCAATTTAAAGCAAACCTTTATCCTGCTGCTCTTTACTAACATGTCATTCAAAATCTTCATTCATTTGGACTGAAACCAAACGTTTCATGGAGCTGCTGGTGAAACAGTGATGAACATCAGAGGGAACCTCCTCAGTGTGAAGTCCTGCTTCCTGTTAGCTGCAGTCTGAACTGCGACGCTGCCGTGCAGAAACAAAGTGGCCGCTGCCCTTTAAGAGTCTTTTAACAGTAAAGTGAGCTGAGTCACTTTTCTCTCTGCGCTTCAATCTGCTGACAGCTGCTGCTCTCTGAACCTTCCTCATCTTCTTTGTTTCCCTGACTTTACTTCTTCTTTTGCAGCTGTTTTCTCTCTCAGCCTCCTGCTGCTGCTTAAACTCACTGACTCAGTTTTCTCTGGATGTTATGCAGACTGCTCTTTGTCTTACAACAGACTATGTCACTGAATATTTCCTTCATGATGCTGTTATTGTTTGGTGAAGCTGCTCCTCCTGTTCATCTCTTATACCTGGGTGGATGCAGTGTGAGAGTTAGTGGTTGGTGGTGGTCGGAGGAGCCAATGGTGCAGACTGGCAGCCTGGCCTCCATCAGTCTACCCCAGGACAGCTGTGGCTACATACGTAGCTTAGCACCATGGAGTATGGAGTGAATGAATAATGCAATGAAAAGCGTCTTTGAGTAGCTAAAAAAGCGCTATATAAAACCAATGATTTGCATCTCTGTGGAAACTGAATATTTGCTGTAGTTATTTCAAAATACTCACTCAGCTATGAGCTGCAGCTCTAATGCACTTCTCTACTCCAGTACTTCCAGTTACTTTCACATCACAGTGACTGCTCATGAACTTCTGCACCATCCAGTGATGTTAGTCTCCGTTAAAAAAGCTTTGTCTCATTCAAAGTGTCACTTTTCTCATAGTTTCACCTGATTTCAAAGGAACTCTTCACTTCTGCTCTTTGGTTCAGAAATGATGTGAATGGAGGAGATTTTTCACATTTCATAACATCCAAGTGTTTCACAGTCTGCTGAGGACAAACGTCCTCTGAAATCTCAACATCTCCGACCTCCAGCTGTGGAGGAAGATCATGTGATCTGGCCGAGAGCTCGCTGTCCTTGTGAGGACGCTGAGTGCAGCTTCAGGTTTCAGTCAGCTGAGCTGCTTTCATCTGACGTGAAGTTAAAGGAGCACACTGCAGAGTCTTCTCACGCTACCATTATTGATTCAATATTGATTATTGATTTCCTGGATGAATTCTTCCTTTAATTTCACTGTGACGTTGGAAAACGCTGCAGTCTGTGATCACAGTTGATGATTAAAACGTTGCTGTATCATTCTGTGTAAATGGACTGACTGATTGATTGTCTGTTGTCTGTTTACACAGAAGAACATGTCCAGTCCTCCCTGACCCCTCCCACAATCAGCTGACTTTTTATCTGCACTAACTTCACTATATTTAATGAAGCCAAGCAAAGTTTTACCTTCAGACTATGAATATTTTACAGGCCCCATCACAAAAGTCTTTGTCATGGTGCCTGTTGCTAGGGAAATGTCCACAGTTCTCTTGGCCTACCAACATGAACTGCCATTAGTCTGAGTGACCACCTGCCCTGGTGAGAAGCCCCTGACTGCAGTGTGCAGTTCGGGGTGGGAGCTCAACGTTCAACTTTACTTAATTTTGCAACAGTTTGATGAAATCTAACCCTCACCCTAACCCTTCAGGATCGTGTGTAACTAATGCAGTTCAGAGTGGAACCACATACAGGTTTGTGACTATGCTAGGAGCATAAGACGGCACCTGTTTTTACATGCAGGTAATGTCCCCGGCGGGGTCAAATGTTAGATTCAGCCAATAGCATGTCGACGTTGGGCAATGTTGAGCTCCCGCCCCAAACTGCACACTGCAGTCAGGGGCATAGACATATATACGGTCAGGGGTACCTGGCCCTGGTCACTACAGAAATAAACAGGAAGAGGCTCCACCTGGTGGAACAAACAGGTTCTACAGCTCATCTACACGACATTTTCTGACATGCTTTTCCCAAAACAGCTTTATTTCTGCAGCACGTTTGAAACAGCCTGAGTCGACCAAAGTGTGCACACGACATCAGACAGGCAGACAGAAACATGTGCAGCCGGCAAGGCAGGATAAAGCTGGTCAAATCAGTTTGTAAAGCAGGTTAAACAGAATTGCAGCTTCAAACTTCTAAAATAAAATAAATATGAAATCATGAAATATTCAGAGCATTTAGAGCAGCCAAAAGCCACTCAGGACTTTAGTGTTTTGAGGTTTTTCTGAAAACAGTCAGTGGAGGAGCATGTGAGTGAGCGAGGCTGGTGAAAGTATGCAACATCTTTCTGAAGAATTAAGGCGGTTTTTATTGTATCACAGAAAATAATGTACAAAAAGCAACAGTGGAAAGTAGGAGAGTTTAAATAAGTGTGCAAGAAATGCAGAAAAAACCTCAAATATGAGAAATATCTGAAGTCTAATCAGGATGAGAGTGAGCTCAGAGACACCACAGGAAATGGTTCTACTTTCTATGAGAAATACTCAGTGATCCTGGTTCAGGCCAGATTCTGAATGTTTGTGAAGAAGGACGAGGAACATGGCTGCTGGAGAGAAAATGTCCGTCCAGGGGGCGGAGCCTGGCCAACCTTTACTGAGCGTGTCATGGCGTGCTGGTTTGTAGATGTCGGTGCTGAAGTTGAAAATGCAGCAGAAACAAAGATGTCTAATTCAATCTGAAATCTGATGCGCAACAGCAGCAGCAGCAGCAGCAGCAGCAGCTCTACTCAGCCCTTCTAAACTTCTGTGATTCAAAAATAGAGCTCACAGGTTATTGAGTGTTATTGATTTGGATTATTAGATGATTGATTCTCTGTTCATCTTCGCTGATGGAGGGAAACTGATGAGTTTTTATATATTAGCAAGGTTTGACTTTGTCTGAGACGCTGATGTGAACAGACAGAACAGCATCAAGACAACTGCAGACGATCGAAGCTCCACCAGCTGCAGTGTCCTTGGACGTCTGACTGTAACCTGACACCCGGGAGGAGAAACACTCCGACTGCAGCCTGAACTCTGACCAACTGCAGCTACACCCTGCTCCACCCAAAAAACTACAACTGTCAGCATGTCCTCAGGTGTGTGTTGTGATGTTAGTTGAGTCCTCAGGTGTGTGTTGTGATGTCAGGTGTGTACTCAGGTGTTCTGTAATGTCAAGTGTGTATCAAGTGTGTGTGTGTGTTGTGATGTCAGCTAGCTGTGACCTCAAGTGTGTGTTGTGATGTTAACCGAGTCCTCAGGTGTTCTGTGGGTCAGATGTGTCCTCAGATGTCTGCTATGATGTCAGGTGTGTCCTCAGGTGTGTGCTGTGATGTCAGTACCTCCGTGATGTGGTGCAGGTGCGATGACGATGCCCCTGGTGTCCACCTTTGGAGAGTTCTGTCCATACGTCCCCTCGTCGCTGCTCATCATGTGGACGGTGTTTCCTCGTCCGTCCAACACCGTGGCGTTCACCGTGGCGCCCACGTACTCCTCTGACACCATGTTCCTGTCAGAGCGAGCTGCCGACACAGAGCGGGCCGGAACCAGGACCAGGACCAGGACCAGGACCGACAGGACGGGGAGCCGGGTCCACCTCGGGGACGTCATGTCGTTGTCTCAGTACTCGTCACATCCAAACTGTCAGGGAGGAAAAATAACGTCCTTCAGACCAACAACACCCTCATCCTGTCCTCCTGAGGACGGCAGCGTCCTGCTGTCTCACTCTGGTCCTCCACATGTCCTCACAGACTGTCCTTCAACTCAGCTCATGTACTAGACAGGACGTCTTTGACTCAACATGTCCTTATGTCTCCACCTTTAATATTTCAGTGTCTGTCCTTAAAAATCTGCGTTGCTGTCACTTTTTTGTGTAAACTTATTAAATATGTGGACAAACTCCTTCAAATGTCCTTTATGTCCTCTATATGTCCACTAATGTATGCTCATGTCTCTTTGTCCTAAAGATCTCTACTATATGTCAGTGTCTCATGATTGTTACTATCACCAGTGTCAGTGCATTTACGTCTCCTTTTGTCCTAAAATGTCTTACTATCTCTGTCTCCTCACATTTTTATGGCTTTTAATGTCTTTATCACCTGAAAAGGGAATTTCTGTCTCCTACCTGAAAATGTCCCGCTTTGTCGCTGAATGTCTTCTGTACGTCCTCCAGATGTTTGATTTGTCTCTGTACGTCCTCCAGATGTTTGATTTGTCTCTGTGTGTCCTCCAGATGTTTTATTTATCTTTGTATGTCCTCCAGATGCTTGTTCTCTGTATGTCTTGCAGAAGTTTTACAGGACACCCTGTTTATGTCTCCAGTCCTCTGTGCAGTTACTCCTGGGTTCAGCCTGTCAGGGATCGTCCTCTGCAGGCCCGCAGCCGCGACTGGTTGAACTCACCTTCCATTCAGAAGTCCGTAGAGAAAAAGCAGAATTTAATCCGCAGCGCTGAATGCAGCAGTGACTCAGTGTTTCCCCGTCGTGAGGAGCGGCCGCTCCGTCCCGCTGTGTCTCATCGTCTGCAGGCTCCCAGTGCTCCCACCCCAACGCCTCGGCCGATGCTATCCCTCTGGATGTCCGGCGGGGTCCGGTGTGTGCTGGGCGGCCGGGCCGGCCGGTGCTCGGTGTTTTCCTCCGGTTAGGTTCTCGGTAGAAGTTGCTCTCCATCTCTCTGTTTGGAGCATACTGCGCAGGCGCATAACCACGGCACGCCACGGGGAGGCGGCGGACAGGGCGCGTGTGAGAGTTGGATGATTTGCAGCACAAAAGAAAACATCAGAGCAACGTTTTGACAACAGTTCAGAGCCCCAGATGTTGACTGTTGAATGAACTTTAAACTGAACTTTACTGTAACATTTGTACATTACATTCTAACGTCATCATTATCATCTTCATCGTTATCATCACCATCATCATGATCACCATTTTCATTTTATCATCAGTCATCATCATCATCATCACCACCATCATCTTCGTCACCATCGTCATCACCATAACACCACTGTTGTCGTACTCACCATCATCATCATCATCATCGCCACCATCTTCAGGCAGCATTACAAAATGTGTTTAATGTGCAGATGTTCCAGTAAAGTTCATTTAGATTTCATCGTCTCAGTTCTACAGAGGCTAGAACCTGCTGGAACGTTTGTCCTCATCGAGGAACCTGAGGGATTGACTGCAGGACCATCTAAGAAGACGGAGGACAAGAGACAACTCACCTGTTACAGACAGACAGACAGACAGACAGACAGACAGGCATCTCCTCATTCAGTATTGAATTAGAAGTAATATGGAATGTAAAGCATCACCACAAATATGATAACTGTGTGACCGATCATTCATCATGGAGACAACTCTAATAAATAATCAGAAGCTGCATGAGCTGATGTGATCCATGGATGAAGTCAGACTGAGGGCTTCAGCTGTTTCAATGGTCACACAGTATTTTAAACATGGATATGTTTAATTTTATTTTGACACATTCAGTCAACATCTGGGGCTCTGAACTGTTGTCAAAACGTTGCTCTGATGTTGTCTTATGAGCTGCAAAACATCCAAGTCTCACACGCGCCCTTTCTGCCGCCTCCCCGTGCCATGGCTGCGCGCCTGCGCACTGCGCCCCGAACCGAGAGACGGAGAGACGGGGCTCGAGCCTCCGCAGCTCGAACCGATAACCTAACCGGAGGAAAACACCGAGCACCGGCCCGACCCGGCCGCCGAGCACATACCGGACCCCGCCGGACATCTAGGGGGATAGTGTCGGCAGAGGCGTTGGGGTGGGAGCACCGGGAGCCCAGCTGTCTGTCCGCCTGCAGACGGTGAGACACAGCGGGACGGAGCGGCCGCAGCGCTGCTCCTCACGGCGGGGAAACACTGAGTCACTGCTGCATTCAGCGCTGCGGCTTAAATCCTGCTTTTTCTCTACGGACTTCTGAATGGAAGGTGAGTTCAACCAGCCGAGGCTGCGGGGCCTGCAGAGGACGATCCGTGTCCTCACTGTCTGCCTTCATGCCTGTCCTCCTGTCTCTCCCAATGTCGGTACTCCTGTCTGTCCTCACTGTCCGTCCTTCTGTCTGCCCTCATCATGTCCTCCTGTCTGTCCCACTGTATGTCCTCCTGTCCTCACGTTGTCTTTCCTCCACCTGACAGGCTAAACCCACTGACAGCTGCATGAAAGACAGGAGACACTGCGTGGACATAAACAGGGTTTCCTATAAAACCTATGTAGGACGTACAGAGACAAAGCATCTGGAGGACATAAAACATCTGGAGGACATACAGAGAGGACATAAAACATCTGGAGGAGATAAAGGGACAAAACATCTGGAGGACATAAACATGTGGAGGAGATAAAGAGACAAAATATTTGGAACATATACAGAAACCAATGAAACATCTGGAGAATGTACAGAGACAAATAAAACATCTGGAGGACGTCCAGGGACAAATAAAACATCTGGAGGACATAAAACACCTGGAGGACATACGGAAGACATTGCGAGACAAAGCAGGACATTTTGAGGTGGGAGACACACACAAATGATTATTTCAGGGCATAGAGACAGGCTTTCAGGGACACAAACAGACATTAGAAATTCAAAATACTGACAAATGACAGTGAAAAAATTGGAGGACTAAGAGAATATAAGACATTTTAGGACAAAAGGAGACATAAACATGACGGCTTGGGGACACAAAAGACATTCCCAGACAAGACAGGACAGTAAGCTGGAGGACAGTTGTAGAAAAGTATTATGAAATTAAAGAAAGCCCAGGAGAGTGCCTCTAGAAATTAAAACACTGGGACATTCAGAGACAATGTGGGACATTTTCAGGTAGGAGACATAAAACATCGTATTGACGGATATAAACTGACTTGAGAAGTTAAAGGCACTCAGGACAGACACTGACATGGTGGAGGAGACAGACTGACAATGGAAGACAGAGACATAACGACTTCTTTTGAGGACGGTTTTTTCAGACTAAGGAAAAACTTTAGGGATGGGACATAAAGAGACATACAGGAGACAGCTGGAGACACAGAGGACATAATGGACCAAAGATGTCTTCTTAATGACAGACACTGATATATAGTAGAGATCTTTAGGACAAAGACACATGAGCATACATTAGTGGACATATAGAGGACATAAAGGACATTTGAAGGAGTTTGTCACTTTTTTTGTGTAAACATAAGTTTACACAAAAAAGTGACAGCAAAGCAGATTTTTAAGGACAGACACTGAAATATTAAAGGTGGAGACATAAGGACATGTTGAGTCAAAGACGTCCTGTCTAGTACATGAGCTGAGTTGAAGGACAGTCTCTGAGGACATGTGGAGGACCAGAGTGAGACAGCAGGACGCTGCCGTCCTCAGGAGGACAGGATGAGGGTGATGTTGGTCTGAAGGACGTTATTTTTCCTCCCTGACAGTTTGGATGTGACGAGTACTGAGACAACGACATGACGTCCCCGAGGTGGACCCGGCTCCCCGTCCTGTCGGTCCTGGTCCTGGTCCTGGTTCTGGTTCCAGCCCGCTCTGTGTCGGCAGCTCGCTCTGACAGGAACATGGTGTCAGAGGAGTATGTGGGCGCCACGGTGAACGCCACGGTGTTGGACGGACGAGGAAACACCGTCCACATGATGAGCAGCGACGAGGGGACGTATGGACAGAACTCTCCGAAGGTGGACACCAGGGGCATCGTCATCGCACCTGCACCACATCACGGAGGTACTGACATCACAGCACACACCTGAGGACACACCTGACACTACAGAACACCTGAGGAAACACCTGACATCACAGCAGAGATCTGAGGACACATCTGGCATCACAACACACACCTGAGAACACACCTGACCCACAGAACACCTGAGGACTCAGTTAACATCACAACACACACCTGAGGTCACAGCTGACATCACAATACACACCAAACACGAGTACACAGTTGACACTACAGAACAACTGAGGACACAGTTGGCATCATAACATATACCTGAGGACACTCCTGATATCACAGCAGAGATCAGAGGGCACAGTTAACATCACAACACACAATTAAGGACACACCTGACATCACAGTTGAGATCTGAGGAAACACCTGACACCACAACACATACACACATAAGGGCACAGTTGACGTCACAACACACCTGAGGACACCACTGATATCACAGCGTACACCCAAGGACACAGCTGACATCACAACCCATACACACCTCAGGACACAGCTGACATGACAACGCACACTTGAGGACACACTTGACATCACGACACACCTGAGGAGAAATCTGACGTCACAGCACACACCTGAAGAAACGGTTGACATCACAAGACACCTGAGGAACAAAAAACAGATTTAGTCTTTAGTGTGACACCTGGAAAATAGTAAAATTGATTTTGTTGCAGTTTTTAACAGAACTCAAATGTGATTTTCAGCTCTGGAAAGTTCATGTGTCTCTCTGCTGTACTGATGACATCATGAGGTTAAAAAGAGATGTTGATAATTAAGAAGTGTGACATTTGGACCCACCTCTGTGTGCTTCAGGGGCCTGTGAAATATTCATAGTCTGAAGGTAAAACTTTGCCTGGCTTCATTAAATATAGTGAAGTTAGTGCAGATAAAAAGTCAGCTGATTGTGGGAGGGGTCAGGGAGGACTGGACATGTTCTTCTGTGTAAACAGACAACAGACAATCAATCAGTCAGTCCATTTACACAGAATGATACAGCAACGTTTTAATCATCAACTGTGATCACAGACTGCAGTGTTTTCCAACATCACAGTGAAATTAAAGGAAGAATTCATCCAGGAAATCAATAATCAATATTGAATCAATAATGGTAGCGTGAGAAGACTCTGCAGTGTGCTCCTTTAACTTCACGTCAGATGAAAGCAGCTCAGCTGACTGAAACCTGAAGCTGCACTCAGCGTCCTCACAAGGACAGCGAGCTCTCGGCCAGATCACATGATCTTCCTCCACAGCTGGAGGTCGGAGATGTTGAGATTTCAGAGGACGTTTGTCCTCAGCAGACTGTGAAACACTCGGATGTTATGAAATGTGAAAAATCTCCTCCATTCACATCATTTCTGAACCAAAGAGCAGAAGTGAAGAGTTCCTTTGAAATCAGGTGAAACTATGAGAAAAGTGACACTTTGAATGAGACAAAGCTTTTTTAACGGAGACTAACATCACTGGATGGTGCAGAAGTTTATGAGCAGTCACTGTGATGTGAAAGTAACTGGAAGTACTGGAGTAGAGAACTGCATTAGAGCTGCAGCTCAGAGCTGAGTGAGTATTTTGAAATAACTACAACAAATATTCAGTTTCCACAGAGATGCAAATCAGCAAATACAGATAATAATAATAATAATAATAATGCATTGGTTTTATGTAGCGCTTTTTTAGCTACTCAAAGACGCTTTACATTGCATTATTCATTCACTCCATACTCCATGGTGCTAAGCTACGTATGTAGCCACAGCTGTCCTGGGGTAGACTGACGGAGTGTGAGGCTGCCAGTCTGCTCCATCGGCTCCTCCAACCACCACCAACCACTCACTCTCACACTGCATCCACCCAGGTATAAGAGATGAACAGGAGGAGCAGCTTCACCAAACAATAATGGCATCATGAAGGAAATATTCAGTGACATAGTCTGTTGTAAGACAAAGAGCAGTCTGCATAACATCCAGAGAAAACTGAGTCAGTGAGTTTAAGCAGCAGCAGGAGGCTGAGAGAGAAAACAGCTGCAAAAGAAGAAGTAAAGTCAGGGAAACAAAGAAGATGAGGAAGGTTCAGAGAGCAGCAGCTGTCAGCAGATTGAAGCGCAGAGAGAAAAGTGACTCAGCTCACTTTACTGTTAAAAGACTCTTAAAGGGCAGCGGCCACTTTGTTTCTGCACGGCAGCGTCGCAGTTCAGACTGCAGCTAACAGGAAGCAGGACTTCAGACTGAGGAGGTTCCCTCTGATGTTCATCACTGTTTCACCAGCAGCTCCATGAAACGTTTGATTTCAGTCCAAATGAATGAAGATTTTGAATGACATGTTAGTAAAGAGCAGCACAACAAAGGTTTGCTTTAAATTGAACCACTTTGTTGGTCAACAGGTAATAATTTAGTGTTTACACAACAATATAAACACAAATTTACCCTCAGAAATTAAAATAAGTGAAAAATGATTTTTGATTAAAAATGTTAAATAAAAACAGTAAAGCCTGGAGGATCATGAAGGATGACCAGGATGAATGCAATGCATTCTGGGAGCATCACAGTGTGTTTACAGAGTTGGTCAACACGTTTCCTGCTCCTGGTCTGCATAAAGTTCAGGTCTGGCTACTTTCTGTAAATCAGGAGCTTCCAGCCTCCACTAGACGATATTGGAAACTCCTAAAAACAGTTAAACTAAACATTGTTGATCTGAACTGACATATTCAGCTGCTTACTTCTCTCCTCAGATGTTTTCAGAAAACATTTTGGTGAACTGTTCCATAACTATATATATATATTAGCGCCTTGCATGGCAGCTCTGTCACCACTGGAGTGTGAATGTGTGTGTGAATGGGTGAATGCGAAACACATTGTAAAGCTCTTTGGATACCACTAAGGCAGAGAAAAGCACTATATAAGTGCATACCATTTACCATTTACCATTTAATCAAAAGGTTCCAAACAAGCCACCATGCTGGTTTGAAATAAGCCCAAGAACAAAGTGTTTGTCCAATCAGGTGGGAGCAGTTTGTTGTTGGAGGCGGAGCCTGTAGTGTTTTACAGGTCAGTTTGTGCTCAAAGTCTCCAAAAAAGGTGTTTATAGATTTTCTACTGATCGATCGGTCGACTGACGCTGGATCGAGTGTGATGAGGCGGTGACCCTGCAGTAACCATGGTAACACTGTGTCTCCTCAGTGGTGGACCGACAGGGCTGCGACCCCAGCACTCGTTTCCTGGTTCCTCCCCGGAGCGTCCACTGGGTGGCGCTTCTGCAGAGAGGCAACTGCACCTTCAAAGAGAAGATCCTGAAGGCGGCCGCCTACAACGCCACGGCCGTCCTCATCTACAACAACTCCACCGACAAGACCGTCAAGATGGGACACGAAGGTCAGAGTCCTTGACAAACACGAAACACAACTCACCTTCATTTCTATTAGTTTGATGTCACACAGCAGCAGCTTTGTACAATGAAAATACAGACATCCATCCAGAGTAAGCCTCCATGTGAACAGTCAGGGTGAGATGTCTGTCTGCAGGAGGTGTTGATCTGAGGTTGAAGGTTCAACCAACTGTCTCATGACACCATCAGTTCTTCATCATGACAAACAGAAGTTGCTCCTGTTTGAATTTACTGTCAGTCTCAGTGTGTTTACATATGAAGCGACCGCAGTGGAGCCGCCAGCCACGGGTTTCTACACACATTGTGGACTATCTGGGCAGAGAACAATGAGACTGATTAATCAACTAACAATAATCACAACTAGACCGATCAATCAGTTAATAGTAATCCCAATCAGGCTGATCAATCAGTTTACAATAATCACAATCAGAATGATCAATTAATTAACAATCATCACAGTCAGATTGATGAATCAGTTAACCGTCACACTGAACAATCATCAATAATCACAATGAGACTGATCAATCAAATTACAATCAGAATCAGGCTGATCAATGAACTGAAAATCATCACAGTCAAACCGATCAATCACTTTACAGTGATCACAATCAGACAGATGGAGACGGACAGACAGTCACTAAGAGGTTTGTTTGTTTGTTTGTTTGGTTTGTTGTTTGTATTTGATCCAGAGATGGTGATGAGGATCTGCAGGATGAAGGTGTGCAGCAGTGACTTCCTGGCGATCGATGCCGAGTCTAAATATAGATTGTGTCATTAATTGATGAGGTCACTGTGACCTCACACTGTGTGTGTGTGTGTATGTGTGTGTGCGTGTGTGTGATGCTTAATGTCAGAGAGCACGAACAGCAGACCTGCAGAAACATGAACAGTGATAAAATTATCAGCCAGAAGATGTAGAAAGAATGGAACCATCAAGAAAACAGAATCTGAGCTTCAAATAATATTTAGTCTGAATCACTTCATTCCACACGTCTCACTCAGAGATGATCTAAAAATAAACCATTTACTCAAACCAGATTCTGAACCTTAAGAGATTGAGAGAGTTTTCAGGTGAACTGCAGGCAGTGTTTCCACAGAGAGGAGACAACAGGAGAGACTAAAAGGAAACCCAAACATACTGGAATAATCAAATAAATGCAGCATGGCTCAAAAACAATAACCAGAGGAGCAGGTTGTGGGAAGATACATTCAGCATGGTGAAACTTAATTCATGTTACAGCTGATTTATACATACCTCATATGTGATGTGTATTAATTGAATTTTTGATATTAAATGAACAGACATGTGGTTCTGTCTCTGGTCCTGATCCTGTTTGCAGGTACTGGTGACACGGTGGCAGTGATGATCACAGAGGTATACGGTAAGGAGATCCTGGCTCACCTGGAGCGGAACCTGACGGTCCTGGTCTCTGTGGTGGTGGGTCAACGTGGTCCCACCAAAAACATCAACCGAGGCTCGCTGGTCTTCGTCTCCATCTCCTTCATCGTCCTCATGATCATCTCGTCAGCCTGGCTCATCTTCTACTTCATCCAGAAGATCCGCTACACCAGCGCCCGCGACCGCAGCCAGGTACTGTGCTAGCATGCAGGCTAATGTGCTAATGCTGCATTCCAGGTCAAGTCACTGTGATTTATTCAGCAGGTTTAAAGCAACAGCTGCTGTGTCAAAGTGCTTTCTAGCAGAGAAACAAGATCACACATTAGTTAAACTATTGAGGAGGAGACCCTGCAGTGTCATTTAAGATGTGAATTTACCAGAGAAATTCAAATATTAAGGACTAAAACCTGACAAAAATGATAAATAAAAATGCTGCTTTACCTGACTGTAATAATTTGAAGTGCAGTATTATTAATTATGGAGACTAACCTGACTAATTTAGAACAAGAGTTCCGGTGCTACATAAATATAGGAGAAGACCCCACAAGTCTTTGGTTTTAGTGTTTCTTTATTTTTAAATAAAGCGTAGTTTTAATGTAATTTTTATATCTTGAGTGGAAAACTTGTGACCTCTGACTGTCTTGTTCGATCAGGTGATATCAGTAAATGTTACCCCCACCGTCTGATGAGTCATGAATATTTAATGAGCTCTCCCCTCCCCCCTCAGTGTAATCTGATCCTCCTCTGAGGACTCTCCTCCCTCCATCTGCTGCAGAACAACCTTCCTTTCACCTCCCTGCAGCGATGGGCTGAAAACGTCACCAGCTCTGTCGTGTTAAATCATTACCATGGAAACCATCTGTCAGTTTTAACTGATAGATGGCGCTAAAACATTGTTTATCTTAAATAACGTGACGGGTCAGAAGTTAAAAAGCGGCTGAAACAGCGCAGAGACTGAGTGATGCAGGAACACCTGAAGGTGAGATATGAATCGTGCTGCGTTCAGGTGCTGCAGCTGCTGAAGGTCAGGCTCAGTCAGGTGCACCTGTGAACTGCTGTTTACCTGTCACCTGATTTATCAGATGATGTCAGGATAACATTGCGTCACTTTAGATTAATGATGAATCATTCGTCTGTATTAGTTTTATCTCCGTTCTCACTCTATTTGTAGTTGTTCAGGTGTTTTGCTGTGGGCGGGGCTCTCAGACGCAGTTACACTAGTTGTGGGCAGAACTCAGAGCAGTAGAGTGATAAGTCTGTGCCAAAGAGGCAAGGCCACTAAGTTATTGGTAACCAGCAGCCTTCCAGGATTCAACAGCTGGGGCAGCAACCATTTAACTTAGACAACCAAACACACAACTTCTCCTTCCACTCTGTCCAGGTTCTTTTTCTGAAGGTCCTCAGAACCCAGAAACACTTTGAGCTCTTCTTCTCCCTCTGAAGTCCAGCTGTGAAACCTTTTTTATGCTCCTGATGCTGTTTTGAATTTGCTGTGTATTTCTGACCCCCTGCCATTTTACAATCTTCCATCTGCTTCAGAAGAGCTCAAAATTCCAACAGAAAGCTGTGTTAAAATGTCTCTGTCTGTCTTGTCTGTCTTCAGCGTCGTCTCGGCGATGCAGCAAAGAAAGCGATCGGGAAGCTGACCACTAGGACGGTGAAGAAAGGGGACAAGGTGAGCCTCCACCAGAACCAGAACCACAGAGACTCAGAACCACCACAGAGAATCATTTTTCTGTGGAATGAAGTTGTAAATTTAACATGTCTTTCCTGCGTGTCTGTGTGTGTTGCAGGAAACCGATCCAGACTTTAACCACTGTGCGGTCTGTATTGAAGCGTACCAGCTGAATGATGTGGTCCGAATCCTGCCCTGCAAGTGAGTCTGCACTCCTCCTAGCTTCATGACCAGTATCAGACCAGTCTGTCTGTCTGTCTGTCTCTCTCTCTCTCCCTCTTTCTGTCTGTTGTTCCTCCATCATCCATGTCTGCCTCTCTGTCTGTTTGTCCTCCATCTGTCTGTCTGTCTGTCTATCTGTCCCAGTGGTTCAGTGTTAACCCCCCTGTGTCCCCTGCAGACACGTCTTCCATAAAGTGTGTGTGGACCCCTGGTTGAACGAACACTGCACCTGTCCAATGTGCAAACTGAACATCCTCAAAGCTCTGGGAATCATGGTGAGTCATTGCTGACATCATCAGCAGCAGCAGACCAGGTGTGTCTTCATGACACCGGGTAGTGACTGTCTTCATCCCCTCCTTCCTCTCTTCCTCAGACCAGTCTTCCTTGTGTGGACAGCGTGGTATTGGACGTGGAGCGTCTGGGTGTCAGTCAGGCATCTGGCAGCCAGAGGGCGCCTCTGAGTGACAGCAACCAGCCGTCAATCAGCCTGGAGCCGCTCAGCCCCCCTCACCCTGAGGCCACGCCCAGAACACCTGCTGACATCACCATAGCTGTGACCAGTAAGATCACAGCACGACATGATGGATCCAGCACCGTCAGCAAATTAACACATACGTCAACTGCAACTAAACACTAGAAGCAACTTTATTTACACTGATGTAAAGCAACTTTTACTGATTTAGAGTAACTTTTCACAGATGTAGAGCAACTTCACACTGATGCAGAACAAATTTATAGTGATGTAGGGCAATTTTACAGTGACCTTAAATCCAGTACTGACCCCAGTACTCACTCTGATACTGTTCCTGATCTTGATCTTGGGGGGAAACCAGGCTCAGTGAAGGTGGCCATCTGCCTTGACTGGTTGGGTTGGGAGTGGGGATAAGGGGGAGGGGATAGCAGGAGAGGTTGGGGTGAGAATGACAGGACAGCAGGTGGTGAGGCCAGCAGCTGGAGATCAGAGACGTGTAGCTCCAGATCCAGAGACATCCGCAGAAAGAACAAGCAGGACACAGGACCTCGGGAGAAACAGAGAGTTAGTGATACGTAATGGTGATATATAACAGTATAGAGACAGGAGAGGAGAGGAGCCCAGTGCATTATGGGAATCCCCCAGCAGTCTAAACCTATAGCAGCATAACTAAGGGACAGCTCAGGTGATCCTGAGCAGTCATGACTATAAGCTTCATCAAAGAGGAAAGTTTTAAGTCTAATCTTAAAGTAGAGAGGGTGTCTGTCTCCTGAACCCAAACTGGGAGCTGATTTCACAGCAGAGGAGCTGATAACTGAAGGCTCTGCCTCCAATTCTACTTCTGGAAACTCTGGGAACCACAAGTAAACCTGCAGTCTGAGAGTGAAGGGCTCCGTTAGGATGATAAGGTACAATAAGGTCTTTAAGATAAGATGGAGCTTTTTTGTTAACAGTTTTATATGTTAGAAGAAGGACTTTTAAATTATATCCTGGATTTTAAAGGGAGCCAATGAAGAGAAGCTAATACAGGAGAAATCTGATCTCTGGCACTGGTTCCTGTCAGAACTCTGGCTGCAGCATTTTATATCAGCTGGAAGTTTTTAAGAGAGTTACTGGGACATCCTGCATGTATAAAGTAAATAGTATTGGTCCTAACACAGAACCCTGTGGAACTCCATAACTAACTCTAGTGCGGATGGAAGAATCATCATTAACATGAACAAACTGGAATCTGTCTGATAAATATGATTTAAACCACTTTAGAGCAGTTTCTTTAATCCCCAATAACATGTTGAAGACTCTGGAATAAGATACTGTGATCAACTGTATCAAAAGCAGCACTGACATCCAGCAGAACAAGTATAGAAACTAGTCCACTGTCTGAGGCTATTAGAAGATCTTTAGTGACCTTCACCAGGGCTGTCTCTGTACTATGATGGATTCTAAATCCTGACTGAAACTCTTCAGACAAACCATTTATATGCAGATAATCACATAATTGGCTTGAAGCAACTTTTTCTAGAACTTTAGAGCTAAAAGGGAGGTTGGGTATGGGCCTATAGTTGGCTGAAACACCTGGATCTAGGCTTCATTACAGCAGCTTTAAAAGCCTGTGGAACATAGCCTGTTAGTAAGGAGAAGTTGATGATATTTAATTAATACTGCAGTGTTAATATTCAAAACTTTATTCTCAAAGAAGAAGAACTTAACTCGTGAAGAAGCTCATGAAATCTTTACTACTGAGATCTAAAGGAACACAAGGCTCCACAGAGCTGTGACTCTTTATCAGCCTGGCTACAGAGCTGAACAGAAACCTGGGGTTGTTCTTGTTTTCCTCATTTAAGGATGAATAATAGGCAGTTCTTGCCCTGTGAATCACTTTTTTTATAGTGATTATAAAACTATCTTTCCAGGCTAGATGAAATTTTTCAGAGTTTGTAGAGCGCCATTGCCTTTCTCACTGATCCTGGTACTGACCCTGATCCTGGTACTGATAATGACCCTGGTACTGACACCAATCCCTGTACTGTTCCTGATCCTTGTACTGACCCTGATACTGATTCTGATTCTGATCCTGACTCTAGTACTGACCCTGGTCATGGTATTAACCCAGATCCTGATCCTGGTACTGACCCTAATCTTGGTACTGATCCTGACTATGTGGAACAATGTCTTTCACTGTTGTGGTGAATCTTATGTGTGTTTTGGTGTTTTTCCATCTCACCAGGTGGCGGTCACTTCTTCAACAGAAACTCCATGTCTCCTCGCAGCATTGTCTGTGAGATGGAGCTACCAGACATCCAGGCTTCACTTGACCTCTACGACGACAATAAGTCCTGAGGCCTGTCGCCATGGTTATGACCCCCCAGCACCAACAACAGTCCACCTGCTGATGGACAGATGACCTTCTACGGATGCAGGGAGTCTACGGTTTCTGGTGGGGGGTCTGATAGGGGCAACCCAGGCAGACATTTAACCATCGTTTATTCCACCAGACTTTCTTCAGACTGAGCCGATCCTGGTCTGGATCCTGGTGTCAGTTTAGGCCGGTTACACTTATATTTTTATTTTCCAGTAGACAAAAACTGGAGAAACCGGAGCTGGTAGTTGGGTCATTGAAGACAAATAGCCCAGAGAACTGAACTCCAGAACCAAAACCTGAACTATGATCCTGTTGTACAACTGGAGGTAATGTTATTGTTGAGTTCCAGAGCTTTGAGAAAAGTTCTAAAACCCTTAAAAGTGCTCTTGTGTTTCTGGAAAAGGGTTCCTTGATTCCTTGAATAGTTCCTTATTTCATCAAAGGGTTCTGTCAAAGGTTCCTGGCCAACTAAAACAACTAGGGAAAACTAGTCTTAAAGGAGTCCTGAGTTTCTTAAAGTTCCTGGGTTCCTAAAAAGCTTCCCCCAAATTTTCTGAACCATAAAGTAGTTTAACAGTTCCAGAGATCCTAAAAGAGTTTGTCAGTGAGACTGCAGTTTGTCAGTCTGTAAGGACATTTCAAATTCCATAATGATTTTCTGGAAAAGTTCCCACGCTGCTAAAAAGGTTACCTCAAATGTTTTGGATCCTAAAGGGCTCTTTGGTGGTGAATTTGCTCCTGAAAAAGTTCTTGAGATCCTGAAGTGGTTACCGGGAATTTTCATGAGTGCCTAAAAAGGTTCCTGTGGTCTGGAAAAAGTATCTGAGTTTTCCTAGAAATGTCGCATGGCCCTTGGAAATCTTACAGGGTTTGTGGGAAGGGTTTCTTAAAAAGTTCCTGATTTCTTTAAGAGGTTCTTGACTTCCTTAAAAAGGTGCCTGGGTTTCTGGAAAAGTTCCTGAGCTGAAAAAGTTCTGGAAATATTTCTGAAGTCTTAATAAGGTTCTTGAGTTTTAAAGATAAAAACATACAAGTTCCTAAAAATGTTTTTGGAAAACTTCCTGAGTGCCTAAAAAGGTTCCTGGAAAGGTTCTTAAAGTCTTACAGAGGTTTTTGTGTTCCTGAAAAAGTCTGTAAGCCCGATTAAAGGTTCCATAGGAAGCATTTCTGAGGTTTTAAAAAAGCTTTTGGGTTCTCCAAAATCCTTCAGTTTCCGGTTTCTGAGGTTTTTAAAGGGTTGTTATGTTCCTGGAAAACAGGCTGGACAATTTGCACCCAAGACTGTTGGACCTGAACCAATACGGACCTGACCGCAGCCAGACCAGAACCAGAGCAGACCCAAAGAGCCTGAACGCTGAATCTGTGTTTTCTGATGTTCTGTCTGTCATAACGCTGGGCCTCCTGGTTGGCCGACTGAGGACTACATCATGAACAGGTTCTTGGACTGGATCAGAACTCCTTGTCTGTAAATACTCAACGAGCTGGTTCTTCGTCTTTGTCATCAGACTGGAACCAGAAACCAGAGGAGGTCCTGGACTCAGATCCTGTGAACTGTAACAGTGTTATCTCCCCTGTAGCAAAAAACCAAGTTTCTCTGTAGAAGAGGAGACGTTAGATTCAGAGGAACAGCCCAACATTTCAGTGAACCTCCTGCTGTCTGTGCTCTGTATTGTTGGGTTCCTCAGTGAACCCTTCAACAATATTCCATTTAGAATCAACCAAATCTGAAAAAGTACCCCTTGACCTCCTCCAAATCAGCTGACTCTTTATCTACAATAACTTCAGTATATTTAATGAAGACATGCAAAGTTTTACCTTTAAACTGTGAAGGTCCACATTTCACACTTTTTCCATAATTTTCTTTTAACCCTTATGCCTCTATAAGTACAGGCGATAGACACATGACATTTTTAGACCTGAAAAGCAGCTCAGTTAAAAACTGTAACCAAATCAAACTTACATCCACTAGAGTTGTTGGAATATAAAGACAAAATCTGTTTGTTCAGCACCATTTTTTAACCAACCTTACCTGTGTTGTTTTTTTTCAGCATTTTGTGAAATGTACAGTTTTAAGTTGCATTTCCTAATACCTGCAACATAATTTTCTTGGCCCATAGAAAAGACAAGTGTTGGATACCAAGATTACAAATAATTACTGTTTTTCACAATCTGAGGACGGAAACAGGACAAACTGACAAACAAGAATTGAACACTCTCAAAGGATAATCTGAAAGACTGTCAACCAAGCTCTGACTGCTGCAAACTAGTTGGTCAGTGTGATTTGTCCAAACTGTTCTATAACACGTGTTAGCACCAGTGCTGTTTCTCCATTTCACAGTCAAAAGACGCATTCACCAGATAATAGAAAACTGTACTGACACAGAAGGAATCATGTCCAGAAGATGATCCTGGTATCAAATGTAGGTAAAAATGATCCTTTCATTTTCTAGAACTTGTTCTGACCAACCACCTGTCACACATGCTGATATGAGCCTTGGAGTTTACCCAGAATGCACTTTTAAATGTTTCCTCTGATTAATTATCAGAAAACAGAAACATATCCAGAGTGATTGTTTCTATGATTCTATGTCACAGACATTAAACTGCTGCAGTTTGACTGTTAAACAATGATACATCCCATAATGTTGATGTTCAGAGTTGGTTATAGAGAAAGAATGAACAAAAATCTGATTTAGTCTTTAGATTGTGACACCTGGAGTGGATGTAGAGCTGATTTGGTTGCAGCTTTTAATGGAGCTAAAATGTGTTTTTAGCCCTGAAAGTGTCATGTGTCTGTCTGCTGTACTGATGAAGTGATGAGGCTCAGAAATGGTGGGAAAAGGAAATTAAAAATCTTGAAATTTGGGCCCACCTCTATGTACTTCAAGGGCCTGTAACTCCAAAACTTCTTCCCAGCATGAAGGTCCATTTTTTCATGGCTTCATTAAATCTATATAAGTTAGAGCAGATAACAAACAGCTGATTCTGAGGAGGTCAGAGGTCAGGACTGATTGGTTTAAATGGAATGACTGACATGTTCTCTGCTCCACAGTCAGATTAAAAAGGGATTTCAGTATAATCACAGTCAGTCAGTGACGTGATTAGCCTAGCTTAGCACAATGACTGGAGGCAGAGAGCAACTGTTAGCTTAGCTTAGCACAGTGTCGAAGGGTATGGACATCAAACATCACTGTCATGTCTGTCTTTAGATTAAACTCAGGCAGTGAACATTTTACACCAGGACATGTGATGTCTGTCAGTCACATCAATACATAAAATTATGTGAATCAGATGTGAAGTCAGCAGACAGCTGCTAACATGCTAACAGCTGCTAACATGTTTGTGCAGCAGAGACTTGGAGGATTTCCTGGAGTGACGGACTGCTCCTTTAAATTGTATTAAACAGCTTCTGAATTACTCAGCGTGTAATAATAATCAGTATTTAAACAGCATTATACAATCTATAACCTGACTGATGGATCAATATTATCTCTGAAGTGACCTGAGGACGTCCTGCAGGACGCTCAGTCTGTCTGTCCTCGTCTGTGTGTCATGGTGCTGATGAAGGAGGATGTGTGATGCTTTTAGTTCACTGTGTCTTTACTGCCTCAGCATTGTGTCATTAAAGTGTCTTTATTGGCTCTAAAGTGCAGCCTCACGTTATTTCTCAGATTCTCAGCAGGTTTCAGGTCCTTTTGTGTCTGTTAGTGTCATGTTGTGTCTTTACAGTCATTTTGTGTTTTTGTGGTCATTTTGTGTCTCTTTCTGTTTGTTTCATGGTCTTTTGTGTTTTTGTGGTCATTTTGTGTCTCTTTCTGTTTGTTTCATGGTCTTTTGTGTTTTTGTGATCATTTTGGGTCTGCTTGTTAACTATTTTTGTCTCTTGTGGTCATTTGATGGTCGTTTTGTGTCATTTCAAGTCATGTTTTGCCTTAGTGCTTATTTTTTGCCATTTTGTATCTCTTTCTGGTCGTTTTATGGCTTGCTATGTCATTTTGAGTCATTTTGTATCACTTTGTGGTCGTTGTGTGTCATTTTGTGTCTCCATGTGCAAGTTAGTGTCTTTTTGTGGTCATTTTGTGTCAATGTGTGTCGCTTTGTGTCTCTGTGTCATTTGTGTCTCTTTGTTGTTGTTGTTTTGTGTTGTTTTGTATCTCTCTGTGGTCATTTTGTGTCATTTTCTGTGTCTTTGTGGGCGTTTTATGGTTGTTTGTGTCATTCTGAGTCATTTTGTGTCTTTTGTGTCATTTTTGGTCATTTTGTGTCACTTTGTGGTTGTTCTGAAGTTAAGGAACATTATTGCATTAAGTATTTGCTGTGAGTGGAAGGTTGAAGGTGCTGCTTAATTGGTGGGTTAAAATGACAGAAAATAATGTTCCTTTTGAGCTTTCAGAGGATCCTTGACCATCTCATATGTGACCAGAGATTCTATCAGAAAAACTGAACAAATCAAAGTTCCCAATCCAGATATTTCTTAAAAATCACGTTCTTTCTCTGTGTAAACAGCACAACCACGAAGAAGGAGAGAGAACTCAGACACGTCTTAAATGCAGTATGACACTAGTTGAAATACAAGAATCAGAAGAAAAGCTTAGTTTCAAAAATATAAAAAACCTGAAACATCATGTCCAAAATTTTCCCAAGTGTCTACAAGTGTCACTAACAGGAAAAAAGGAGGCTCCACATACTGTAGATATTTAACTCTACACATTTTTACAGCCTCTACAAACTTCTCCTCTCTCCTCTGCATATCAGCTGTAGAAAGATGTTTCACCGTGCTGAATGTATCTTCCTACAACTTTCTCCGCTGTTTACCATTTAGGAGTCGTGCTGCATTTATTTTATTGATCCAGTATATTTGAGTTTCCTCTCACAGTCTCTTGTCGTCTCCTCTCTGCTCTGTGGAAACACTGCCTGCAGTTCATCTGAAATTTTCACTGTTGATCACAGCAGAGTTAGTCATGGAGACTCAATGGTGCTGAGAAGGGAAGGTGTTTTTGTTTTTTACAGAATCTGGATTGAGAAAAAAACTTTTTTGGAGAATCTTTAAATGAGACAAGTGCAAGACTTTATATTGCAGTGAAAAATGAGCCCACGGTGAGGAAAAATGGAGTTCAGAGGGTAAAATCTGAGCTGAGGTGGTCTTGTTTTTTAAGGGCTCTCGTTTAAGTACCTCTGACCATAGACATATATATATGTGTGTGTGTGTGTATTATGTATATATGTCTATGCTCCTGACCGCAGGGGCTTCTCGTGTCTTTTGGACGCAATGCGTGTTACGTCATTACGCAGAACGCAGAGAGGGCGTCACGTGACTCGTCATACCAGGAAGTGATGTAGAGTCATCAGACTCCGTGAAAACAACAACATCACAGGAGACTTTACCTGCTTCATCCCGCTGACACACCGGCCTCCCCCCGGTGTTTCCCCCGGCGGAGGGCGAGCAGCAGCGGGCAGAGATGTGGATCCAGCCAGAGGAGGTGCTGCTGGCCGGAGCTCTGTGGGTGTCCGAGCGGGCCAACCCGTTCTTCATCCTGCAGAGGAGACGGGGGCACGGCCGCGGAGGGGGGCTCTCTGGTGAGTTCATGCTGAAGGTTTCGTGTGTGGCAACTGTGCTGGTTCTGTGTTGAACTGGATCTGCCCTGATTAATCGAACATGGTAGTGACTGATTGTAGATCATTTCTGCCCACCTTCCCCTCCCGAAGCCCGGTTCGGGTCCAGGTTCGGGTCCAGGGGAATCGGTCCTCTACACAGTCACTCATACACAGCAGTATGCAAGACCAACACAAAAACAGTAAACATGTTCACCCTTTAGAAAATCTAGGAAGCCATTTTAAGGGTTCAGTATGTCCACAGTTATAACTTCCACAGTCATTCGTAAAGACACCAACAGAATAATTGTGGAAAGGTTCCAGAAAAGGACACATTTTAAATTACTGGACCTTGAAAATGGAAAGAAAAGTACAACATTTCCAAATGGGGGTGGTACTGTGGCCCCAGAAAGTCTTTGTAAGTGTGTATATAAATGGATGTGTCCATATTTCACAGGAAATATACAGCCTTTTGTCAACAGTTCACCAACCTTTGAGGCCTCTAACATCAGTAGAATTTGATGTTTGATCATTATTTTTGACAAAATGGTGATGTGGACTTATTTGTAGGAGCACAATGCTGGTGTTCATAGGGGTCTGAATATAGTCATTGTATGTGCAAAGTTACAGGCTGATTCTATGTTGTCTTCATGTCAAAATCTAATAACATATGAGGCAGATTTTGCCTTAATGGTCCCATACAGCTTCTGGAAATGAACGCTGAATAGCAAAACTGATGATAATTCAACACACATCACAGTAAATCTCATGTTTATTGAAACACATCATGGCAACAAGGCAAATGAAATAAGAGAACAAGGCTGCATTACAAGCAGCAGAAGAAAACTAAAGAGTCATCATTCCTCAGTGGATTTTCATTTCAGTTGGAACAGATGACAGAACATGTACTTTACAATATTTCCATCAGGATTAATAAAGTTCTGTCTCATCTCTTGTCTTATGTCTGTCTCAAAGTCAGCAGCAGCGTATTTCCTGGATTCTGTCTGAACGGACACAAACCAACCCACAGTTCAACCTGCTACTTTCATTTGTAGTCTTATTTTTCCACTTGAAATGCAGCAGCTGTTGCTTTAAATGTTCCGTATAAACAACAGTCGCCCACAGTTTTCAGGATTTGAGTGTTTATTGAACCGTTCTGCCTTGTTTCTGTCCTCAGATTGTTGAAGGTTGTTGAGTTCCACACTCTGCTGACTGACCCTGAACACATCACACACTTCACATTGTTTTGTTTATTAGATTTAAGGGCACAGTGTCTGCTGCAGTCTGAGCCTGATTTGCGATCTGTACAGGTATTTGACTGAAACTGAACTTGACTGTTGAAAAGTTGTACAGTTTGAAAACTGAGTCACATGATTCATCATAGACATGATGTCACAGCAGTCAGCTGACAGGAAGCAGTGGTGTGTGTCTGCGTGTGTCTGTGTGACAAACTGGTTGTGTAGTTTAGAGGAAACACATGCAGCTGTTGACCTGCTGAAATCTAAAGTGTGTGGAGTCCCACAGGGCAGCGCTGTGGATCCTCTGCTGTTTCCACTGTAGGAGACAAGAGGCTTGGTGGGTTCAGGTGTAGTTTGAGGACAGATGGGTTCAGATGCAGGTTAGGGACAGGTGAGTTCAGGTGTAGGATGGGGACAGGTGGGTTCAGGTGTAGGATGGGGACAGGTGGGTTCAGGTGTAGGATGGGGACAGGTGAGTTCAGGTGTAGGATGGGGACAGGTGGGTTCACACCTGTTGCATTTTTCAGTCCAACTTCAGTCAAATGTGATCTCATGCCTGAAACAAATGAGTTCAGACTCAGATGTCCTTCACAGTAAACCTCCAGGAACCACAGAGCAAGACCATTCAGAACTACATAGAAAATCTGTCAGATTTTAGTTTTTTTCTGTATTGTAGTGATCAGTGATAGTTGCTGTACATCCTGATACTCTGCAGACAGCAGCTGCTCACAGACGGCTCTGCTGATTTAAAGGGACCATATGAATCCAGCTGCAACGATTAATCAGTCAGTTGCCAACTATCAAATTATTCTTCAACTATTATAACAAACAAATCAGAAACAGAATAAATTCTTGCTTCTTAAATGGGAATATTTTCCGGTTTCTTTCCTCCTGTACAACAGTAAACTGAATATCTTTGGAGAAAACAAGACATTTGAGGAAACATTGATCCACATTTTAGAGACCAAGCAGCTGATTGATTCAGCCAGAAAATAATCAATAGGTTAATGGATGATTATTTCCAATTAATGGAAATAATCATTAGTTGTGGATCCCAGGGCTCAGTTTCTACTGCTGCTAGCACACTGGTAAAATTATATTTCCTGTTTACACCCAACGGCATTATGGGAACTGTGGTTAGTGAGGACAATAAATAATAATAAGTCCTCTGAGCTGTTTCTGTCTGATTTTAGCAGCCTTTCTTTAACTTTTCACAGAAACACTAACAGCTTCAGCTTTACTTCAGTCTGCATAAATGAGTTCTTTCATTTATCTACAGGGACACACATAGGACTTAGAATACAGGAAACATTTCTAAAATAAATGAAAGTGTTTTAGTGCCGTATGTTCAGGGAGATTCTCTGTGAAACTTTAAATGTTTAATTTAATTGCATTTTGTAAATGAAACTGTCTGCTCTGTCAGCTGTCAGCAGGTCTGATTTAACTCTGCACCTCAGCTCATTAACTTCAGAAAGTTCTCCAGGGAGGTTAGAGCCACTTATACTGATTTATAACTATTCTAAGTAGTGGCAACCAATCAGGTCAGACGACACTTTGAGGTCAGGTTTGACATCAGCTGGGTTTAGAGTTACAGCGATTTGTTTATTAGTCTATAGAAAGAAAATCAGTCACCAGCTATTTTGATAAATTATGACTTTTAGTTTTTCAAGAAAAAGCATTTTCTTCTTATTTGGAGATGTCAACCTCCTGTTTTATTGGCAGTTGGTGGGTCTAAACACAACATTTAAGAGGTCTGGTATCGTCCAACCTGGGCTCAGAGCCATTGATCTGTTTTCTGGTGATTTTAGAACTGATGATTGATCCATAACTGAGATGAATCAATAGTGACATGAGACTCTCCAGGATCTTTATGAAAACAGTGACAGGAGCAGAAGCTGCCAATCACTCTGTAACTTCTGTTATCTAACAGTTCAGCAGGAAAAACCTGGTGTCAGTCCAGAATGAACACATGCTGAACAAACAAACGGTCTTCAGCAGGTTCTGATGTGAAGTCAAACACCTGAAAAATGTGCAGGTCTCCGGGTTTACCTGGTTTTTCTCTCTTTTTGTAGGTCTCCTAGTTGGGACTCTGGATGTGGTTCTGGACTCCAGTGCCAGAGTGGCCCCGTACAGGATCCTGCTGCAGACTGCAGACTCTCAGATCTACTGGAACATTGCCTGTGGTGAGTGGGCCAGACTGGGAGCACTGGGATTGACTGGATTGTTGTTTGTAGATGTTGCTCTGTGTGATAAAGCACTTAGTGAATCACCTGAATTGCCTCATGTTAACCCTGAGCTGTGTCTTGCAGGCTCATCAAGGAAGGAGATCACTGAGCACTGGGATTGGCTGGAGTCCAACCTGCTGCAGACCATCTCTATCTTCGACAACGATGAAGACGTCACCACCTTCGTCAAAGGAAAGATCTGTGTATGTCACTCTGTGCTCCTCAGTGGAATCAGGGTTTTATGGTGGGTCGGGGTATATAAAAATCCTGAAGGTGTGCTTTCCAGTACCATCTACAACACAGATGCTCCTCTTTATTCTAAACTGACGCGCTGCACGGAGGTTGTAGTACCTGACAATTCAGTGGTCATCTCTAGAGGTCAGTGTGGAACAAGTAGAGAAAAGCTTAGACTGATGAAGACAACTGTTACAGGACGAGTCAGAATGGACAGTGTACGCTATTAATTCACAGAACAGGCTCTCTATTTACCCATCTGACCATTTCTCAGAGCCCACCGTTAATAAACCACCTGAGCCTGACCTGCAGGGGCCTTAACCAGAACTAACATATCTAATCCAGCAGTTCATTACACACACACACACACACAAACACACACATATATATGTATGTATATTACAATTGCTTTTGATACAATTCAAAAGCAATGTCTGATTTTCATTAAATAATTTTCAGTACATTTTTATTTATTATTGCTTTTGTCAGTTTCAAGTTATTTCAGTGACCATTGTGGGTTTTTATTCTTTAATGGAACGGTACCAACAATTTTGTCCATGTGATCCACCTTTTGTCCCTCTGAAGCTGTCAGTTAAATTGTTTCTCACTTAAGGCAGGGCCTTTTAAAATGACATCATCTGGAATTATGACCGTATCAGCTGAGCGCAGTGCAAGTTTATGCCCTCGATCACATGACCTGCTGCACTCACAGATGACACCACACATCTGCATCAAACAGCAGACACCTCCAGTAAACACTAAACTCCTGCAGTAGACTGCAGTAAACACCTGCAGTAAACAGTAAACCCTGCATCTTTGTACGTTAATATTTAGGTTTTTGACACTTGTTCCAACTACAAAAGCAGTTTTGTGATCACAGAATTTAATTCCACTGCCAGACTGCCACCATCATCTCCATTCAGTGCCGGTAGAAGTCACCACAAGAAGTGTGATCAGGTCCTCCAGCTACAATCTGTGGAAGGCTGATGCTTATTACCTGCTACACCGTTGTACCAGCTACACTGACTTCTGTTAGCTTTACATGTTTTTCAAACATAAATACCATCATGTACCCTGGTGACATGCCAGAAAGGCACGACCGCCCAGATCCTGTCCCAGCCTACTGCTCAGA
Source organism: Dascyllus trimaculatus (assembly GCA_024666655.1). Taxonomy (NCBI): domain Eukaryota; kingdom Metazoa; phylum Chordata; class Actinopteri; family Pomacentridae; genus Dascyllus; species Dascyllus trimaculatus. The sequence continues at coordinate 6,021,301 of CM045457.1, read as the reverse complement.
CTGTTGTTGTGGTTCTGTGTTCTGCTGTTGAGCAATGTTCCTCCCTGCAGGGCATCATCGCGGAGGAGAACCGGCTCAAGCCGAGCGACGAGCAGGAGGAGGACAGCGGCAAGTTTCGGGAGGCAGAGCTGAAGATGAGGAGGCTGTTTGGGATGCCTGATGAGGAGAAGCTGGTGAATTATTACTCCTGCAGCTACTGGAAGGGCCGAGTGCCGCGGCAGGGCTGGCTCTACCTGTCCGTCAACCACCTGTGCTTCTATTCCTTCCTGCTGGGCAAGGAGGGTACGAGCAGCCAATCACAGGCCAGAGTTTAATGATGTCATCCACTGTGCATGTGATTCTGTTCAGTATGGTGTTAATATTCTGGTTTTTGATACTCCTTTACTTTAATATCTAGCTTGATGATCATTCTTTACATTAATATCCAGGTTATTGATACTTTCTTAGGTTTATATCCAGGTTATCGACATGTTTTTACGTTTATATACCAGTTTGTTGATTATTCATACTGCTAATATGAAGGTTATTGACACTTTTTTCCCTTAATATCCAGGCTCTAGATACTTTAGTGCTTTAATATCCAGGTTATTAATACTATATTGCATTAATATCCAGGTTATTAAACTTTCTTACGTTAATATTCAGGTTATTTGCATGATTTTATGTTAACATCTAGATTATTGATAATTCTTACCACTAATATTCATGTTATTAATCATTCTTTAAGATAACATTCAGGGTATTGATACTTTTTTCCCTTAATACCCAGGTTCTAGCTACTTTAGGGCATTAATATCAAGGTGATTTATATTTTTATGTTAATATCTAGGTTCTTGATACTTAAGTGTTTTGTTCTTTACTTTGCTTCTGTTCGTAAAAAACAACAAAATGTCGTCATTAGCGGAGCAGTTTGTTAATACCTATGGAAAGCTGTTTTAACATTTAATAACTGAGTTTCACCATGTGGAATTCAAATCCCAAACATCAACAATGTCACTCTGACTATTAACAGTTGCTCTGTGACTAGTTGTAGTTACATTGTTTTTTATAGTTTTTGTAGTTTTTATTCCAGACCTCTATAACGTCTTTCTGACCAGTCAAAACACAGTTAGAGATCTCTGTAAGTCAGAAGGAGGGTAGATTTCTCAAACCTCAATAATCTGATGTGATGCTCATTCAAGGCTTCCACTGTGTGAACTGTAGATATCTGTGATGAGAAACATGTGAAGGTAAAAGTCATTTGTCCTGAAGAATGAAAATGTAGAGATCTGAAATGTTCTTTTGGACTGATTGAATCACAAATATCTGCAGCACAGATCCAGTCTGGATGTTAATGTTAAAACAGCTGCCATAATGTCCATGTTTGGCATGTGTGACCTCTGACCTCAGTGACCCTGGTGGTGCAGTGGACCGAGGTGACCCAGCTGGAGAAGAACGCCACGCTGCTGTTTCCAGAGAGCGTTCGCGTGAGCACCCGTCACACCGAACATTTCTTCTCCATGTTCCTCAACATCAATGACACCTTCAAGTTGATGGAGCAACTCGCCAACATCGCGATGCGTCAGCTGCTCGACAACGAAGCGTTCGCCGCCGACCGCTCCCTGCCCAAACCCTGCAAGACGCTGAAGAACGTCTCTGTGCTGAAGAGGTCTTGCTCTGTTCATAACTCTAAGTCTGATATCAGGGGACATGAAGGGAATCAGAGAACTGTTTTAGCTGCACAGTTGATCAGAATATTATCCAAATTGCAATACAGACTCATGCAGTATCCAGTCACAGGAGCTGCAATCTTTTGTTAAAATGTGCCATAACAAATTATAAATAAGGCACTGTGGTGCTGCAGACACACCAGTCGACCAATCAGATTGTCCAGATGTAAGAAAAAAGACAGCAAAACTTACTGCATCATTTTTACAATTGTTTTAGTAGAAAAGAAAGAAAGAAAAAATGGCATTCCCAAGAACACTGGGACTCATTTCTGTCAAAATGCAGATGTTTTTTATACATTGTTCAGCCCTAATTGACAGACTGTCATCTGTAACTCTCTTAAACGTCAGACTGACTCTGTGTGTCTCTCAGTCTGGTGTCTCTGTCTTTGACATCCTGCCTGATCAGCTGTTTCTCTCTGCAGGGATTTGGACGCCCGGGCGAAGAATGAGCGGTACCGGGCGATGTTCCGGCTGACACAGGACGAGCGGCTGGACGGACACACGGACTGCACACTGTGGACGCCGTTTGCCAAGATGCACGTGGTCGGACAGCTGTTCATCTCCAACAACTACATCTGCTTCAACAGCAGAGAGGAGGACCTGTGTCAGCTCATCATTCCGCTGAGAGAGGTACACTGCCTGTCTGCTGGTAGCTCAGGAAATAGACAGAGCCTTTGGCCAGTTCAGGAAATAGACAGCGCCGGTGTGTAGTTTAGAGGTTTGTCGATTGCATGAGAGGAAATACGACTCTGATCCCCATGTCCTACAGACCATTGCTGATATTTAGAGGTACAGGTTAACTTCAGTGTTCCATTAATTTAATTACATTTTGCTTTTCTGGCTGTATGTGTGACATTACAATGGAAATATGAGATAATTGTGGTTATATTTTATTGAAATTCTAAAGCTATTAAATAAAATCTTCACAATGTTACCAAATTGATATTGAAATAAAGGTTTAGGATGAGGCTCTCAGTTAGGAGGTTTGATGAAAAAGCAGCTAGTATGATTAAACACTTAAACACTTTAAGCTCATTTATGCAGTCAAAACGCTGGTGAACCTTCAGTCAGACAGGTGTTAACAAGTAAAAGTTCATCTTTGGGAGAATCGTCCACATGTTTAACTTGTTTAGGACTTTTAAAGCAGAATGAGATGCTACACATTAGCCATGCTGCTGTTTGTTTATACTTTTATAAAAACAGAAACCAGCGAAACCTGCTGTAGAATACTGCAAAATAGGACAATTTAGTGGTTACCTACTGGAGTACATACTACATACTGCTATGGAATGTAGTACACAGTGTGTTGTACTTACTTCATACTACTACTACGGAATCTAGTACAAGTATACTGTACATGCTGCACACTGCTGTGGAATGTAGTATGCAGTACATGCTGTATGTGGTTTTGAACCTAGTCAAAGTATGCAATTTTAACACAGCCTGCATTTCTCATTTGGCTTTGTTCCTTTGGTCCTTTGTTCCTTAGGTGTCCATTGTGGAGAAGGCGGACAGCAGCAGCGTCCTGCCATGTCCAGTCTCCATCAGCACCAAGAACAAGATGACCTTTCTGTTCGCCAACCTCAAAGACAGAGACTTCCTGGTCCAACGTATTTCTGACTTCCTGCAGCGGACGCCAGACAGCTCGTGGGGCGACACCAGTCCGCTGTCTCTGATTGGACAGTCGGTACGTCAGTCACAGCTCAGACTGAGGGTCAGCTCCTCATTTTAATCCAGTCTCAGTTCTCTTTGTCTGATTGTTCGTGTCCTCAGGCGTCCTCCAGTGGCCCCTCATCATCGTCTGCAGGCTCGGAGTCCGTCCACAGGGGGCGTCATTACCACCCCGGTCTGCCTACAGCCAGCCAGGGTCTGCTGCAGCTGTACCACCGAGATGCTCCGGAGGACCTAGGACCCAAAGCTGTGAGTTCTAGTCTCAGAAATACCAGTTAGATACTGAAGACTTCTGGTTCTGTCAGACATAGAGGAGTACTAGTATTGTTAGATAGTGAAACGTTCTGGTACTGTTTGATACAGAGAAGTGTTTGTGTCAGATACTGAAGATTTCTGATACTGCCACACTAAGGAGTACTGGTACTGTTAGATGAAAAAGAAGTTTGGGTACGGTTATATGCCGTGGAGTTCTGGTGCTGTTGGATCAACAGATCTTTCTTCCTTCCTGCAGATGAAGGAGAAGATGAAAGAGGAAGCATGGAACATCCATTTCTCAGAGTTTGGTCGAGGTGTCTGCATGTACAGAACCTCCAGAACCAGGGAACTGGTCCTGAACGGGATCCCTGAATGTCTGAGAGGAGAGCTGTGGCTGCTGTTCTCTGGTCAGTTCGTTCATTCATCTGAGAGGGTAGTGGTTACAACTCTCTGTTCTTACTCTAACATTTGTGCATTCCCCTGTTCTCCACCGGTCCATCCAGGAGCGCAGAACGAGATGGCGTCCCACCCTGGGTACTATGGCGACCTGGTGGAGCAGGCCATGGGGCTGTGTTCATTGGCTACAGAGGAGATTGAACGCGACCTTCACCGGTCCATGCCTGAACACCGAGCCTTCCAAAATGAGATGGGCATCGCCGCTCTTCGCCGTGTCCTCACCGCCTACGCCCACCGCAACCCAGGCATCGGATACTGCCAGGTAGGCTGACTAAAGAAAAGCCAGGTGTTCATCAGGTAACTGAAAAAAAACCTGACTGTTGCTGAATAAATGTCAGTATTAACTAAAATACACTCAAGCGAGATGCAGACCCACGCCGGATGACTTCCTAAACATGGAAGGTAGCCCTGTGACCTTGACCTTTGACTTTTTGACCCCAAAATTATTAAGTGACCAGGGTAGGTCAAGATAAACATCTGTGCTGAGCTTGATTATCTCATCTGTCTTTGTTATCGAGTTATGGTGCAGACACACACACCCACACACAGACAGACAAACAGACGGCAGTAAGTTCAAGGTCAAAGGTCAAGTTCAAGGCCAAGAGGTGCAGTGTGGTAGTCCTACCCTTAGATAGACCAAAGTTCATCATTGCAAGATTATATATTAGATTATAAGGGGATTTTGCACTAATAAGGCACTAATTAGCCCTGCGACCTTGACCTTTAATCTTTTGACCCCCATATTAATGGGTGACCAGAGTAGGGCAAGATCAACATCTGTGCTGAGTTTGATTATCCTATCTCTATTTGTTCTCGAGTTATGGTCCGGACATAGCCACACACCCACATACATACATACATACAGACAGACAGACAGACAGACAGACGGGCGGCCGTGACCGCACTCACAGTCTATACTGAAATTATGTCAAAAAACTGATGCATTATCCTGAAGTGGTGGGCGGAGTCAGTAGCCACAAACAGGTGATGTCAGTTAAGCGACATGTCTGCACCATAAGAATAAACAGAAACACTGAAGAAGTATTTGTTAGACCTGACCCGTTCTCTTTTCCACCAGGCGATGAACATCGTCACCTCCGTCCTGCTGCTCTACTGCACCGAAGAAGAGGCCTTCTGGTTGCTGGTGGCACTGTGTGAGCGCATGCTGCCCGACTACTACAACACCAGGGTTGTAGGTCAGTACCACTAGGGTCAGTCCTGATCAAAACCAGGGTATGTAACAAGACCAGGATCAGTGAGACCAGGATCCACCACCAGTTTCAGAGTGGACAGTGTGCAGCAGTGAGGAACAGTTACAGACAGACTCAGATGGACCTCAGGACCACCATCCTTTGTGATAGACTGTAGTCCGAGGAGTGTGGTTCCTCCTAAAGCCCACTTAAGTCAGTGTGTGATGTGTTCTTGTTCCATCATGAATCTGAGTCTGGTTTATTGAGTTACATGTAGTCAACCCAGCAGTAAAGTAAAGTGTTCTCAGCATCAGGTGGTGTTTGTCCCAACAGGCGCTCTGGTGGATCAGGGGGTGTTTGAGGAGCTGACCCGGGCATTCCTCCCCCTGCTCTATGAACACATGCAGGAGCTGGGAGTCATCTCCACCATCAGCCTGTCCTGGTTCCTCACCCTCTTTCTGTCTGTGATGCCCTTCGACAGCGCCGTCCTATTGGTCGACTGCTTCTTCTATGAGGGCATCAAGGTCACCTTCCAGGTATGTACTCGCTATGATTAGTTACTGAATGAACACCCCCTCACTAGTCAGTGGCAGTCCACGGTGTTAGTGGAACTTACACCTGTCCCTGAATCTACCTGCAGGTGGCGCTGGCTGTCCTCCATGACAACATGGATGCTCTGCTGTCCTGCAGTGACGAGGGAGAAGCCATGACCATCCTGGGCAGGTAAGAATCCAGACTGAGTGCAAACTGGGTCCAAACTGGGTCAAGTTTGAGCCCACACTGGCTCCAGACTTAGTTCAAATTAAGTCCAGACTGAATCCAGAATGGGTCCAGGCTGAGTTCAGATAGAGTCCAGACTGGGTCCAAACTGGGTTTAGACTAAGTCCAGACTTCAATAAATGTGGACTGTGCAGTAATTCATCCTAAAACATGGTGAATTTATCACACCTGTGCTGCAGGTACCTGGATAATGTTGTAAACAAACAGACGGTGGCTCCACCCATCCCTCACCTGCACGCCCTGCTGACGAGCGGAGATGAACCCCCACCTGAGATTGATGTCTTCGACCTTATTAAGTCGTCTTACGAGGTCAGACTGGTGTCAGTTACACAAGGACGTGATTACACCTCAGTTTCTAAACCCCAAAACAGCCTATTTTATCTGTATACTTTATTTTGCAGTGAAAAGTGAGGGTTAACCTCCATCATTTATCTGTTTCATGGTTCTATAAGGGAACTGTCTTAAGTGTAGCTTCAGGCTAAATCCTGCAGCTCCCGTGTCTCCGTCTTCTTCTTGGCCTGTCTTTGAGGTCATCTGTTCTTCTTCTCTGAGCAGAAGTTCGGCAGCCTACGCTCTGATGTCATTGAGCAGATGAGATTCAAGCAGAGGTTGAAAGTCATCCAGTCTTTGGAGGACACAGCCAAGAGGAGTGTGGTGGGTGGAGTTAGCATGCTGCAGGCTTACATGCTAAACATGCTAACGAGGACACAGACTTTATAAGTGTGTGTGTGTGTTCGCAGGTGAGGGCGATGATGACGGAGTCAGCCTTCAGTATTGAGGAGCTGGAGGATCTCTACTGTCTCTTTAAGGTCAGACATGTTTAACTCTGTCTTTCTCTGCATCTATAAGGTCTGATGTTTCATTCAGAGGTCAGCAGTTTTCTTTACTGTTTGTCCATGATACTGAGCTGGAGGTTTCAGTCCACCATCTTTTACTCGGTCTGTCCCCATCTGTTTGTCTCTGGTTCAGTCCAAACACATGACGAGCTGTTACTGGGGCTCCAGCAGCTCTGCAGCGGAGCGCCATGATCCCAGCCTGCCGTATTTAGAGCAGTACCGCATCGACCCGGTCCAGTTTGCTCAGCTGTTCTCTGCACTCGCTCCCTGGACCTGTGGAGGCCACTCCTCCATGCTGTCCGCACGCCTCTTCAGACTGCTGGACCAGAACCAGGACGGGCTGGTCAACTTCAAGGAGTTCATCACCGGCCTCAGTTAGTCCAGATCCAGATACTAATCGTGATTCAGATGCAGATTCAGATGCAAATTCAGATCTAGATCAAGATCCATATCTGAGTCAGAGCTGGTGTCCTCTCAGCGTGTGTTGTGTGCTTGTGTGTTTGCAGGTGGGATGTATCACGGTGACATGACGGAGAAGCTCAAGCTGCTGTACAAGCTCCACCTACCTCCAGGTAACGTCCCACAGCTCACTTGTTTCTCCAAACTTGGAAACCAGGGCAGCCTGAATTCCAGCTATGCTGGCAAACTTTAACTGTCACTGTTCATTGAACCTATTACACCTGTTACCATGGAGATTTATTCTGTGCAGGTAGCCTCTGGAGTTAGCCACCTCATGTTGTGGTTTGATGAATTTGTTTTTGTTGACACCAGTAGAAACAGCTGATGAGATGCAATGTTATTTTATATGAAGTTAATGATAAAGGTAATTGTTTTAAGTCCTATCTACTGTATACATCAGTAATGAGTGCTATGTAGTATCTTTTTATCGTCAAATAATTGTGGACTGTTTCATGTTACAGTAATCTGATTGCTTCTAAGTTAAACAGCAGAGTATTTCCTCTAATTAACAATCACAAACAAATCCTTTAGAAAGACTATGTTGAAAATTCAGGCCCCATAGTAGAAGCTCAATACAACCAAAGTGAATCCATCTATGATCACTGACAATTTGGCAAAGCTGTGATCACTAGAACTAAACTGTGTCCACCTGTGATTTCCAGTCAGCCTAACTGCATAAACATGATTCTAAAATAAGCCGTGAACAGCTGTGAAAATAGTTTTGGACCTATGGGCTGTGTCTATCTGCATGTCTGCATCATGGCTTCACATTGAAAGTAATTGCCAGAAGAAATAAAACATCTGATTGTGAGACTTTACAAAGATGGAAAAGGAACCAGGAAAATCAGTTAACAAATAGCAGCAGTACTCAGGAGGTATAGAAAGCTCCATAGTGCCACTAATCAGTGGAGCAGTGGTCGTCCTCCTAAAATGACTCCACTGTGAAGCTCAGATTGTGTGAAAACATGTCATAACATCAACCTCTATGAATGAAGGATAGGAAAGGAACCCTTGTTGCTGTTCAGAATAAAACGTCCAGGTGAAACTTTTCTAAAGAACACGAAAAAAGAAACCTGATCAATGTTAGGAGCACATTCTTTGGTCAGATGAGACCAAGATAAACTGGTTGGGCTCAGATGGAGTCCAGCATGTTTTGTATGAACCTGACCAGAACTACCACAGTGAATACATAGTCCTGAAAGTGAAGCACAGAGGTGGGAGTGTGATGATATGAGGCTGGATGAGTGTAAAAGGAGTTGAGGAGGTGATGTTTATAGATGCACCATGAATGTCTGTGGATAAACCAAAATACTGTGTGACAAGATGAAGGAAGAAGAGGAATATTCCAGCACGAGAACCATCCAAAGCACAAAACCGCACCAGAGTTTCTACAGAAGAACAAAGTGGAAACTACGACCTGGACAGTCTGTGTCCTGAATCGAATCCAGTAGAAAACTTTTGGGATATTTTAAAGAAAAAGGTGGAGCAACACAAGTCCTCTAGTGAAGAGTGGAGAAATTAGTAGACCCTGGTATCCTCGATGCTAAAGAGGACTGAGTCTGTCATCAAAATAAACGTGGACATACAAAGTATTGCGGAAATCAAAAAATAGTATCTCAGACTGACTTTGGTTGCTTTGGGTTCCTACTGTGAGGCCTGGATTTTTAATTTAGTGAATCTAAACTGGTAGTTTTTAATCTGACATCAGAGCAAATACTCTGCTGTTTTACTTAGAAGTAATCTGATTACTGAGTTTAGAATAATTTGATATTTAAGTGATACTTACTGCTGCTGTGTTTTGTACATATGAGAGAGTGATTGATTTGCTCATCATGGTCTGTAAACAGCAGTGACTCTGTGATGATACTGATGGATTCAGCTCACTAAATATGTGTTTGTTACACGTTCAGTCAGTCTGCTTCTCTGGCTTTTAATGCAACAGCCGTTCTCCCCTTTTTTTTTTTTTAACAAACTAATGTTGGTTTGTTTGTTTGTTTGTTTGTCACAGCTCTATGCCCTGAGGAGGCGGAGTCTGCTCTGGAGGCCACACACTTCTTCACTGAGGATGAACCACGAGGTGAACACACACACACACACACACACACACACACGAACAGATGAACGGTGCAGTGTTTTAAGCTCAGATCTACAGTTCGACAGCAGCCCTCTTGACTGATGCATTTACAGAGTAATGTTTCTGCCCTGGAAATTATAAGAAAATACAGCAAAAAATAGCCACGCTGTCTATGTTCAGGTTCTGTATATCCACAGAATGATGTCAGATGTTATGAGGGACAGTTGGGTTTGATTAACCCTCTGAACTCTGAGCAGTGTCTCTTTGTTCTTTTCACTGTGGACTCAGAAATGTCATCTGTGCAGTTAGAATGACAGACATCACAATAAAGAAATTCCTCTGATTTTACAAAAGTAAATCAATAATATTTTCCCAACTGTTATCAACACTGGAAAAAATGGAGACTCCACATACCATAGAGGTTTACCTATTTACATTTATACAGACTCTGCAAACGTTTTTACACTAATTTGTACGTCAGCTGTAGAAAGATCTTTCGCCTTGCTGAATGTATCTTCCAGCAACTTTCTCCTCTGTTTGCTGTTTTTTGAGACATGATGCATTTATTGTATTGATCCAGTAGGTTTGATTTTCCTCTCAGTCTGTCTTGTCGTCTCCTCTCTGCTCCGTGGAAACACTGCCTTATTTTCACTGTTGGTCACAGCCCAGTCAGTCATCGAAAGTCAGTTGTGAGGAGGAGGGAAGAGCTTTTTGGTTTTAACAAAATCTGCAGCAAACTATTTATGTGGTGAATTTTTAAATGAGTCATGTAGAATAATGTGATTTTGATGAAAATCTGGATTTTATTTTCAGGTTTGGTTCCTTTTTCTGATGGTATGGCATCTAGCTCATGATTCATTCAAGGACTGTTGGAAAGTTGAACACTCGATTCTTTCAGTTTTTCCAGTTTCACGCTGATAAATAGTGTAAAAAGATAACATGTCTATCACACCTGCTGGTAGGTTTTGGGGTTCAGAGGGTTAATTCAAAGCGTTTGGCATCTTTACTGTCAGTTGATGAGGAGCTCTCAGACGTCCACAGAAAACACCTTCATACAAACTGCTTGATTTGCATGAACAAATCTTTTACTAACAAATCTGAATGTTTCATTTTCTTTCGTTTCTTCCTCTTCATTTTCTTCTTCTGCTGCTTCCTCTTTTCCTTTTCTGCTGTTTCTTCTTCTGCTGCTGCTCCTTTATATTCTTCATCTTTTGTTTCTCCTGCCTCCTTCTTCTACTGCTTCTTCCTCTGCTTCTTCTTCTTCTACTGTTTCTTCTTCTGCTGCTTCCTCTTCTTTGCTCGCTCTTTCTCATGTGATGTTTCTCCAGAATCTTCCTTCCTGTCTGATCTGGACACTTTGCAGCAGCAGGAAGTGACACCAGGTTTGTGTCTTTCTAGTTTGAGGAAACTCAGATGAGACTTTATTCTGACCACTGACTGATTTAATTCCAGTCAGCCAACACATAGTTTGCTACATTACTTGAAGACGAGTGATGATGATGGTGATGGTGATGATGGTGATCTTCTCTCTGTAAACAGGTGAGGACGAGAAAGAGGACGGAGGAGACGGTGAGGAGAAGAAAGGTAAATGCTCCACCTCCTGCTTACAGTGTGTACAGGTGATGAAGGTGATGAATGTGGAGGGCCACAGATCACTGCATCACATGACATATCACACTGTTGACTGACTGATCACCTGCATATTAGTCTGCTGCACAGTTTGTTTCTGTGTTTGTCTGTGTGACAGCAGATCACACCATTGGACTTAACAGTAGTGGTTCATTCATAGTTTGTTCTCAATGAAAAAAACAGTAATAATAAAAATCAAAAATCTCTCCAAAATGACTTGAAGTTTGTCCAACCAAACCTTCCCAGCATCACCTGGAGGAGAACACCAAGACACTCTCCAGTTCATAGAAGCTCTCCATTCTATAGCAGCAGTTACCAGAATATTTTATTATTGTCCAGTAATCTGTAGATTATTTTCTGGATTAACTTATTAGTTGTTTAGTCTATAAAATCCCAACATTATTTAAAACTTCTTCAAAACTGAAAAAGAATTATCCAACATCTACTAAAAGCAAAGACCAAGACACTCAGCTGTCCGTACGCTCAGCAAACCTGCTACAACAAGGAAACGGCTAATGTGCTGTTATCTCGTTTGCTCTGCAGCAACAACACAAACTAAACACAAAGACATCCACAGACTCACACATGGAAACACACACACACACACACACACACACCTTTGTCGCTCTCAAAGATTTGAGCTGCCTGACTTCAGTTTCTAAAACAGAAGCAAAGTGTGATTCTGCGTCTGTTTCAGAGGTGAAAGACTACAGGTACTACCTGAGGATGTGGGCCAAAGAGAAGGAGCCCAAGAGGGAGACCATCAAAGATCTGCCCAGGATGAACCAGGTAAGTCGCACTGCAGGTGAATGTGAGCGTACCTGTGTGTGTGTGTGTGTGTCTGTGTGTGTCTGTGTATGCATGTTGACCTGTCTGTCTCTGTGTGCAGGAGCAGTTCATCGAGCTGTGTAAGACTCTGTACAACATGTTCAGCGAGGAGCCTCTGGAGCAGCAGCTCTACCACTCCATCGCCACCGTGGCCAGCCTGCTGCTGCGCATCGGAGAGGTTGGCAAGAAGTTCAACAATGGCGGCAAGAAGGCTGAGACTGCCAGTCGGGCCCTGCCCACCAACCCACAGGAAGAGGAGGGGCCTGGTGAGGGTGTGTCAGCTGAGTCTCAGGTGTGCCGGGCTCTGGCTGAGGCTCAGCTGGAGCCGGCCACTCCACAGACGCCCGACGACGAAATCAAAGACGACACTTCTGTGTCATCGTACTCGGTGGTGAGCTCAGGCTCGCTGCAGTGTGAGGACATCGCCGACGACACCGTGCTGATTGGCGGCAGCGAGCAGAGGCGTGGCAGCGTGCTGGATGTCGATTGGTCTATCACCTTTGAGCAGGTTCTGGCATCACTGTTGACCGAGCCGCCGCTCGTCGATTACTTTGAGAAAAAGAGGGACATCCAGGCCAAGATGGCCGCCTGTAAGGCTCAACGAGCAGTGGAGCGTCAGACAAGCTCCACTTCCGATCACGAACTCACCCAACATTCCACCTGATCACCTGACTCACCTGTACCTGGATCATCTGATCACCTGACTCGCCTGTCCTCGTGTTTGGTTTCAGCCTCTGCTCAGGTGAGCTGGGACAAACACAGAGAACTGATTTAAAAGTCATCAGCTGATCTGTTAATGTGATTTGTGATGTCAAATTCTGAATGGATCGTCCCTGATGATGTCACCCTGACAGTGTGATTGACTGGTCTGTCCTGCAGAGATGGTGTAAAGGAAACATGTCACCATTCTGAATATTATGAAGTCAACAGCAGACCTTTAGACGTCACAGACTAACATTTGAATTCACAGATTAACATGTGACGTTGCAGACCAACCGATGGCATTACAGACTAACCTGTAACGTCACAAATAATCTGATGTCTTCAGCTTTTTAATCAACTTTACTGTCATGTTTTAATTTTTAGATTTTATTGATGAGCCTTCAGTTGAGAGAACACACTCTGATCCAACACTGAGCTGATTAATCAGATCATTGATCATGAGTCATGGCACCGTAGCCCAGAAAGCACTCAACAGTTGCTGCTGGTGTTTGACAGGAAAATCCATTTCTATGAGGAGATTTTACATCAGATCAATACACGGAGAATCTTCAATCAAACATGACCAAACATTGAAGGTCCCATGTGGTGAAAATCCGCTTTTTTTGTGTTTTGTGATTATTAAAACTAAAAGCTGTTCAGAAATGAAGACATTTACATGTGCAGCCCTCCTACAGCTATTGAGCGTCCTAGCTTTACAAACCAGTAAGAATCTGACCCAGGTGCTACCTCACAGCTAACTAACCAATAGTTATCCAGCTTTGTATAGCCCCGCCCCCTCACTGCTTCCAGGTGATCCATTCAGAATAAGCAGCTGCCTCTCAGTCTACCTGGTTTATTTACTTTCTAAAACTTGTTCTGCTAACTTTTAAATGCCTGAGCCACAGGCAGAGCTCACCAAATGTTCTGCTGTTGGCTGCAAGAATGAACACAAGAGTCTTCATGCACTCCCTGCATCAGAGGAACTGAGCATCCAGTGGATTGCAGTTATTGTTGATAGAAATGTCACTACAATAATAGGAGAATCTTCAGTGTTAGCAAGCTGCACAACTAATGTGGATAACATAAGCTTTTATGGTCTGTCCACAGGTCAGACCTCTTTGGAAACTGTAATACTGAGGGACATTCAGAGATGGCGGAAACCTTAAGTTAAACCAGTAAGCAAGGGCTGGGTGGGTTACTGGGGTTTCATGTCACCTGTTGTGCTTCAGTTCAGCCTAAACTCAGCTGCTGTTTAAATCTATTAGCTTCTTTCCTGCTCTCTATGCTCACATAAACTGCATTTTAATACAGCTGAATGCCCAATAAAGCAGTTATCGTTTACAGATTTTTCTGTTTCTGTCAGTCAGCAGAATAAGTATAAAAATAGACACTGAATCACAGCATTAACAATACATGTTAACCAACAGTCACTTCATTTCCAAGTTGCTTCTCTGCAGCTAAAATATTGATTTTATAATGTTCACATGAGTTACAAATAACAGCTTCTCTGAGAATTCAGATATTTCCATGTAAATTATCCTCAGAGAGGAATTTACAAGATAGAAAGTCTTGCTCTCTCATGTTCATTTATCTGTGAATCAAATACAGGGAGAGTCTTCATCCTGAAGGGAGGCGTGGCCAACAGCCTGTTTAGAACAGGACTAAAGCCAGGAGTTATACAGTCATGGAGAAATCAGACATTTCTGAGCTGAAACTCTGACAGACTTATTTTGAGGACACTTTAACCAGATGACAACAGGATCAATATGGGAGCTTGAACTGATCACTGATCAGTAGGGTGGAGTGTCGATTCGTTGATCTGTTGAGTCTCTGTACAGCCAAACAGACTGATAAGCAGGGGCACCGTCCAATGACGCAGCTGAAACACTTTAGACCTGAAGCAGTAACAGACTAAAGACATTAGACAACAGTTTACTGACATCAACACAATAACAGACTGTAAATATGTTCATTTACACAAACGCTTTCATTGGTTTTAAGAAATTCACAGTTCAGTGAAAATGAGCTAAATATGTTCAGTGTTGACGTTTGCTTAGGTGAGCTCACCTGAAGACTCTTGTTTTGAAGCCTTGTTTATATTTGTGTTGCCTGCTTCTGATGACATCATGCCTGTGTACTTCCTGTTGACGATGATGTCACTGTGTTTATTCACCAACCTGCTTTTAAATCCATCATATCGATCAGTTATTGATCTGTACTCTGTTGTTCTAATAAATCCTGAAGGAAATCACCTTCCTCTGAGGTCTGTTTCTATTAAACACGGCTGCTGTGTTTGATGTCGTATGATTGTAGCGTGTTGTGATGTTCTGTCTGTATCAATCAGAAAAACAATCTGTGGAGCACACAGTTGGTTATTTAAGGCACAGACTGTGTGACGCAGACGTCAGGTTAAGCTGCTGGTTAGGACTCACTGAAGGCAGTAAGTTTGCTGCAGTTTGTGAGCAGATCCTCAGGTCTCAGGTTCATTTTGATGTGTCCTTTTTAATTGATCCAGATACTGTGACCACTGGATAATCAAATACTCAAATAATCTGGAGGAGTGGTTCGTTGTGTTTGCTGTTTTGTTCCTTCTGATGTGTTGTCATGTTGAGGATCTGATAGAACCTCTGTCTTGGTCTCTTTATGTGCTGTTAAAAGTAATCTGATGTTGAGGTGTATAATGCAGTGTAGTTAGGAAGATTCAACTCTGGGAGTACGATCAAAGCAGTGACAGACACTACAGGTAGATATAAAAGTTAGACTGCACAGAAAAGAAAGTGCACAAAAAATCCAAAATAGGAAATCTCTCCCTCTCTATGTATACTAATGTATAATATATAATGTGCAGAACAACATCTGTCATGGAGGAGTTGGTTCGTTTATTGCTGGAAGTACAAACAGTCCTCAGCTGAAGCAGACAAGCTGCTATGTAAACTGTGTATAATTTACTGTAATCACCAAGCCAAGTGTTTGTCCTTGAACACACTCGCTGCGACTTGCTCCGCTGTCTGAGCTATCTGAACTCAGGATCAATGCTAATGGAAAGGTCAGAAAAGTTTCCTGTTTGACGAAGGAAACAGGAAATGGTTTAAAGCTTCCATCGTCTCTGAACCTCACAGTGAACCTCGCAGTGTGAGTACATGATGTCTTTTCACAGCCAAAGCCAAAACCAACACACCTGAATGGACCCTGATCCTGACTGAACACGGTTCTGGCCCAAACCGTAGGAGTGAAGTTATGTCTCTGTGGTTGTTTTGCATGTCTTTATAGTTGTTTTGTGCCTTTTTATGGTCACACGTAGTTGTTCTGCGTCTCTTTGTGGCAGCTTTGTGGTTGTTTAGTGTCTCCTTGTAGTAGTTTTGTGTCTCTGTGGTCATTTTCTGCCTCTTTGTGGACATTTTGCTTCCATTTGTGATTTTGTGTCTCTTCCTGCTTGTTTTGTTAGTCTTTGTAGTCATTTTGTGTCCCTTTAGGATGATTTTGTGTCTCTTTGTGGTCATATTGCATGTCTTTGTGGCATATTTGCATCTCTTTTAATTCTTTTGTGTCTCTTTGTAGTTGTTTTCTATCTCTTTATGGTCACTTTATATGTCTCTGTGGTTGTTTTGTGTGTTCTTGGAGTTGTTTTGCGTGTCTCTGTGGTCACTTTGTGTCACTTTGTATTTTTTTTTTGTGTCCCATTGTAGTTGTTTTGTGCTCTTGGTGATCATTTTGTGTCTCTGTGGTCGATTTTTGTCTTTGTGTGCTTGTTCTGCATCTGTTTGTGGTGTTTTTTCTGATCCCGACTGAACCCAGTCTGGTTCTGACCCAAACCACAGATTCAGAGGGAGTTTAGAGATGGCAACAAGCTTTCACCAAGACCCTCCTATGTTCCCCACAGAGGCAGGCATACTGGACTCACACACACACTCACATCTGGATTCCATTGGAGTCGCCACAGCAGCTCAGAGATCAGATCAGGCAGCAGAGGCTCGCAGCGTTCACACAGACCAACCGCGACCAGCCCTGATCCTGACGCCGATACTGTGAACCCACAGGCCTAAGAGAGGAAGAGGAAGGCAGCTGCTTCCGTGGAGACAGAAGACTGTGAGAAAGACGAGTCGAAGCAGCAGAACAACTGAAGAGAAGAATGAGGCTGTCTGTGGGCACGCTGGTTCTCGTCTGTCTGCTGTCGTCTGCATGCAGTTTCTCTCCGTCTCCTCGTCCTGCAGAGGAATGTCCCAGCATGTCTGTCCGTAAGTCTTCTTCTCTTCTTCCTGAAAGCACAGCTGTACCTCAGAATGTCTTTTCATTAACTGTTTCTGAAACTCAGATTAAGCACCAAAACAGTACTGTCCCTCTGTCCTTCTGTGAAACTGGGAACATGTTAACAAAGTAAGAACATTTTAATATATAGTCTACATTAGCAGTGAGTGCAGCCTTGTGTAATATCGGTGAAATGATTCTAAACTGTATCACCTTTCAAAAGTTACATCATTACTACAGTATTTTTTCTTATGAGCAATCCAAAACAAACACTTCACAAAGACTATGTTGAAAATTCAGGCCCCAAAGTGAATCCAGCTGTGTGTTACTGACACACAAGTTAGGAAAGCTGTGATCACTGAAACTAAACTGAGTCCACCTGTGATTTCCAATCAGCTTAACTACAAAAACATGATTCTAAAATGAGCTGTGAATGGTAGAACTTTCTGTTTTGGACCTATGGGCTGTGTCAATCTGCATGTCTGCATCATGGCTCCACATGGAAAAGAATTGAACAGATGAACTGAAAAATCCAACTGTGAAATTTCACAAAGATGCAAAAGGATATAAGATGATCAATGAGCAACTAAAGATAAGTGAAATACAATTGCACTGATAATCGGGAAGTATAGATGGATCCAACCACTAATCAGACCTGCAGTGGTCGTCCTCCTAAAATGACTCCACAGACACTGAACTACTTTCACAATGTAGCTGTAAAAACAGACGACAGCTGCTTCAGACTTGGCAAAGGGGTTATGAGTGGAAATCAGAGTTTCTGTGAAGCTCAGACAGTGCAAAACATTAACCTCTATTGACGGAGGACAAGAAAAAACCCTTGTAGCTGTTTAGAACAAAATTTTAGTTGAAAGTTTACCAAAGAACATTAAAAGAAGCCTGATCAATGTTGGGAGCACATTCGTCTATGTCCTGACTTGAATCCAACAGAAAACTTTGGGGGTATTTTAAAGAAAAAGGTAGAGCAACACAAGCCCTCTAGCTAAAATAAATAATCTGAAGAATGTGAGAAGATGTGTGCAGAAATTTGTGGACTCTGGTGTCCTCCATGCTGAGGAGGATTGGGTCTGTACTCAATAATCGCCGTCAATAAAAGTGGCTTCATGGTGGAACGACACATGTAGATACCATCATTCACAAAGACACAGCAGCTGTAACCAATATGTGCCATCATCAGACTAAAGTCAGAGTGGTCTGACGTCAATTCCTGCTAGTTTAGGGTCCGACAGTTCTCTTCTTCTTCTTCTTGGTCTCAGTACCATCATGAAGGCCTGATTTACAGACTCATCCCAACAGCTGATGTTAACAAACCTTTGCTGCGGGATCTCTGGGAAGCTTTGATGAAGCTCTAATCTGAGCTGCTACAGTCGGTTTGTGTCTCTTTGAGGTTGTAATACGTCTCTGGTTTGTGCAGGTTTGTGGACGGTTTGTCTTTGCTGACATTTTACCTCTTCAGAAATTAAACTGGTCCTGTATGATGTGCCCAGATGTCAGACTGGACCTGTATGTGTCCAGACATTTGACTGGTTCTGTTTTGTCCAGATGTTACACTGGTCCTGTATGTGTCCAGATTGTAGACTATTCTTGTATGTGTCTAGATGTTGGACTGGTCTTGTATGACGTGTCCAGACATTAGACTAGTCCTGTGTGTGCCCACATGTGAGACTGGCCCTGTATGTGTCCAGATAAGACGATGGAGTGGTCCTGGTTGTTTTCAGAAGTTATCATGTATTGGTCCAGATGTGACACGTGCCCTGAATGTTTCTAGAAGTCTGATTGATCTTGTATGTGTCCACTAGTGAGACTGGATCTGCATGTGTCCAGACAACAAAGTAGTTGTGTACGTGTCCAGACATTAGACTGGTCCTGTTCGTGCCCAGACATTAGACTGGTCCTGTTCGTGTCCAGACATTAGACTGGTCCTGTTCGTGTCCAGACATTAGACTGGTCCTGTATAGTCATGAGTTTCTGTGATGAGAGGAGGACGCTGGTAGCAGCATCTGTTTCCTGTTAAGATGCCAACAGATATTACAAATACCAAATACTGGACATAGAAACTCTCCACAGTCTGCAGACTGATATATGTTCTGGTCTCTGCAGGTCTGCGGGCATTCCGGCTGGTGACACGATGTAACTCCACCACTCTGAAGGAGAAGCAGCTCAAGGAGATCCAGGCTCCGACCACCAACCTGTACCTGCCGGTTCTGTACCTGCTGGCCTTCAGTGTGGGTCTTCCCTCCAACCTACTGGCTCTCTGGGTTCTGGTGTTCCGGACCAAACCACTGCCGTCCACCGTGCTGCTCATCAACCTGACGGTGGCCGACTGCCTGCTGCTGCTAGCGCTGCCGTTTCGTATTGTCTACCACTTCCAAGGGAACCACTGGGGGCTGGGTGAGCCTTTCTGCCGTGTCGTCATGGCGGGTTTTTACGGCAACATGTATGGGTCCGTCTGGTGTCTGGCCCTCGTGGCTCTAGACCGATACATTGCTTTGGTCCATCCATTTGGCGCCAGGACTCTGCGCAGTCGACGAGTGTCCCTGTACATGACGGCGGCGGTGTGGACCGTGGTGCTGGCTGCCATGCTGCCCCTGCTGGTGTCACAGCAGACCTACGTGTTGGATGAACTGCAGATTACCACCTGCCATGACGCGCTGCCCGAGGAGGAGCAAGAGAGCTACTTTATGCCTTACTTCGCCACCTTGTTCACCTGCTGCTTCGTGCTGCCATTCGCCGTTGTCTTGTACTGCCACACCGCAGTGCTGCGCACCCTGCTGGCTGAGAGGAAGCGCTACGGCCACGCCGTCCGGGTCACAGTGCTGGTGCTGCTGGTCTTTATCGTATGTGTGCTACCCAGCAACATCCTCCTCCTCCTGACCTACGCCGACAGCTCGCTGGACGGAGATGGAGAGGATGTTTATGTCCCCTACATGATCAGCTTAGCAGTTTGCTCCTTCAACAGCTGCATCGACCCCTTCATCTTCTACTACGTGTCAGTGGAGTTCAGGCAGAAGGCTCGCAGAGCTCTGTGCTGCCGCGCCGACTCTGGAGACAAGCCATCCTCTCCGGAAAACAACATGTCCTCGTCATCCTCGGGCCTGAGGTCACAGGTCACCCTGCTGTCCATGTCCAGCCGGCGAGAGGCATCTGAGGTGCCGCGACCGTCACATGACTGCTGATATCATCACAGCTCCTCACAGAATATCAGACTGAGAACACTGACCATGCTCTGAAGGCTGTACTGACCGCTGATCAGTTTACCTAAACAGAAATAAAAAACCATGATGAAAGAGAAGGTTCACTCTGCTGCTCTGTTCAGTTTCAGGGGAAAAGGAACCTTTTAATCTCTGAAAGAAACAGGTTTATTTGAGATAAGAAGGAATATTTAAACCAATACATAAGAACCTTTTACAGTTTTTCCTAGAATGATATTAAACCTTCAGATTTCAGAGTTGTTTTGGAGGAGAAGCAGTTTATAGGAGGAGAAGCTGCTCACCGACACTTTAGACGATTAAATACAGTCCAGAACCTTTAAAACAAGCCTGAATACAACCAGTCAGCTCCAAACACCCTGAGTTCACTTCACTGCTGAGAAATGAAAGACGTGAACAGAAACTATAGAGCTACTTCATATGTGGAGACACAAACCGGGTCACTGTAAAACAGACCTGAGGAAAACAATCTGAAAAAAACAACTGTCATGAAGCATCACATCAAAATACAAGAAAATGATAAAAACAAAAAGAAATCATTTTGGATATCTGTGTTTTATTTTTCAGTCTAATTTTTCTCAGTCAGCTTTTTTTCAACAGTTGGTTTAGTTACTCATATTTCAATTCCAATGTATTGTTTTCATGTCAAGTTTTATTTTCAGTGACAAACTACTGGTGTTCTGTCTCCGTCTGGACCCATAAGTCTGTCATTGTAAATTCAAACGTTATTAAAAAGACAGAAGAGGGTTTAAGGGAACAACAGTCAGACAGTCAGTTTCAATGTCATATCAGAACAAGATGGAGGCTGTGGTGAAAACAGTGAGTTGGTTTATTTAGATTTTGAGTCAAACAGGAAACTAAATGCAGAGTTGAGGCTTTAACTCTGCATGGGGGGTGTTTTTCCATTTGTAGTGCTGGGGAGAGACAGGGTATAAGGGGTACAGAGAGGAGAGAGACATGCAGCAAAGGGTTGTGAGCTGGACTCAAACTCACGAGCTGCTGCTGGCTACATGGTAACACCTTAACTCAGTGAGCTGTCCTGGCAACTGTAAGACTTTTTTTTTTAAAGGGAAGTTTTTTTTCCATTTTTATTGAGACAGAGAGACAGGATGAAAAGGGTTACAGAGGAGAGAGAGACATGCAGCAAAGGGTCATGAGCCAGACTCAAACTCACGAGCTGCTGCTGGCTACATGGTAACACCTTAACTCAGTGAGCTATACGGCAGACCACCACTGAGACCTTTTAACCAGTTGTAAGTTCAGGTTTCAGGTTAATTGTTGAGTTTATTTTTGAGTCTGACTGTACTTCTGGTGAAATAAAACTGAGTGGGAGGGTTGATTGAGAAATCAGGAGGTGCTGTTTCCGTGTTTGATATGAGAATGATATGATATGAGGTGATCTCTGAGCTGTGCAGGTTCAGACTGGTTTGAGGTTTGAGGTATTTGAGTTCCTGCAGAGCTAAAGAAGGACCATCATCGAGCTCATGAGAGGAGCAGAAAGCTGCCTGACTGCAACACGTCCAGTAAGTAGACCATTTTTCTTTGTCACCAACAAGCTGCTGTTTGCTGCTGTCGACGTTCACAATCACCGTCAGTCGCTTCTCTTTCATCAGTTTATTGAGAAACAGAATGAAGTGTGCAGATAGCTGTGAGTTTCACTGAAACTGAAGACTGAACTTGGTGGGTTGTTGTCCTCAGGTGGCTCATGTACTTCTCTGTTTCAGCTGCTTGAGGACAAAATGGTCACTTTTTTTATAAACTTTATTTGTCCCTGGGGGCAATTCAGTTTCGTATATCCCAGCTGGGGTCAGCCACTGTTCAGAGACCCTGGAGCAGGAAGGGTTAAGGGCCTTGCTCAGGGGCCCAACAGTGGCCGCAGTGGGGGCTTGATTCACTCCGATCGGCAGCCCAGCGCTTAACCCGTTGCGCCACCACCGCAGGAGGACCTGAAGAAAATCCAGAAGAGCCTAAGTCCAGATTACCCAGAATGCTTAGAGAGTCAGAAGGAGGATGAGGAGGTATTGGAGGCAATGATGGTGATGATGAAGAGCAGGGGAGCAGCAGAGAGATGTTTCTGCAGATCTCAGTGTTCTTCCTGAGGAGGATGAAGCAGGAGAAGCTGGCTTTATTCCTCTTTTTTCATTGATCTCGTGTGTTGTTTTTTCATTCAGAACTTTCTGCTGTAGTTTGTGGACAGAAACTTAAATGTGACCTGCAGAAGAAGTTCCAGAGTGTGTTTGAGGGCATCACTAAAGCAGGACAGTCGACCCTCCTGAATGAGATCTACACAGAGCTGTACATCACAGAGGGAGGGACTGCAGAGGTCAGTGATGAACATGAGGTCAGACAGATTGAAGAGCAGAAACAAGCATCAGACAAGAAGATATCTTTAAAGGCTCACCTGGAAGAGATGGACCAGCTAGAGCAGTGATGACAAAGGGAGTGGCTGGCTGTGAAAACAGGAAACAGTTCACTCTGGACTGAAGATAAATCCAACCAGAACATCCACTTCATGTTTCCATTCACTTTCAGAGAGCTGAATGTTCTGAGAGAGAAAAAGTTCAGCTTGGAGGAACTTGTTCATCACTTCTTCAGTGAAACCAAAGCAGAAGGAATTTGCAGGTTTGAAGACTTCCAGGTTGTGTTCATCTTTGATGGTCTGGATGAGTGCCGCCTTCCTCTGGACTTCCACAACAATGAGATCCTGGCTGATGTCACAGAGTCCACCTCAGTGGATGTGCTGCTGACAAACCTGATCAGGGGGAAGCTGCTTCCCTCTGGATAACCACACCACCTTCTGCAGCCAATCAGATCCCTAATGACTGTGTGGACATGGTGATGGAGGTCAGAGGGTTCACCGACCCACAGAAGGAGGAGTACTTCAGGAAGAGATCAAGAGATGAGCAGCAGGCCAGCAACACCATCTCCTATATGAAGAATCACCCTGACTGAGATGTACATCCACTACCTGGTGGTTCAGGCTGAAGTCAAGAAGGTCAAGTATGATGGAGGAGCTGAGACAGATCCACACTGATCCAGACACCAGGAGGATGATTGGGTCTCTGGGAAAACTGGCTTTTGAGCAGCTGCAGAAAGGAAACCTGATCTTCTATGAGTCCGACTTGCCAGAGTGTGGCATCGATATGGAAGCAGCCTCAGTGTACTCAGGAGTGTCTCTTTAAAGAGGAGAGAGGACAATACCAGGACAATACCAGGACAAGGTGTTCTGCTTGATCCATCTGAGCGTTCAGGAGTTTCTGGCTGCAGTCTACATGTTCCACTGTTACACCATCAGGAACAACAAGGGGCTGGAGGACTTCCTGGGAAAAGACTGGATACAGTAACAGAGATACTCAGGATGTGTTCCTGATCAGAGGCATGCAGAAATCCCTCATCAGTAAAAATGGTCACCTGAACCTGTTTGTTCGCTTCCTTCAAGGCCTCTATCTGGAGTCCAACCAGAGACTCTTAGGAGGCCTGCTGGGTCAGTGATCAAATGTCTCCAGACAGAAGCATCAACATCTTCCACTGTCTGATGGAGATGAAGGATCTCTCAGTCCATCAGGAGATCCAGGAGGTAATGCAGTCAGAGAACAGATCAGAGAAGGAACTCTCTGAGATCCACCTCTCAGTTCTGGCCTACATGCTGCAGATGTCAGAGGAGGTTCTGGATGAGTTGGACCTGGACAAGTACAGAACATCACTGGAGGGATGACAAAGACTGATTCCAGCTGTGAGGAACTGCAGAAAGTTTCGGTGAGATGTGACGAACATGATCAGTCAGTGTAGATCAGTAGTTCAGTTCTTCAGATATTCCCACAATGACACTCTCATTAGTCTTCAGTGTTCCACTTGTTTATTTCAAACTTTACATGTCAGCTGTGTTTAGTCTCAAATGTTCAAACACCGTGAGAATGTGGATTTTTCAGTTGGTGGTGTTTAAAACTGTTAAATTAATGATCACAGTTTTTCAGTTTCATTCTAATAACTGTTCCGTATGACAGTTTCTCCTTCTGAGTTTCTTCCGTTGGCTGACGGAGGAAACATGCAGATCTGCTGAAACACACGAAGAACTGTAGAAGTTCATGTATCACATCTTTTATAACAGCATCACTTTATTACTGCATGTTGACCATGTGACAGTTTTCAGTGAGCCCACTGCACTTATTATTACATGAAACAGTTTTATATAATCTCACGCTCCATCCTCCCCGAATCGGTGCAGCGTCTGCAGTCATGCGGTCGCTGTACCGGTCTGTCGTGGTGAAGAAGGAGCTAAGCCAAAAGGCGAGGCTCTGTATTTAGCAGTCAATCTACTTCCCGACTCTCACCTATGGTCATGTACTTTGGGTCATGACCTAAAGAACGAGATCCCGGATACAAACGGCTGAAATGAGTTTCCTCCGCAGGGTGGCTGGGCACACCCTTAGAGATCGGGTGAGGAGCTCGGTCACCAGGGAGGAGCTTGGAGTAGAGCCGTTACTTCCCCACATTGAAAGGGGTCAGTTGAGGCGGCTTGGACATCTGTTCCTGATGCCTTTGGGACGCCTCCCTAAGGAGGTGTTCCTGGCATGTCTCACAGGGAGGAGGCCTCAGGGTAGACCTAGGACACGCTGGAGGGACTATGTCTCTCGGCTGGCCTGGGAACGTCTCGGGGTCCCACTGGAAGAGCTGGAGGAGGTGTCTGGGGCGAGGGAAGTCTGGGCCTCTCTGCTTAGACTGCTGCCTTCACGACCCGACCCCGGATAAGCGGAAGATAATGGATGGATGGATGGAGTTTTATATAATCAGGCATACAGCTTTTAGTGATTTATTTTACTCTTTAAAATATGATCTGCATCGTTTCTGGACTCTGGGAGAATTGATTTAATGGAATCATTGCTGTCACTATTTTGAATTGTTTTTAATGCATTTAGTTCTTGTTATTTGTAAAGTTTTTTTCTTGAATTGCTCTGTATTCATTCCTTTTGTAAGCTGTCTGTGTATATTCAGTTTATATTGATGATGATAGTCTTTATTCGGTTACAAACACATAAGTTGCATACATATTTGCATACAAAAATATAGACAAAAAGGCTATTCTTACGAAAGACTTAAAAGTTGGTTTTGAAACATGCTGCATAGATTCAGTTAAGTGTTTCAGTCACTTGTCCAACAGTTTCTATCCAAAGCTTGTTAACTTGGACATGAGGCTCCGTAAACTACTGATCCTACAAAGACTGAAAGTGTGTTGAACTGAGGCATGGAGCGTTTGATTGGTTCTGAACTCAGCTGTTCACTTTGCAGAGGGAAGTCATGTTCCAGAGTCCAGACTTGACATCTTTCCTGATGTTCAGTTCCTCTCAGAGAGAAACCCTGGTGTTTTCTGTCTGGTTGCTGCGAATCTGAATCTGAATGTGAATCTATCAGAGCAGAACGGTAGAAGTCAGACTGTTTCCAGAGATCTGACTCACAGAAAGGTCAGAGTTGTGTTTTTAATGCTAGAAACCCTGATAGCATGTTTGTGATGATGCAGTGCTGGAAACAACTCAAGCTCATTAATTTGTTGTTTTTGTGCGTGCTGAGACATCATCATCATCATTCCACTGGAAGTGTTTACTGAGCCCGACTCAGTCACAACATCC
Source organism: Dascyllus trimaculatus (assembly GCA_024666655.1). Taxonomy (NCBI): domain Eukaryota; kingdom Metazoa; phylum Chordata; class Actinopteri; family Pomacentridae; genus Dascyllus; species Dascyllus trimaculatus. The sequence continues at coordinate 5,995,616 of CM045457.1, read as the reverse complement.
TGAGTCACAGTACAAACAGAAAATGTTCTTCTGATCAAGAAAACAACTTTATGGAGTCAGACAAGGGATCAGATCTCACTGACAGACTGTGGACAGTATGGACACCTGGATGTAAATCCATCTTCTGTCCTTCATCTGCAGACTCCACATTAAGATGTATATATTTACATATGTTGTTATTACAGATTCAAAGTGTGCAGCTGTGAGAGAAGCTGATGAGAATTCAGTTTCATGTCAAACACAGTCAGAGAAGATCAGCTGAACCACTGGTGTGAAGAACTAAATGTCAAACAGGATGAAGGAAATATAAAGTGTCTTTTTCCACAATAATATTTTGTTATTTGTGTGTCATGACAGACTTTCTTACTGTGGACTCTCAGAGGGTCACTGTGAAGTTGTAGTCTATCCTCTGACGTCCAACCCCTCCCATCTGACAGAACTGAACATGAGCTACAACTACAACCTGTAGGACTCAGGAGTGAAGCATTCTGGAGAGTCCACTCTGCAGCCTGAAGACTCTGAGGTCAGATCTGATATGTTTAATGAGCAACTGAAACTCATTTATGGTCATACAGAACTTCCATCCACGAAGCTGTAAAACTGCTGGTGTTCATCTTGTCTGTTTTCTTGTCCTAAATTTAGAGTGTTTTGACAAAAGCGGAGTGTTGTAGAAACTGTTCAGTGTTGGTTGTTAAAGGATGTTTGTAATTAGAGCTGAAGAGTCACATCTGGATCCAGAAGATCCTCTGAACTCAGATCAGTTTAAAGTGACAAAGTTTACTGAGAGAAGTAGAAATATTTCTTTGGTTTATGTTCAGTTCAATGTGATTTCACTGATCCTGATCCTGTTGATGATGCAGCTTGTTATGGATGTGTGGACATGAATAGGTGGATGAATGTTGAGCTGACATCTGGATGAAGATCCATAGTAAAGGACGAAGTCAGTCATTTTAGAGAAAAGCTCATTGATGAAGACTAAGTAATGTTGAGCTGCACATTCAGAACCTGAACACATCTGATGGATCGATGATTTGTTCTTCTGGTTTTCTGGAGAGTCCACATTGAAGCCTGCAGACTGTGAGAAGGTTCCAGTCAGTTTTCTACTGAACACATTCAGTATCAAAGCAAAGATCCAGTGTCTCCTGTAAACCTGCAGCTTCTCAGTGAAGCTGTGAGCAGAATGGTGACAGAGTTCAGGACTGTTCAGGACTTGTGTCTGCTTTGATCCAGATGTGTTGACTGATAGCCTCCATGTTGGTTTGTCAGCTGAGGTTTGAGGAACAGATGAGATGTTGATGGACTCACAGAGAGTGTTAGTTTAGATGGAGCAGCAGTAAATCCATGAGGGGAAGAGTTTGTGCAGTCATGAAGCTTGATGACTGTCAGCAGGTTGTTTCACTGTGGACTGCAGTGACATGTGCAGAGACACACACCTGATGCTGACAGTGTGTGCAGGTGAGTGAGTTGGAGCTCAGTGTGTTCACTCCAACACGTTACCATGAAACTGCTGCTCTGAACAGGACTGAAGTCCTGCTGCTCTTTATACTGATGATCAGCTGATCAAACTCATTGATCTCCTCTGGTCTTTATTCTTCTCTCTGCAGATGAAAGTGATGCTGATCAGCTGTTTGTGCTGAGAGGATGAACCATGTCCTGATGATCCAGAGGTTGAAGCAGCAGCAGCTGGTGTGTAGAGACTCTGACTGGGCCAAAAACACCAGGAATTCATTCAGTCAAATCCACTCATCTGTTCTAGTTTACTGTATACAAATATATGAACTTTGTTAATTTCTAATAAAATGAACTTGAAATGTGTAGTTTCAGTCAACTGCAGAACTTAAAAACATGAATTCTTATGACATGAGGCATTTTGACTTAAACTATTGAGTTGAACAAATGAACAGCTCTGAGTTCACTCAATTCATTAAATTAAGTTTCTAAAAATCAAAACTAGCAGATTTCCCAGGATGCTTTGCTAGAGAGTTAAAACTCCTCAGAGACTCTTGTTTTTTGTAGTTTGAGAAAACAGCGGTGATGGAAACTTGCGGGGTGTCTTTGGTAAATTCAGTTGTTTCTTTTTTACAATAATCCAAACAGCTGTGACCATGAACACAGTTAGTACTGAATTTATTCTGTTCACCTGTAGACTTACAATTTATCTTCCTGGAACAGGAACAGCACTGACTCTAAAAATGGACTTCAACAGCTGCAACTGAAAGTTCTCAAAGTTGAATGAAGACAAAAACTCTTTAGAGTTAGAAGATGCAACATGAAAACACATCTATCTGTGAGAACTGTCCGTGTGACTGGCTGATTCAATGTAATATCTTTACTTTATTCAACTTGTTTTCTCAAGTTCATTTAATTTAACTCAGTCAGTTTCACACTTTCAGAACTCAAAACACAACTTTAAACAAACAAATCAACTGAAGTGCAGTTAAGCCACGTTGTTTAGGCAGCAGAGGAACTTGCATTTGTAAACCGGTGACATGATTTACAGTGAGGGAGGTGAACTGGAAACCAGTATGAAGTCTGTTATCACTGTATAGTGTAGTGCTGTAGCTCCACACTGTGAACGATGGGGAACTGCAGTTAATATTCACATGACTGCACTGTAAAGAATGTTTTTTTTTTACAAAGTTTTTGTTGTTAAATTACAGACAATATCTAAGAAAAAAGTATTAACTTACATGTTAATTATTTTGTTCTTTTACAAATAAAGTTTTCAGAGATATTTGCCCTCATTTAAATATATATATATATATATATATTTACTTTGCTATATATATATTAATGTATGTGTTTATATTTGTATTTTCATATATGATTCATATTAAAGGTTAAAAATTGTTACAAAAACATTTAACGGTTTTCTTTTTTAGAGATTTGCAGCATTTTTGTTATATTACAGATAATCCGTAGCAAAATCAGAAAAAATGTTCGTTTATATGGTTTGTTGACTGTAAAAAAGAAAAAACAGGTCAAAGCTGAACAATAATGTTTGCATCAAAAATCTGTATTTTGACAGTTAATAAATTGTTGTTGTGAAGTGAGTGACCATAAAAATTACACCGTTATATTGTTTTAAACCAACAAATTATTTAAATAATTCACTGACTTTTTTTTTTACCAGTCTTAGTCTTTAAGTGTTGTGCTTCACTGTTAAAACTTAACATTTTTTCTGGCCTCCTTGCTGCCAGAGGTTCACCGTTCCTTTACAGATATTTTTTATAGTGTGGAGGCTGATGTCAGATCGCATGTACAGAATGTTCAGGAAGTCTCAGGATGGTTCTGTCAGTGCAGGATTACACAGTGGAAAGAAAAAGCATGCAAACCTTTTGGAATTTCATGGTTTTCTGCATTAATTTGTCATAAAATGTGATCTGATCTTCATCTAAGTCAAGGGTACTGACAAATATAATGTGTCTAAAATAATAACACAAAACATTCAGATCTTTATTGAGAACAACCATAAAAACCTCATAGTGCTTGTGGGAAAAGGATGTGAACCTTTGAGTTATTGACCTCACAAAAGCCAATTGGAGTCAGGTGTTAGCATAGCTGGAGTCTGGTTAGGAAAATGAGTTTGGAGGTGTGGACTAGAGCTACTTTGACTGATAAAAACCACTCAAACATTTGGACTTTGCTCCACTCAAGAAGAACATGCTTATGTGAGCCATGCCTCACTAAAAAGAGCTTTCAGAGGATCTACGATCAAGAACTGTTGATTTACATGAAGCTGGAAAGGGTTACAAAGTGGTTTCAAAGACTTTAGAAATTCACCAGTCTACAGTTAGGCAAACCATCTACAAATGGAGACACTTTGGGACTGTGGCTACTCTACCAAGAAGTGGACGCCCAATCAAAATGATCCCAAGAGCACAATGAAGACTCATCACTGAGGTAAAGAAACAACCAGAGTGACAGCCAAAGATTTAAAGACGTCATTGGAACTGGCTAACATCTGTGTTCATGAGTCTACAGTACATAAAACACTGAACAAGCAGGGTGTCTATAGCAGGACACCATGAAGGAAGCCACTGCTTACTAAAAAGAACATTGCTGCATGTCTGAAGTTTACGATTACATTGACTCTCCACAGTGGTCCTGGCAAAATGTTTTGTGGACTGATGAAACTAAGATTGAACTATTTGGAAAGAACACACAGCTCTGCATCTGATGTAAAAAAGGGCACTGCATATCATTATGAAAACATCATCCCAGCCATAAAGCATGGTGGAGGAAGCATCATGATCTGGGCCTGCTTTGCTGCATCAGGGCCTGGTCAGCTTGTAATCACTGAGGGGAAGATGAATTCCCAAGTGTATCAAACAATTCTTCAGGATAATGTGAGAGTGTCTGAACATCAGCTGAAACTCTGTAGAAGTTGGGTGATGCAACAGGACAATGACCCAAAACACCAGAGCAAGTCCACAACAGAAGGACTTCAGAAAACCAAAATCCACCTTTTGGATTGGCCAAGTCAGAGTCCAGACCTCAACCCAGTAGAGATGCTATGGAATGACTTGTAGAGAGTCATCGACATGAGGCGTCCAAAGAATATGACAGAGCTAAAGCAGTTCTGACAGGAAGGATGGGCTAAACTTCCTCCTCCTGAACCATGTGCAGGTCTGATCCACAGCTACAGGAAGTACCTGGTTGAGGTTATCGCTGCCAAAGGAGGGTCAACCAGTTATTAATTCCAAGGGTTCACTTACTTTTCCACTAGCATTCTGAATGTTGAATGAATGTGTTCAAAAAAGACATGAAAGATCTGAATGTTTTGTGTTATTATTTTAGACACATTTGTCAATACCTTTGACTTAGATGAAGATCAGATCACATTTGATGACAAATTAATCCAGAAAACCATAAAATTCCTAAAGGTCCCCATGCTTTTTCTTTCCACTGTTCTTCATTCCACTGCACTATCCACCTGACATTTTGCACATATGCCAGTGTACTTATCTGTATATATTTTATTCTATTCTATTCCACTTCTTCTTTTATATATATATATATATAATGTTTTTTATTTTTACTATCTTAATCGTTTGCACCAACAGACCAAGACAAATTCCTTGTAATGTAATAATTCCTTGGCAATAAACTTGATTCTGATTCTGATTCTGATTTTACTTTCTATTTCCAGCTGCAGTCAAACTTCTTCAGCTTCTCTACCTGCAACACTTTCAGCTAATGAGAACAAAGTGTCCTGGAAACATGTCAGCTGAAGCCTTGGTGACCAGAGAGAGTTTAATAAAGCACATTTGGAGGATTTTTACAGCAACATGTATAAACAGAAATGATTTCTGTTTACTAAAAGAAATTATTTTCTTTGTAATATTTGAGCTCCAAAGAACTTTAGCATATTATGTTCTTTAATGAACCATTTCAAAGATGGTTCTTTGTGGAGCCACATGGTTCTGTTTTGATAACAGGATTTGATAATAATTGAAGTCATTTTGAAGGAAAAAATGTTTTAAAAAAATGTCCATTCCATTAGAGGTAATCACAGTGATCTGACAGTTAGTTTGATCAGAACGGAAATAAAGAAGATCTTTAAACAGAGACTAAAGGAAAGGAGGCAAAAACAAGAGGAGGGAGAGGAAAGAAGGAAGCTTTCTAGAGTTCAGAGAGGAGAAATGAGGAAGGAGCAGGGAGGAAGAGGAGAGAGGAACATCAAGACTTAGACTGAAACAGAAAACAGCTGAACATCATCCAGACAGATGTGACCGCTGTGGGGGAGAAGAACCAGGAGAACATGTTCTGCTCCAGAACAGAAACATGAGACAGAGAGAAGGCAGCGGATCCAAAACCTCACAGAGATAAAAGTACAGTTTGACATCAGAGACCTCCTACAAAACAAGTCCACAGTGTCTCCGGCTCACTGGATCCAGAGGAGATGAGGGATTAAATACAGATGTTGTGATCCAACCAGCTGGTGGCGCTGATGATGCAGGATTCACTGTTTAATGTTCAGATCCAGAGTGTTGAATGAGTCGTTCTCTGAATGTTGTTCAGGAGTTTGTGTGTCTCTGACCAAAGTGACAGTGTTTTATTGTTTGGTTGTTGTGTTTGTTTGAGTTGGAATAACAACAAAAAAAGAGACTCTTGTAGTGGTTCATGAGCTGCAGCTATGCACAGTTCAGTTGACTGATTTGTATTTGTCCAGATTGTTAGTGCTAAATAGGTTTTAGGGGTGCATTCTGCTTCTAAAAAGATAAAAACTACAACAACAAAATGTGTTGAGTTGAGAAAAAAAACGCTGAGAAGACAAAGCTGCAGTCAGCTGTCAAAGTGCATTTTGTGCTGCCAAATGTTCTTCATGTGTCCTGAAATTACATACAGTGGAAATGACATTTAGTCATTGAAATGCTGGTTCCAGTGCTCTCAGAGTGGATTTCATTGTGTGTTCCACATGAAGCTGCTCCTTCTAGTGATTCCAGATGAGCTTTGACTCCAGTCAGCCTCCAGTCAACTTGACTGTGTGAAGAAATGTCTGCAACAAGCTCTGTTCTCTGTCACAGACTGTTTGATTCAGTCAGACTGATCCAAGAAGTCAGTGAAATGCTGCTTTAAAGTGACACGAATGCAGCTGGTGTCCACAGAATGCAGACAGAAATGATGGAATGATGCTGTTCAGCCACTCTGAGGAGGATGTGAAGGGTTGGTGACTGTGTGTCCATCTGGTGGGAGGATGAGGAATGACTGAGTGAGATAACAGCCTCTACATGTGGGACATATTACAATACCTCACAGTTCATCAGTGACGACTAAGGAATCATTTCCTTTGAGCAGCTGCAGGTGAAATGTGGACGATGTTTGTGACACCTGTCCAGGTAAGAAGAAGAGAACCACTGAGCTTCTTCAGTCTGAGTGACAAATGTCTCTTCTGTTTCTGTCTGGATATTGATGTTGAAACATCTCTGGGGGTGGTTCTATTGTCCAAACAGGGTTTTAGTCTGTTTGACATGATGACAGTAAAGAGAAAGAGAAGTGAGAATAAGTGGAGATGAAGAGTGAGAACAGGAGTTGGGGGTCAGCGCCCTCCAGTGGTCACAGTCAGTAGCTGCAGCTCTCTACAGCTGCTCATAGTCACACTGACACAAGACGCTCAGGTCAAGCTTGAGCTTGTATAGAGTTTATTCTCCACCTGCTGATACAGTGGAGGCTGGTGGTATTCTGCTGCATGTAGCTGTTGTTAGTCATATGTAGCAGTGAAATTTGCCCATCTGACCCTTCAGTTTAACAAAATACTGGATATAAATCATCAGGTTTATCTGACCAATTTGCTCTGGACCAGAGTTTATTTAGAATTTGTGGGGAAATTTTAATGTATCTTGTTTTTGCTTGTATGATTTAAATATTGTGTGTCGAAACACACAGCTGCAGTTCATAACATTAGGGTTAATTCATAACAGTTTTGTTGTTGAATGAAGAAATTTCTTAAAAGCTACTACATGAACAGAAACATGAAAAAGCCAAAAGCTATTAAGGAAAAAATAATTGGAACAACTTACATTTTTAAGTATGTTAAAAATGTAAGTTGGAAGAGGGACAAAGAGAAAGTCACTGTTGAAAAAAGCTCAGATGAAATCTCGCCTGGAATTCGCCCAAAGGCATGTGGGAGACTCCAAGGTCAACTGGAAGAAAGTTATTTGGTCTGATGAGACAAACGTTGAGCTTTTTGGCCATCAGACAAGAGGCTATGTTTGGCAAACCCCAAACACCGTACATCACCACCAAAACACCATCCCCACCATGAAGCATGGTGGTGGCAGCATCATGATGTCAACTTAAAAACTGGTTCACACTTATGGTATTAGGTATATAAGACACAACAATGACTTTCAACAGATGAAAAAATAAATTAAAACAACTTGGTTTTAATGAGAAATTTAGAAGTATTTTGATTTTGGTTTAAGTTTAGTTAGATCACTCCTGTTTGTGTTTGTTTGTCCCAGTTCATTTACAATGCCTACAAAAAGTATTCACCCTCATTGGATGTTTCACCCTTTTGTTGCTTTTGTACATGAAGTCACGGTCAGTATAATTTGGCTTTTTTGACAAGAATTTGTAAAAAAAAAAAACAACAAAAAAACAAAAAACCCTCTTTAATCTCAAAGTGAATTTTTACAAAATAATGTCAATTAATTAAAAATATATAAGGTAAAGTAAATGATTGCATACATATTCACCCCAGAGATCACCTGATTGTAGTTGATGTGTGTCAAGGGATTGTAAAAACATGTGTGTCTGGGAGATCCAGTCTCTGGTTCATCAATATTCCTGCTACAATTGCAACATGAAGACAAAAGAACTCTCCAAGCAACTCAGAGAAAAGATCACTGAAAAGTATCAGTCAGGAGATGGCTACAAAAAGATTTCCAACTCACTGGACATCCCAGTTAGATCCATCGTTAAGAAATAGAAGGAGTATAGCATTTATTTAAATCTGCCTAGAGCTGGCTGTCCTCACAAACTGAGGGACCAGGCAAGAAGAAGATTGGTGAGGGAGGCCACCAAGACACCTACGACCACTCTGAAGGAGTTAAAAGCTCCAGTGGCTCAGATGGGAGAGACTGTACAGAGAACAACCGTTGCCCAGGTTGTTCACCAGTCGAAGCTGTATGGGAGAGGGACAAAGAGAAAGTCACTGCTGAAATAAGCTCAGATGAAATCTCGCCTGGAATTCGCCCAAAGGCATGTGGGAGACTCCAAGGTCAACTGGAAGAAAGTTCTTTGGTCTGATGAGACAAACGTTGAGCTTTCTGGCCATCAGACTAGAGGCTATGTTTGGCAAACCCCAAACACTGTACATCACCACAAACACTCCATCTCCACTGTAAAGCATGGTGGTGGCAGCATCATGATGTGGGGATGCTTCTCAGCAGCAGGCACTGGAAGGCTTGTAAAGGTAGAGGAGAACATGAATGCTGAAAAATATCGCCAAATCCTAGAGGATAATCTGACTCAGTCTGCAAGAGAGCTACGACTTGGGAGAAGATTTATTTTCCAGCAAGACAACGACCCCAAGCTTACAGCAAGAGCTACACAGACATGGTTCAAAGACAACAAGGTGACTGTTCTGGAGTGGCCAAGTCAAGCCCAGATCTCAAGGATTTGTGGCTGGATTTTAGAAGAGCTGTTCACACCCAACCCCCGAGCAACCTGTTTTGCAAGAAGAATGGAGAAGAATTGCAGTGCCCAGATGTGCAAGACTGACTGAGACACATCCACACAGACTCAGTGCTGTGATTGCAGCCAAAGGTGCATCTACTAAATACTGACCTTTAGGGGGTGAATGTTTATGCAATCATTTACTTTGTATATTTTTTATTATTCATTCATTATGTTGTGTGTCTGCAGATTGTCCTTCCTCTCTTTGTGTGCATTCCCTCCTTTTTGATTGATTAGTTTCACTTGTTAAGTCAACCAGTTGTCTGTCTGTGGATGTACAGTGTTGTGTCCTTTGCCGGTGTGACCTATTGGTCCACGTTTATCAGCCCAAGTGTCTCCTGCATCTAATCAACTTCTGAGTCTTTGTATACTTGGATTTTATTTCTTTGGAATACTTTCTTCATGTATTTACTTATTTTAACTCTGGTTCCACACCCACCTTTGTTTGACTCTTGTTGATCAAAGTTTGTTTTAGCCCTGCTGCTGTGTTTGTCTGATTCTCTGACAGTTCAAAATGTGTTTCTGCTAGCAGTCATGAAGAGCTTAACATACCTTTGATTGAAGAGGAAAAGCTAATTCTCCTGACTCAGTGTAGTTTGTTGGTTGAAGATCATTTCAATAGAACTTGTCTGAACTATGTAAACTGTTGTGTTTTCTCTATATTTTATTGAGCCTGAACATGATTTTTTTAAAGTGCAGCTCTCATGTGAGTCTGATTCAGGTCCTCCCTTCCTGTTCAGGTTATGAGGGTATGATCTGAACACCTTCACGCCTCTTTCTGCAGTATAACTGTCAGTAGCACAGAGTTTCCTCCACATTCTGTCTGAGTGGACTGAGGACGTCCTGCTGCGTCGTGTCCTCCTCGGTCAGAAACTGGACGGCGGCGGAGTTTCCTCCTCAACGCCCAACAACAGTCAGAGAGGAAACAGGACGAGCCTGAGACAATGCAGCTCTGAGAGGAGGCCGAGGGCAGCTTCCCTCCTCAGAGCCTCCGTCACATCCGGGACACAACCAAACCAAAAAACAGAGAGACACAACCGAACCAATAACCAGCCTCACACAGCCAAACCCAACAACCAGAGACACAGAACCAAACCAACAACCCGTATTACAAACCAAACCAACCACTATCCTCACACAACCAAAGCAACAACCATTCTCAAACAACCAAACCCAACAACTAGCCTCAAACAACCAAAACATCAACACAGACTCACACAGTTGAACCAACAATCAGCTTCTGACAACCAAAGCAACAACCAGCTTCACACAACCGAACCAACAACCAGCATTACAAACCAAATCAACAACCAGCCTCACACAATCAAACCAACATACAGCTTCACACAGCCAAACCAACAACCAGAGAGACACAACCATGTCAATAACCAGCCTTACACAACCAAGCCCAACAACTAGCTTCACACAACCAAACCAACAACCAGCCTCACACAACTAAACCAACAACCAGTGTCACACAACTAAACCAACAACCAGCCTCACACAACTAAACCAACAACCAGTTTCACACAACCAAACCAGCGATACAACTTTTGGAGGTGTGTCGCTGGTTGTTGGCTGGCAGAGACACACAGCCCAACCAACACCCAGAGACACGAAACCGAACCAACAACCAGCGTCACACAACCAAACCAACAACTACCTTTATACAACCAAACCCAACAACCAGTGTCACACAAACAAACCAAGAACCAGCTTCAAACAACCAAACCCAACCACCAGGTTCACAAAACCAAACCAACAACTAGCTTAACAGAACCAAACCAATAACTAGACACACACAACCAAACCAACAACCAGCGTCACACAACCGAACCAACAACCAACTTCCCACAACCAAACCAACAACCAGCCTCACACAACCAATCCAATAACCAGAGACACACAATCAAATCAACAACCTGCATCACACAACCAACCCGACCACCATCTTCACACTGCCAAACCAACAACCACATCACACAACCAAACCAACGACAAAATCACACAACCAAACCCAACAACCTGACACATCCAAACCAACAACCAGAGTCACACAACCAAACCAAAAACCAGCTTCACACAACCAAACCAACAACCAGCCTCAAACTCCCAAACCAACACCAGTGACACACAATCAAACCAACAACCAGCCTCACACAACCAACCCGACCATCAGCTTAAAAAAAAACCAAACCAACAACTAGCATCACAAAACCAAACCAACAACCACCATCACACAACCAAACCAGCAACCAGAATCACACAGCCAAACCCAACAACCAGACACACACACACAAACCAAAAACCAGCAACACAACTTTTGGTGGTGTGCTGCTGGTTGGTGTGTCGCTGGCAAAAAAACAAACCAACACCTAGCCTCACACAACCAAACCAACAACCACCTTCATACAACCAAACCCAACAACCAGCATCACAAAACCAAACCCACAACCAATATTACATACTAAACCAACAACCAGCCTCACACCACCAAACCAACAACCAGAGACACAAAACCAAACGCTGACAAACATTTCATAAGTTAGGTTGCTCCAGTTAGATTTTTGCCTTTTTGTGTGTTTTCATTTGATTTAGTAGCTTTAAAAACAACAACAACAAAATTGTTGGTGAATAACTAATTAACTAGTAATTAAAGCATTATAAGCATTTTAATTTATTTATTTTAATTGTTATAATAATGATGATGATACAAACAAATTATAATATTGTCTATACTTATTATTATATTAATTATTTTTAACCTTATTTAATAATAATATTATTAATTTAATATTGGTATTACTATTTTTATTTTAAGTGCATCAATACTACTAGCAGTACTGCAAATAATAATAATAATAATAATAATAATAATAATAATAATAATAATAATAATAATAACAACAACAACACACTGCCAAAAACGTCTTATTTATTTTTTAAACATTAATAATTAGTGATATTTGAAAGCATCGTTCTTGATGACCATGCTGTGATGATGTTTTCTGTGTTTGTCCTCAGTCCTTGTCTGTCTCTTACACTGACAGCAGCGGCGCTGGATCGCGGGAGCTTTCCGTCTCCGTTCACACAGACTTTCTGCTCCGCTCTGCACCGCCCTGTTCACCGGGACACACACCAGACACTCAGCACGAACCGGACCCGACCGGGACCGCCTGCAGCTCAGATCAGACCGGGTCAGAGGTGAGACTCTTCGGCACCGTGTTTTCCTCATCGACAGCTGCTGTGAGTCCAGAACCACACGAGCTTCCTCCTGCGGCTGCTGCTCCGGAGGATCCCCGGTCTGCCCAGGTCGGTCCAGAACCACCGTGTCGGTCCAGGACCTCTGGTTCCACTGTCGGAAGGTGCCAACTTTTAAACTTTAGCGCAGCTGCAGATTGGAATCCAAGTCAATTAGTCCTAGACCGGTAGCTGTCCTGGTTCTGATTCTAGTTCGTCCTGGTTCTGTTTTTGTTTTGTCCTCGTTTTGGTTCCGTTTAGCTGGTTCTGCTTTGCCATGTTCTAGTTTTGCTTTGTCCTGGTTCTGGTTTTGTCATGGGTTTTAGTTTGGTTTTGTCTTGGTTCTGGTTTTGGTTGGTTTTAGTTTTGCTTGGTCCTGGTTCTGGTTTAGTCATGGCTTTAGTTTGGTTTCGTCCTGGTTCTGGTTTTGTTTTGTTGTCGCTCTGTTTTTTCCTGGTTCTGGTTTTGTAATGGTTTTAGTTTGGTTTTGTTCTGGTTTCCTTCGTTGTTGACTGCAATATTATGAAGCTTCCCTAGTTCTGGTTCTGTTTTGTTCTGGTTCTCATTTGGCTTTGTCTAGTCCTGGTTCTGGTTTTGTCATGTTGTAAAACGGATCACGTTAAACCCATTAGTTAGATGTTGACTTCCGTCTCCTCCTGTGGAGACTGCAGTATCATGGAGCTGTTTCCTGTCTCTGGTTCTGGCTCAGGTTCGGATCAGATTCTGGCTCACGATCTGGCTTAGGTTCTGTTCAGGTTCTGGTCCAGGTTCCTCATTTTGTTCCATAGTGGATGTGCAGCTTGACCTCCATCTACCCCAAGCTCCTCCTGCAGCTTCAAAGCAGCAGAACTGAGTCAGAACTATGGAATGTGTGAAAGTGATCATCAGAAGGTCTGCAGGTTGGTCAGTCTACCTGATCTACCAGCTACTGATTAACCTGCAGATTGATTTTCCCCTCTGCTCTGTGGAAACACTGCCTGCAGTTCATCTGAGACTCTGATTTTCTTTCACTTTTGTCACAGCTGGGTCAGTCCTGGAGGATCAGTTGTGCTGAGGAGGGAAGAAGTTTTCGGTTTTTCCTGCTGCAGACGGTTCATGTTTGGGTAGCTTTTAAATGACAGATAAAATGATGTGACTCAGATGAAGCATTACAACTTTAGCCTGAGATGTGATTCGTTTTCCTGATGGAACGTCAGATGATACATTCAAGGACCGTCTGAAAGGTGAAAATTAGACGACTCTTTCTGTGTTCACAGCTCCTGGCTGGTAGATGGGTCAGTTCTGAGATATTTTTGGGGTTCAGAAGGTTCAGTTATTTCAGCAGCTGTTTAAAGTCACAAACAAACTATCAACCCTGATGTCAGGCACACAGAATAATTAAGATGGCAGCTTCAGCAGGATGGAGAATTGTTATTTAGACACAGAATAAACTGATTTTAATGGAATTTCATGACTTTGAATTCAGATTTGGTTATTGTACACTGGACTTTAGGTCCCCTTGTGGTCTTCTTTGTTCTCTTTGGTGTCGTTTTGTGTATTTCTTTTATCTTATTACTGTTCTAGACGGTGCTGCTTTCAAACTCTTTGTATTGTCATTTTTTCTGAGCAACATCTGGTACAAGATTTTGAGATTTTCAAAAAATAAGATTTTTCAATTTTGGCATTTAGAGTGTTAAATGAATTAAACCTCTGATGGAGGAATGACAGGAACTTCCAACTTCTACTGATGAGACGTCTGTAACACAACTCTTCAATGATTAATCTGCTGCTCAGTTTCTCCACAAATAGATTTGTCATTGAGAGAAATGCCTGAGATAGTTCCATCATTCCATCTTCAGATGTCTTGTTTGATTCCACCAACGGTCTGAAAACACAACATATTCACAGACTCTGCATGTTTCTGCTGCCATTTGAATTACATCGTGCATCTGTCATCAGGTTTTGTTCATCAGCTTTACATACTGAATTGGTGTAAATACTACACTACCCATGATTCTTTGCTCCTGTTGCCATGAAGAAGCATGAACAATCGGAATTTAAACAGCTGCTGAACTGATTTAAGTTTATGAACTCCGAAAACATTAAAAATTGCTCACCTAACAGACACAATTTATAAGCCAGAAACTGTAAAAACAGAAAATCATGGTGTTTCATCTCAATCACTTTATTCTATTTTTAAAAAAAAAGATCTCCAAAAATAAAGCATTTGCTTGAACCAGGTTCTGTAAAAAAAAAAGAAAACCTTAAATATCTTCCCTCCTCAGCAAAACTGATTCTTCATGACTGACTCAGCTGTGACCAACAGTGTCATCAGAGCCTTCAGATCTTCAGCTGTACAGCCCCTGAAGGTGGGATGTTTGGCTCCATCAGGAAGATTGGCTCAAAAATGGTGAGCAGAAGAGCAGGTTGTTGGAAGATACATTCAGCATGGTGCAACATCTTTCTACAGTTGATGTGTAGAGTACAAGGAAAACGTTTGTAGATTTTGTAAAATGTAAGTAGTTAAATATATAATTAGCATGTCGAGTCTCCATTTTTCCAGTGTTGGTAACATCTGTGGAAAAATGGAGATGCCAGGTTTTTGACATTTCTGTCATAGCTGATTTCTGTCATTCTAACAGAGTCACACTGCACAGAAGACATTTCTGAGTTCTCTCTCCTTCTAACATGGTTGTTCTGTTTCCATAGAGGTGCAGGACTCAATATTGTAATGAAAACTTAGCTCACAGTGAGGAAAAATGAGAGGATCTGCATTTCCTACTGCACCTGAACGCAGCACAACCAGTTACAGAACCAGTAAAATGTCTGCTCGCAGCTGATATAATGGTCACAGATGGGATGGGGTTTTTTTTGTTCCCAGAGTTCCCAGTGTTCCCAGTCAGCGTCAGTGTGTGGTTCCAGTCACAGCTCTGGAACAATCAGCCCTCTGTTCATCACAATAGAGCCTCAGTTTTATCGGCCTCCTCCCTCTGCGTCCCCTCTGCTGATGTGTCCGACTCACGTTCATTCCTGCAGCACCTCACTATTATAATAAGTCAGACACAAACTCAGGCTGATGGAGCAGCAGCTTCACTCTGACTGACCAACTGACAAAAGTCCTGTCACGAGTCTGAATAATTTCCACGGGTGTCTGAGGAGCTCCAGTTACCGCAGCAGAAAGCACAGTGGAACTAAAAGCAGAATTAGTGCAGCACAAACAGAATCATCAGCTGGGATTGTTATATTACCACGGAACCACAATCTTCTAGTTTTCACAAAATTACACAAAATTTGGAAAACGAGACACAAAACCTTAGAGAGACAGATCAGACACAAAAAATGAGCCACAAGATGCTATCAGCTACTGTTAGCTGCTTCTAGCTTAACTGCTGTTAGCTGTTAGCTACTGTTGGTAATGTTAGCTGTTTCTAGCTAATGGTAACTGTTAGCTACTGTTGATAATGTTAGCTGTTTCTAGCTAATGGTAACTGTTAGCTACTGTTGATAATGTTAGCTGCTTCTAGCTGATGTTAGCTGTCAGTTACTTTTGGTAATGTTAGCTGTTTCTAGCTAATGGTAACTGTTAGCTACTGTTGATAATGTTAGCTGCTTCTAGCTGATGTTAGCTGTCAGTTACTTTTGGTAATGTTAGCTGTTTCTAGCTAATGGTAACTGTTAGCTACTGTTGATAATGTTAGCTGCTTCTAGCTGATGTTAGCTGTCAGTTACTTTTGGTAATGTTAGCTGCTTCTAGCTAATGGTAATGGTTAGCTACTGTTGGTAATGTTCGCTGCTGTTAGCTGGTTCTAGCTGATGTTAACTGCTGTTAGCTGTTAGCTAATGTTGGTAATGTTAGCTGCTATTAGCTGATAGCTGCTTTAAATTTCTGTTTTTCTGCAGAGAATTCAGTTATATTTACAGAGAATTCAAAGCTGCTTCTAAAGTCAGAAAACAATCACACAGTTAGGAGAAAAGGAGCTTTGGCTGCTCTGAGCTGTAAAATATCCTTGGAGTTCATGTTGACCTTTGTTTTTCATTCACCTGTTGTTTGTACTCAGAGTACACTGAGACATGAAGCCAGTTAAGAAAATGAAAGATGCTGGTGCACAAATAAGAAACCTGGATAACTGTAAAAATAGTAAAAGATAAAATAAATAATAGAAACAGTAATAAGAGCATTCAAGTTTTCAAAACAAGTGAATCAGTTAAAACCTGAGCAGCTGGAGAACAAATAAGGTAAACATTTCAAACTTGAATTGTCTTGAAGGATAAAAATGAGAGTAGCTTTAGATTCCAGGTTGCAGCTACGCACTGAGCAAAACTGGATTTAATTTGAGTTTAATACACAGACTGAACTTTTTCACTTTGTCAATAGAAACTTGGATTTTTGACTTCAATGATAATCGCCCATTTTATTATGTTAGAGCTTCCAGTTCAACTTCATAGTTTTTAATATGTGAACTGCTGTTTTCATTTTGTACTGAGCTGCTTTGTACTGTTACATACAATTTGTCACAAAACTTAAACACTCATTTTGCTTTTTTAGAATGAAAATCAGTCATTTAGCCAGCTGTAGAATGGTCTGCTGCACCACATGTTGATTCCTTTTTTTCTTGCGTTTTTCTAAATGATTAGAAAAAGATTTTGTTTCTTATGTTGTGATTTGAGTGACTTAACTGTGTCGTAAGAAAGCAGAGAAGACAGAAAGCATTCCTGAGTTCTCTCTTCTTCTTCATGGTTGTGCTGTTTCCATAGAGGTGCAGGACTTTATGTTGCAGTAAAGGATGAGTCCAGAGTGAAGACATATGCTTTAGAGCTATGCTTCAGTACCTTTAGTATCAGAGACAAACGGACACATGGACTGACAGTATTTGCAGCAGAAGAGATGAAGGAATGTGAAGGCTGGAGGAGAGGATGAGGATGAGGAGGGAGTGTCTGGTGTTTGGGGAGATGAGGGAAGGGCAGCGGAAACTGAGGGCGAGTCTGAATGAAGGCGCTGTGCTGATCCGCTGGTCTAACAAACTCATGGAGGTTGAAGTGGCTGAGCTGAATGTGGCTGCTGATCCTGAACCTCTCCGAGCTGCTTTATGTCTCTTTGTGGGTGGTGTGTGTCTCCTTGGTGTCATTTTGTGTTTCTTTGCTGTCTTTACCAGCATTATCTGTCGTTATGACAGTAACAGGCTGCCACATGTTTCTCACTGCATGTCCTCCATCTAATCGTCCTTTTAGATGTTACTCTTCTGACAGATTCTCTTTTCCTGTGAATAGAGCTCTATGCTGTGTAGCATCATGAGCCTCCTGAATTGGCACCCAGAATGCTCTAAACTTTTACACATGATCACAAAAACAGTCTCTGTAATTCTCCAGTGGGACAGAGATAGAAAAAAAGAGCAGAGAAAACAAACAAACAAACAAACAAAAACAGAGATGCTCATTAACACAGTAATTCCATCTCATTTTTAGAACAATGTTTGTCTTAATAGCATGAAATATGGAGTACAATAATAATATTTTTGAAATTTTAGTTTGATATATCAGACAGATTTTCCAAGATGAAAAACAATTAATCCCTGTCTGTTGGCTGCCAGGATAACACACTGAGTTAGGGCATTGCCATGAAGGTGCAGGCCGCCAGCAGCAGTTGTGAGTTCGAATCCGGCTTACGGCCCTTTGCTGCATGTCTCTCGCTCTCTCTCTACCTCCTTTGACCTTCTCTATCCCCCATCGTTAAAAATGAACCCCCCCCAATGTTTATTTTTTTAAAAATTGTCTGTCAACCCACTTCAGCAGTTTTAATTCGCAAATTAAAACCCGAGGCTGTTTGAACAACAATATCTCAGGAACTATTAAAGACAAAAAGCGGAAATGTTCACTGTTATTTCCTGTCGTGCCATTGATTCAGAATCCGCAATGTTAGACAGGTGGATCAAATAATCTATGATTATGGGTGAGTTGAAATATGAAGTAATTGAAGCCATCATAAAAGTCCCATATTAACAAAATAATGCAAAAGTCAACTAATGATATTTTCTGAACCAAATGTGGCTGCATGTCACAATGATACAAAATAAATAATGCAAAACAAAACATACAGAGTGATATTTAATATGGGATACTGTGTGCAAAAACACCTGATGTAAGTGTGTCAACATGCATTTATTTGAAAAAAATGGAAATTTTGGAAAGTATTTGATATATCAAGCTAAACTTTCACACATACCATTTTAAATATCCATAGTTTAAGAAAAAAAAATCAAGACAGATCAGAGATGGTGCAGCAGAAGGACCCTGGTTATTTGGAATGAGATGACCCACAATATAAATAATATTACAGGACCTCTGTGTTTGGTGAATCATGGTTTCTGATCTGTGGAGGAATCTGTGGAGGAACTCTTATTTTGAAATTACAGACATGGCAGATTTACTGGCAAATTAGCTGAATAGTTCTTCAGGTGATTGCAGTCATATGCAAAGATGTAGTAGTTTCCTTTCTCAACACATTTTTTATATCACTGATAATAATATACAATAACACAGGGTGAGACGTTGGGATTTCATGTAGAGTCAGTGTGGCTCTTTGGGTTGCCAGCATGTGCTGTATGTAATATTTCTAATAATGTATATAACATGTAATATGTAGAGGCACAAATATGCAGAGGGATGAGAGCTCCACCCTGATGGATGATGGTGTTGAAGCCGATGATCAGGTGAAAGTTTGCAGCCGATTTGAGAGAGAAAAAAAGGCAGTGAAGACGTTTGGAGACGCAGCGCAGGACGTCCTGAGGAGGGAGGGTGCGTTTGTTTCCCACAGCTGCATCCTGTGTTTGTTCTGCTGCCGATCCACTGAGCTGATTACAGGAGCCGGACACAGAAATGACCACCAGTTCTACCTCCAGTTTACACTCTGAACAATTGGCTCTCATGTTAATGATGAAGGTCGTTGTTGGCTGCAGTCTCACAGCTCTCTGTGAAAGAACGCAGGAGGTTTTCTTTAAAGGGGTTCAATAAAACAGTCCAAAACCAAGTCTGTGACCTGCCTAAAACTAGTCCCAAACCAAGTCTAAACCTAGTGTGAAAACAAATCTGAAACCAATTCTTTCACCAGTCTGAAATCAGCCTAAAACTAGTCCAAAACCACACTAAACCCAGATCCCAAACCAGCCCAAAACTAGTCCAAAACCAGTCTTAAACCAGTCTGAAACCAGCCCTAAACCCAGTCTGCAACCAGGTTTCAAAACAGTCTAATACCAGCCCAAAACCAAGTGTCAAACAAAGTCTGAAACCAGTCTGAAACTTGTCCAAAACCAAGTCTGAAAACCCAGTCTGAAACTGGTCTGAAAACAATGTAAAACCAAGTCAAAACCAGTCCAAAAACCATGTAGAAACCTGGCCAAAACCAGTCCAAAATCAGTTCAAAACCAGTACAGATCCAGTCAGAAATGAGTCTAAATCCAAGTCCAAAGCCAGTACACACCTACTCTAAAACCAAATCTAAAACCAAATACAAAACCAGAAAGCAGTCTAAATCCAGTCTCATCTACGGCCTCAGTTCCAGCCTCAACTCCAGCCTTAGCTGACTCTGGCTGTGGCCGTGGCTGTGGTTCTGGTTCTGGTTCTGGTTTGGGTTTGGTTGTAGTTCCTCTCTGTCCTCTCACAGATGCAGTGTTTAAGGTGAAAGTCAGAAGGGATTGGAGTATCCTCCTAATTTTTCCTTGACTCTGGTTCTAGCTATGGCTCTGGTTCTGGCTCTAGTTCTGGCTATGGCTCAGGTTCTGGCTTTGGTTCTTGCTCTGGTTCTGGTTCTGGCTCCTATCCATCCTCTTTCAGCTGCAGCATTTAAAGTGGAAGTCAGATGTCAGTGTTGTATCCTCTGACTGTTTGCTCGGCTCTGGCTGTGGTTGTGACTCTTGTCCTCTTTCTGGTCCTGGTTCTGGTCTTGGTTCTGGTTCTGGTTCCTCTCTGTCCTCTCCCAGATGCGGTGTTTAAAGTGGAAGTCGGATGGGAGTGCCGTATCCTCCGGCTGTTTCCTTGTCTTTATCTGCAACCTTCAGCAGCTTCCTGATTCGCTGTAAAGCTTCGCTCTCAGGTTTTTCCTGCTGCTGCTGTTTGTCTTCTCACTGCAGATTTTCAGGCTTCTGTCACCCTTAGAGTCTGTTTTCACAGAGTTTCACACTCTGTAAGAGTCTACAGACGTTCAGACCGCAGGACTGGAAATGAAACTGGAGAAATGTGTTTGATGAAGATTTGCTGGAATCTGTGGGAAACATTGAGATCAATGAATTTAATGAGATGAAGGAAGTCAGACATGAAACAGGCCCCGCAATGTGTTTAAGTTCACTTTAAGATGCTGTTCAGGTAAATCCAAGTAAACAATAAGAACCCATCACTGGAAACTAAGAACAAACATCAACATCTGGATAAGGTTCCTTTATTTTGTCTTTTATTTTATTTTATTTTTAACCAAGAAATGTTCTGAGCAGAACGTTTGTTCAGCCTATCTCAAACATTTCTCTACTTCAGCGTTTATCAGAGGACAAACACAAAGACAGGATCTGTGTGTGATGTGATGCTGCGACCAATCATTCAATAGCTAACAGCTGTCATATTAATCATCAGCTATTCTAAAATCATCTAAAGTCATGTAATTTTCCAAAAAAACTGTATTAACTATATGATTGGAGCGTCTTAAATGTTGATATTTTCTGTTTTTTCACCTCCTCTTGTGACTTTTGTCACTTTGGACCAATGTTGACTCATTTGGGACATGTTGTGTCATTTTGGACAGTTGGTTTTGAAAAGTAGCATCCCCACAGTGCAGAAAAGCTGATGAGATCTAAAACTCAAATCAGTCCCCATAAAGATAGTAATCATACATCACGGAGAGGTATTAGCATGTTACAACCTTTTACACACACACACACACACACACACACACACACACACACACACACACACACACACACACACACACACACACACACACACACACACAAACAGTGTTTTGTTTGAAAGCTCTCCACCCTTCCCCACAGAAGCTTTGCCTCAGATGCAGGAGGCACTCCCTGCATCCTGTGTGTGTATCTGTGTGTATTCGCTGTGGGGAGTGTGTACTCTAGTTTGGACTCAAGTTGTCCATATCAGAGGTTCTGAACGGCCTCCGTCTTGACAGTGATGTGAGCTCTGCAGACGTCCTGCTGTCAAACTGAAACATCTGTCAGAAAATGTTCAGACTTCAGCGAACAGATCAGACTTTACCAACAGTGAAATGAAACTGTGAAGCTGATGATTTAACTGAGACTGTGTGACAGTCCACCTATTTGAGGTCAATCAAAATACACAGCTGCTGTTCGATCCTGATTATCCTGTCTCCATGCCAGGGATCACCAGAGACACAAGACACAGGACAACCACAAAAAGATACAAAATGACCACAAAGAAACACAAACTGACAACAAAGAGACACAAAATGATCACAAACAGACACAGAACAACCACGAAGAGACACAAAATTACCACAGAGACACAAATCCACCACAAAGAGACACAAAGACACTCAAAGTGTGGTAGGAAAGTGCCTCGAGCAGTTTTAGAACTCAGTGACCAGTAGGATGAGAATGAAAATGTCTCGTAAAACTTTTCTCCCTTGCAAACTTCATCATGTCACTTCCTGGTCCTTGTTTGTGGCGTTCTTCACTTCCCATCTTCATTAATGGCCTCCACTGTTTCAGTGCTACACAAAGGTCAGAGGTCATCCTGCTGCACACGCCTGCAGTCTGATGACATCAGCTTTCCTTCTTCTTCTGTGGTTTGGTTGGATTGGGCGGGGTCATGACCTCCAGGGGTGGAAGGTGTCAGTGATGCTGTTCTTCACAGTGTAACTTTTATCTGTTGAGAGGTAAAGGTCCGGCACCCCCTGCTGGAGAGAGGAGGGTTCACATTCACTGTATCCCCCCACCCCCACAGACTTTATTTCTATAGCACTTTTCATATAAATAAAATGTAACACAAAGTGCTTTACAGTTAACAGAAATAACGCAGTAAAACAATCACATTAGCTGATGTTTCAACCATGCTGAATGCATCTTCCAACAACGTGCACCTCTGTTTACTGTTTTGAGCCATGCTGCATTCATTTTATTGATCCAGTATGTTTGATGTTCCTCGGTCTCTCTTGTCGTTTCCCCTCTGCACTGTGGAAACACTGCCTGCAGTTCACCCGAAAACTGATTTTTTTCACTGTTTTCACAGCTGAGTCAGTCATGGAGAATCAGTTGTGCTGAGGAGGGAAGAATTTTTTGCTTTTTGAAGGATCTGTTTCAGACAGTTTGTTTATTGGCAATTTTTGAATCAGACCTGTAGAATATAGTGATTTTGATTCAATATCTACAAACACTTTAAGTTACAATCTCTGTTTATTTTTCTGATAGAACCGTACTTCACGGTTCATGATACATTCAAGGACTGTCTTAGGGCCGAAAATTTGAAGATTCTTTCTATTTTCACAGTGTCTGGCAGATAAATGGCTTGAAAAATAAAATATGCTTTTTTAAACTGCTGGCAGGTTTTGGGGTTTAGAGGTTTAAGTCAACAGATGCCAGGTCTCCATAGCAACGCAGATGGAGCACCTAGGAGGATGAAGGAACAGTAAACATCGAGAAAAGTGTAGATGAACATAAACTCCATAGGGAAATTTCAGTCTGAAACAGAAAGACGACGTGGCGTACCAAGGTGTTTGTGTGATTCCTCACAGTACAGGTTACTTACAGCGTTGTTCTGCTTAGAACGGTTTACAGGATTAGATTTGTATGTGCTGTGGTTCTGCGAAGGTGTTTGTGGTTTGTCTAAGTTTTCGTGTTCAACTGCAGACTCTGGTCGATGATATGTCTGTATATACAGTCGTGGTGTTGAATAGTGTCCTCTCAGGTTCAATTCAATTCAATTCAGTTTATATAGCACATATTTACAACACGTCATCTCATAGCACTTTACATAGCAGGAAGAACAGAAAACCCCACAATCCAAATATGCTTTTGGATTCCCTCTGAGAAAGCAGTCAGCGACAGTGGGAAGGAACCAAAAAACTCCTAGGATAGAGAGGAGGCAGGGGGGGACAAAAAACCTCTGATGGAGCCTGGCTCAGGGAAGGTGGCCATCTGCCTTGACCGGTTGGGTTGGGGAATAGGTCTGATCAGATCTCATTTAAACATCCTGAAGACTTGGGGCTGTTGTTGTCAGAGGGCAAACTAATTGTTTATCTCTCTGTCCTCCAGATGGACAGCAGCCGTCTGTCCCCGCAGTAGGACAGTTATGGACACCCTGTTCCTTGCAGGCCGAGGACACAAAGACCGATCCAGACTCCATGTTTGCCGTCATGGCCTCGCTGAGTGGAAGCACACCGGTTGAGACGCTTCTGGCAGCGATCCATCTGGAGAGGTCAGGGACACAGAGAGACACACAAGGACACAAAGACACTGAGACACAGGGACACAGGGACACAAAAAGTCACAAGGACACATAGGCCGACACAGAGGACTAACATTTTAGCATTTCCATTAACCTCTCACACAAAGTGCCAATCAGTGTAGGACTATAAATCAATCAATCTAAGCACACCAGCAATAACCGGGTAATTTCACTAACCTGCCTTCTGTTGTTTCTGCAGGTACCTGGACATCTTCCAGCGAGCCAGTCTCCTTTTGGCAAGAGACTTCACCCACCTGGACCATGATGCCTTGGTCAGTCTGGGCGTAACCGCCACCGGACACAGGAAGAGAATCCTCCGATTGGTCAGTCACATCCAGAGGACAGAAAGTCAGGGAGGCAGTCAGAGTGCTGATCTCCCCCGTAACCGTTGTCAGTCAGTGACAGACATTTGTTCATCAGATCGAGGTCGAGGCGCTGTGGTGCTCCGTAAGTCCTCAGGACCTGTTACCTTTGAGGCATTCAGGAACAGTTCAGCTCCAAACCTTGCTGCCATGCTGACAAACTCTGAAGGTGTTAGGACGGTGGTGAAACCGATTCCTAAACCCAGAACTGTCTTCAACCGTCGCAGGACTGCCCCCATCCACTTCTGTCCAACACCGGACACTGTACCACCCCCACCGAGGAGGCTTTCCCAGGAGTCTATCTGTTTTGCTGCGTTGGAGGGACTGGCCTTGGGGGACACACCCACTACTAAGGACAGTTTGACCACCGACCTTCGACCTAGCCGGGGGGCAAGGACAAAACCCAATCGCAGCCGGTCTCTGTCTGATGCTGGAGGAGTGCTACCTCCTGTTCCCCCAAGGCTGAGGCTCCTCCCCTCATCTTCATCTGGACGGACTGAGCAGAACCAGACTTTCTGTCGTGGTAGTCTAGACAACAGCGAGCATTCTGGATCCTCACCATCTGGCTCTCCCAGAGGGGGGACAATGGAGATGGTCTCCAATGAGATCTATTGGGGCACTGTACCCAGTTCTGCTGCTCCCTGTGGAGGGAAGAACTCCTGCAGCCAACAGTCGGCACCTCCGACTCCACCCAGACAAACTCCTGAGAGGAACCCTGAGAAGAACCCTGAGAGGAACAGGTGGGTCTCTGATGGACTGGTTTCCATTCCAGAGTCCATATGAGAAGGTTTACCTGACCAACCTGCTCCACCAGCTCTCTCGTATTGATCTTTGATCCCATTACACTATTAATTCTTGGTGTCTGTTGATTGTTTTCCAGTGCAGGAACTCATGGGCTATTTTCGGGCAGTCGGAACCTAACTGGAGCTAATATTCATTGTTCACAGTCATTTCATAGAAAAAAAATTGGTTCCACAAAGAAGCTGTTAGCAAGAGGTTTTAAAAGAACCTCCAGTGATGCCTCAAATAACAATCAAGAAATGGTTCATTTATTCAACATAAGTGGTGTGCAAAGCAACTTTACCAAAAATAGGTTCTTTAAGGAGCAGCCCTTTGTGGACTCACCCAGTTCTACTGTGATAAGAGGACTTGGTAATTGCTTGAGTCATTCTTAAGCAGAAAAAAGTTAAGTATAAGAATTAACAGCATTTTTAAGTTTGTTCACTTAGAACACATTTAATATTTTGGGTTCTGGACTGTTGCTCACATTTTTCAAAGAACCATTTCTTCCAATGGAACTTTTTAAGGACACCCAGAATTACCTCAAAGAACCTTTTGAATAACAGTTCCTGTACATAGTCCCTGACACAAAGGTTCCTTAACAGGATTTTTTAAGGTTCTTTACAGAAAGGCTGATTTTTTGAGTGTAGATGACTTTTTCAGCTCCACAAAGAACTTCATTCCATTATAATGCATTTAATTTGTTGTTCAGAAAGAACAACATGTTCTAAGATGCCATCTTGGGATGCTGGAAACTGTGATGGATATTTCTCCCTCTTTTCTGATGTTTTATCGACAAAATGATTCATCCAGAAAGAAAATAATAGGTAGTTGCTGTTACCGGCCCCCAAACCAAACCAATCTAGAAAACACGAAGAACATTTAAAGAACCCCATAGAGTCCATAAAGAACCATCACCTAAATGAAGGGGTTCTTCAGTTGATGATGGCACTTGGAAAAATCAGAAAACCTTCTGAAGAACCATTTAAGAGTTGTCCTGCAGTAGGAGCTCAGTGGTGACTGGTTAAAGTCAGAGAGGACAACATGTTTCATGTCCTCTGGATGTCCTCGTCCAGCAGTCTTCTCTGTAACATCACCATCAACAACATAAGGTTCTCCATACATGCTTACAGAGCTAAACTCCATTGTACAGTTTCCTACATACAGCTGGAGTTATGTCCAGTAACTACTGTTTGTTTTGGTTACCCTGCGTTAACATTAAAGCTGCTGGATCCAAGAGTGGAGACAGAAAGGCTGAAAAGGCTGATAAGGGGCAGTTTCTGTTTTTACCTGAGCAGAGCTCCTGCAGTGCAAACAGCCACTTGACATAGATGTTTTTCCTGGTTGAGACTGTGGGTGTCTCTGATTCATAGCCATCCTCCAGCTTCTCCTGGAGATCCTGAATGTGGTTTAGGAGGGCCCCAGCACGGCAGGACTACAGGACCAGCACTGGGCCTTGCAGTACTCTTTGAAAAAAGTTTTTGATCATATATTGACGTGTTTGTGTTTCAGTGGCAGTACATTAAGTAACAACTCTTCAGGATCAGCCCGAGGTGAGTTCACACATGACTGTTTCTTTGAGCCTTCAGACAAGGTTTAGGATTTTTTAGCAGATTGACATGGTAGACACAAAGTTATTTATATTTTTTATGTTAACATCTAGGTTATTGATACTTAATTACATTATCATTCTGAGTGTTGATATTTTTGTGCCTGATAAGTGTAGACCATTTACTGTTTCCCCACAGTACAAAGCAGCGTAAAACAGAAAGATAGAAAAGTTAGAATTGTGCCACTGGACTACTTGTGGTTTAATAGATACACCAGGTAACGTTAGCATCCACGGTACAGACAGTGTGTTGTGTTCAGCAGCTTCGACAGACGACCCCGAGGAGGAGATCAGTCCGTACTGTGAGACGGTCTTTCAAACCAGAGGACGTCCACACAGCAGTGAGGTGAGACGCTGCAGCTCCTCCTTCACTTCTGCTGCCCCTCATCTGAAACACTGATCCAATTGACCATCTGACACCAAACTGCCACCAATCAGCCATCAACCTGTCACTAACCTGCTATCAACCTTCCACTAACCTGCCACATCTGGCTGAACATGGCATCCATGTTTTGCTTTGATAATCCGTCCTGCAGAGTGAAAGAAGCAGACTGGAGGGACGAGAGGCGAGGAGAGACGAGGAGAAACATGCAGAGGATCATGGGTAAGACAGCTGCTCTGTTTGGACCTGGATCTGGATCTGGATCCAGGTTCTCCTTAGTTCCTTTTCATGTGGTCTAGCTGTCCGCTGTGCTGTGTTAATAAAGTTTGGTTTGTACCTGTTTACAGTTGTCACCGGTTCTTGTGGACGAAGCGTTTGTCTCATGGTCTTCACTCCGGAGACTCTCAGGGTTACAGCACCGTTGGAGAAGCTCCACCCACCCCACGCTGCCTCTCTCTGCCCCCCCACACCTTCCCCTTAGAGGCCGATGAAGACCTGACCATCTCCCCCTATGCCAGCTACACTTCCCTGGCCGAGAGAGCACCGCCCATCATCAGCGGCTGGCTGGACAAGCTGTCTCCACAGGGGTGCGTTTGATTTATAAAACTGGCTAGACCAGAGGTGTATAGGTGTGTTTGATTTACACAGCTGTTTAGACTGGGGTGCGTTAGATTTATTCAGCTGCTTCGATCGGGGGTGTGTTTGATTTTCATGACTGGTTAGACCAGGGGTACATTTGATTTATACATCTGATTAGACCAAGGGTATGTTTGATTTACACAGCTGCTTATACCAAGGGCGCGTTTGATTAACACAGGTGCTTAGACCAGGGGTGTGTTTGATTAACACAACTGGTTAGACCAGAGGTATGTTCGATTTACACAGCTGCTCAGACAGGGGCTTGTCTGATTTTTACAGCGACTTTGACCAGGGATATGTTTGATTTACAACACTGCTTAGACCAGGAATGTGTTTGATTTATGCAGCTGATGAGACCAGGGGCTTGTCTGATTTTTCGCCAGGAGTGCGTTGGATTTATACAGCTGGTTAACCCAGATATGTGTCATCTGTCTGTTTGATTCATACAGCTGCTCAGACCTGACTGAATTCACAGGTTTTCCTCTTTGTGTTGGTCAGGGCTCGGAGGCCAGCATTGGCTGTCCTGCTGTGCCTCCTCCTCTCTGCTCCTCCCTGTGTCTCTTCCCTTCTCAGGAGCTGCCTCTGCCTCATCACCTTCTCCTCTTCCTCTTCTTCCTCTTCTTCTTCCACTGGGTGTGTTTGTCCTTCCTTTTCGTTCTCTTCTGGAAACATTGTTCTGTGATTTCTCTGAAGTTCTCGCAGACTCATGCATTGGTTTTCATCACATCAAAGCACAGAGCTGATTCTCCAACAGTTCAGATTCTGAAGTCCTGTCTAATATCACATTAATGTCAATAAAAGAAAAGTTGTAGTCACTGAACTAAACTGAGGCCACCTTGATGTCCAATCAGCCAAACTGCATGATCCTGGTTCATGAACGAGCTGTGAACAACAGAACTTTCTTAGTTTTGCACCTGTGGGCTGTGTCTCTGTGCATGTCTGCATCATGGCTCCACATGGAAAAGAACTAGTAGATGACTGAAAAATCTGACTCTGAGACTTCACAAAGATAGAAGAGGATACAGGTAGTTTGTGATGTGACATCAGAGCAGTACTCTACTGATCTTCCTAATCTGATTACTGTGATGACATACAGGTTAGAGTCACTGGATATTTAAGTGGTGTTACACGAGGCTGAACTTACTGCTGTTGGATACTGGATTGCAATTAGGTGAAGTAGATGTCCTAAATGTGATGTGTTTCACCAGTCAGGCGTCTCAGCTGGTATTATAGTTATCATGTAACTGGGTCTAATGCATGTTTTTTATTTTTCAGGAACTATGTTTTCCAGAAACGCTACGTGAAGTTTGACGGCAAAAACTTGATGTACTTTGGCAGTGAGAAGGTATGCAGAGGACTTTATCATACTCATGTGGAAAAAATATAAATAAAAACCTAAAAATATCTGTAATTTTATGAAATTCGTTCCACCGGTGTGTTCTCAGGATGTCTACCCTAAAGGAGTAATCCCACTGGCTGCCATCCAGATGACCCGCCCCTCCAAAGACAACAAGTTTGAAATAGTGACGAGTCAGCGTATCTTTGTGTTCAGGACGGACAATGAAGGTACAATATATATATAAACGCTTTGGCCGCATGATTCTGCTGATTGTCTTGCTGTAAAACAAATCTTCTCCCAGGTGGCAGTCTTTCTGCAGACTGCGTCAGTTTGTCCTTCAGGATTTCTCTGTACTGTGCTGTATCCTTCCTCTAACTTATGCTTTTCAACAACCTTTTCACTCAGTTGCTTGGAGTGTTCTTTAGTCTTCATGGTGTAGTCATCTGCAGGAGTACTGATCCACCAGTGACTGGACCTTCCAGATACACGTGTCTTTATATTACAATCACTACAGACACATTCACTGCACAAGGATAATCTCCATTTTACTAACTGTGTGACTTCTAGCACCAACTGGCTGCACTTGTATTGAATTAGGTGAAGCACTTTAAAGGGGGTAGATACTTATGCAGGCACTCATTTTACATTTTACGTTATTCAATAAGCAACATTTCTTGTAGATATCTTCACTTTGGCATGAAAGAGCTTCTTGCATTTTCTGTTGCTGTCTTATCTGTGCTTAATGTCAGCTTGTGTTTCGATATACAATCCTCATAGACAGAAGAAATCTGATTACAGTAGGAGAAGTCAGTCTAGAATAATTTGACCTTTGCATGATATTACATGTAGTTCCCTCTATAGTTTTGTACATTTTGTTAGTAAAACTTTAGCTTTTTTACTTGGAGGTGTCAGTGAGAAGGGATACTGTCAATGTTTGTGGAAAATACTGATACACTTTGTGGAAATAGCAGCAGTGTGACACATCTACAGTGATGAAGATGAGATGAGTTACAGTGAACTGACTGGCTGATGCTAATGCTGTTGCTGTGGCGATGCTGTGATTGACTGCTTTGTGTCTCCCGTGTGTCAGCACTGAGGAGACGCTGGGTGTCCACACTGCAGGAGCACGTCAGAGACCAGATGGTTTTTGGGAGGCGGCGTTTTGGTCCCGGATCTCACTGCCAGAAACACGGAGCCCTCGAACTAAAGGGAAACAAATCCAAAGTTTACGCCGCCATCAACACAGACCAGATCTGGCTCCACAAAAGCGAGCAGGTAAGACTGCCAACAGGTGCACACACTGACAGGTTAGAACACTGACATGTGAGAACACCAGCAGGTGGGAACACTGATAGGTGAACATTGAGAGGTGACGACACCAACAGGTCAAGGCTGCATTAATTGCTCTCCAAAGAACTTTAACAAAAAGAGATTATTTTAGATCCTTTTAGCGTTTCTTTTAAGACCAATCTCTTCAAAGAAACTTTCTTTCCACAAACGTTTGAAGAACAGTTCCTCAAACAGAGGTTCTTCAAAGTTTTTGAAGGTTCTTTAAAGAAAGAGTTTTGTTCAGAGGTTAGAAAAACCATTTTTAGTTCCACAGAGAATCTTTGAGCAAGAGGTTCTTTAAAGAACCTTTTCTACAAACAGTTCTTTAAACTTCCTTCAAAGGTGCCTCAGAGAGCAATCAGACATGGTTCCTTTGGGTATCATACATGGTGCTCCAAAGAACCTTAGCAGAACTACATTCTTAAGGAACCATTTTTCAGATGGTTCATTGAGGACCCACCTTTTTCTGCTTTGACAACAGGGCTTCATATTGGTTTACATCATTTTTGAGCAAAAAAAAAAAAAGGCAAATATAAGATATGGTAAACGGTCTGCACTCATATAGAGCCTTTCTACCTTAGTGGTGCTCAAAGCGCTTCACAGTGTGTTTGGCATTCACCCAAACACAACCCTCTCTACCACCTGAGCCTCAGCCGCTTAAGAATGAGCAGCATTTCCAGGGACCTTCCATCGGACTACGTTTAACATTTACTGTTCTGGGCTGTCGATCAGACAAAACGGCATGTTCCAAGATGGCAGCTTGGGATTTAGGAAACTGTGATGGACTTTTCTCACTGTTTAGTGATGTTTTATTGACCAAATGATTCATCCAGGTCAGCCATAATAGTATAACGAGTAGCTGCAGCTCTGATTTCATGCTGTTACCTGGCACCAAAATAAATAACTCCAGTAACAATGAAGAACCTTTAAAGAACCATGCACAGTCTGTAAAGAGCCGTCCCCTGACTAATGAGTTCTTAGAAGAAGCATAAAGTCTTCTGAAGAACCACTGAAGAGCTGTTGCATATTTAAGCAGGCTGCTGATGGACCAATCGTCTTCATGTGTTTTTCTATCTGCAGTGTTTTCGAAATGGAATCGGCATCACGGTAATTGAAGCTCGAGGAGCGACGATCCGAGATGGAAAACACAAGAGCTTCGACCTCATTACTCCCTACAAATCCTTCAGGTCAGAACAGTCTCTGAATATTTCTCTTCATGTTGCATCTAGAAAAAATTAAATGTTTTCAACAGTAAAAGATGTGTTTTAGCAGGCATTTAAAGAAAAGGTTTGGGTTGAACCGTCACACTTTGGGAGTGAATGACTGAACAATCAGTCACATTTATAAAGTCTGTGTTCAGCTAAAACAGAAACCTTTAGGTCTGTGGTCTGTAAATGAACCTGGGAACAAAGTGTCCGCCCTCTGCCGTTAGGATCAGATCTTTCAATCAGCTTGCCGCTAATTTACTGCAACTGTGCAGCAAGCGGACTCTCAGCTCGGCTCCTGTTCGTTTTCAGTAGAAAGTCAGTGTTTGCTTCTGAAGTGTTGTAATGTGAACCGTGGAACCAGCAGATCCAAATTCAGCCTCTGTTCTGCCTCCTCAGCTTCACAGCAGAGTCGGACCGTGAGAAGCGGGACTGGATGGAGGCGCTGCAGGAGTCCATCTCAGAGACGCTGTCAGATTACGAGGTGGCCGAGAAGATCTGGTCCAACCGGTCCAACAGGATGTGCGCCGACTGCAAGGCCCTGAACCCCGACTGGGCCTCCATCAACCTCTGTGTCGTCATCTGCAAAAACTGTGCAGGTAGAACTTTCTGCTGTGTAGATCTGAGAAATTCAGGAACCCTAGCTGAACTTTGCAAACAAGAGTTTGTTCAATGTGTTTTTCTTTCTTTAAACTGGGTTTAATGTTGATCTGAACAGTGGACTGCTTGTTCTACAGTTAGAAGGTCTATTTGTTTCTGGACGTCATGTAGGAGGTTGGACAGTTTATCTAATTGGTTCTGGAGTTTATTTATGACCTTCTAGAGCTCATGTTATTCGTAAGGTCTCTGCCTTACTATGTTAAGCGCTGTGAGATGGCACTTTGTAAATTTGCGCTATATAAATAAAATTGAACTGAATTGAACGTAGGAGGTTCTAGCTTTAATTTAGATGCTTAAGGTTGTTCTGGAGTTCATTTGGTTGGTTCTTGAGCTCATATAGGTTCTACGGTTTATCTAACTGGTTCTGCTGTTCATTTATGAGCTTCTAGAACTTAAAAAGGAACTGCTGTCATTCATTTAGGTGGTTCCAGAGTTCATTTGGGCGGATTAGGTTTATTGGGCATCACACAACAACCAGCAAGCAATGACAGTATAGAGTATATAACGGCAGTATACAACAGCAGTGAGTGCAGCCCTGTGCAATATCACCTTAATACCAAATGATTTTGAACAGTATCACCTCTCAGTAATCAGATTACTTCTAAGTAGAACAGCAGAGTTTTTTTAATGCAATGCACAACAAATGATGTGAACTGGGGCTCAGTAAGAATGAAGTGAACTGAAGTGAACCTCCTACAAGATTTGTAGAACAACCCACACTGCCCTCCAGAAGTACTGGAACAGTGAGGCCAATTCCTTTATTTTTGCTGTCGACTGAAAACATCTGGGTTTGACATCAAAAGATGAAGATGAGACAAGAGATCAACATTTCAGCTTTTATTTCCAGTGATTTACATCTGGATCTGACACACAACTTAGAAGAAAGCCACTAAAATCTCTTAACTAAACTCTACAACCTTCTAAATGATATCTTAAACTTCCTAAACAAACTGTAGAACTACCTAAACCTCCTAAATGAATGCTAGAACCTCTTGCACGAAATCTAGAACCATTTAAACTAGTGCTGTCAAAAATATCGCGTTATTAACGCGTTAACGCAAATCAATTTTAACGGCGTCAATTTTTTTATCGCGAGATTAACGCGGGCGGGGGTGCGTGGGGCGGGGGCATGGTTGGCGAGGTCGAGGGCGAGGTGTTCGCCGTCGGAGTCAGACAGGATCTCCTGCTGGTGGTGGTACAGCAGCAATATTCTCGCTCGCCTTTCTGTCGGCTCCTTTTCCGCGTGCCGAACCGCGTGCCGCTGATGCAGATGCTCCGCCAGGTGACGGCGGCCTGGGGTGAACGCATGACGATTGACAAGACCAGAGTTATGTGTATGTTGTCAGTATGAACTGAGTTCTCATCGTAGCATATCTAGTCTGTAATACCACTTGATGACTAAACACAGCTGACGCGAATTCTCCGCCTCCTCCTCGTATAAAATGATAATTCAAGGGACATTTAGAATAGATAAAAAATGTGCGATTAATTTGCGATTAATCGCGAGTTAACTATGACATTCATGCGATTAATCGCGATTAAAAATTTTAATCGATTGACAGCACTAATTTAAACCACATATATGGACTCTACACCCTACTAAATGAACTTTAGAACTTCCTATACAAACTGAAGAACCTCCAAAACCTCCTAAATAAACTCTAGAACCTCTGTGAAGAGCCTTGAGGTTGACATACGTTGTAGAGTGGTGCTAAATAAATACAAATGAACTGAAGAGAAACTGACATGCGTTGTGTGTCTGTGTGTGTCTGTGTTATGTGTTCATGTGCAGGGCAACACAGAGGTCTGGGGACGATGGTCTCTAAAGTTCAGAGTCTGAAACTGGACACCAGCGTTTGGAGCAACGAGATCGTCCAGGTGAGAACAGCAGCTATTCATCTGCTCTGTCCGCTGCATGGATTCACCTGTTCTGAGGGAGCACCACTCCCCGGTGGCTATATGATGCTACAGCTCATGTTCTACTGTCAGCCTGGCTTTATTCTGCTGCTGTATGCTCTGACTGGATTTAAAGAAGTCCACAGGAGCTATTCCTGTAGAACCTCTTTTAGGAACGGTACCTGGAGAACCTCCCTCAGGATTCGTCCCTGGAGATCATCTTTCAGGCCCTTTCTTCAGGGGAGAACGCTGCTTGAAGTCAGAGAGGACAACATGTTTCTTTGCCTCTCAGTGTCCTCGTCCAGCAGCAGTCTTCTCCTCTTCAACATCACCATCAGCAATCTGAAGTTCTCCAAACCTCCGTTGTTGTGTTTCCTACAGAGAACAGGAGTTACATCCAGCAACTGTTCATTTGTTTTAATCAGACTGTTTGTTTTGATCACTCTGAGTTGATGTCAAAGCTGTTGAATCCTACAGTGGAAACAGGAAGGCTGAAACTCTTCCATAATGATTCAAACTTGTCCAAAATTCCTCAAAACTTTTCTAGAATGACTCAAAATTTGTCTGTAATGACTCAAAAATTCTCCAAAATTACTGACATTTGTGTAACGTAACTTGAATTTTATCCAGAATTACCAAAACATTTGACTTGAAAATTGTACAAAATGACTCAAACTGGTCCATAACTGAATTCCATCCTGTGAACCTGCAGAAACCTGGGTGCATTTGACCTAAACCAGCTGCTGTGCTGTAGGTACTTAAAGCTTTAAATGTGAATGTTTTTTCAGCAGCTGGGTGAACATGTGGAGGCTCAGTCTCAAGCCTTAGTATAACAGATATGTTGCTGTTTGTTTGCTTACTTAATTGTTTGTTTGTTTGTTTGTTTGTGTGTGTGGAACAGCTGTTCATTATGCTGGGGAACGACCGGGCCAATGACTTCTGGTCGGCTCGTCTGTCTCCTTTGGACGAACTGGACTGCGACGCTTCGCCCGAGCAGAGGAGGGAGTTCATCACCCAGAAGTACCGAGAGGGTCGATACCGGCTCCCCCATCCGACGCTCTGCAGCCAGGAGGAGCTGCTCAAGGTCCGACTGAAACTTAATCCAGAACCACAGCAGGGAAGCAGCTATTTCACTGCTTTTATTATAGAAAACTACAGGAGTGACTACAACCCTATAATATCACTTAAATATCAAATGATTCTAACCTGTATCTCCTCACAGTAATCAGATTACTTCTAAGAAGAACAGTACAGTTTTATCTAGTCTTGTGTCATCTGGAAGTCTGGAAGTGAATAGCAAAGTTTTTTTCTTGTCCTCCATCAATAGATGTTGTATATAAAGTGTTCTTCTCACAGTCTGAGCATCACAGAAACTCAGATTTCCATTGATGACCCTTGTACCAAGTCTGAAGCAGCTGCCGTCTGTGTTTCACAGTTAGATTGTGAAAGTAGTTCAGTGTCTGGAGTCATTTAGGAGGATGACCGCTGCAGCTCTGATCAGTGGTACTATGGATCCTTCTATACCTCCTGATTACTGCTGACACTGTGTTTCACTGATCTTTACTTGCTTACCAATCTTCCTGGATCCTTTTCCATCTTTGTGAAGTTTCACAATCAGATTTTAGAGTAACTGTATTTACAGCTTTATTTGGAACCACCAATGTTCAACAAATAATTATAAGTATGATAAAGATAAACTTGTAGTTTCAGATTTTTTAAAATCCAGATTTTAGTTTGGATATACAATAGATCTTAATTTTATCTTAAATGTTATTTTACAGTCGACTTGAGAATTGAAGCTCTGTTTGGTACGTTTGTGTGTTTCAAATGTACAGAAACAATCTGTAAAATAGAACATTGTGGTTCTCTGCTGGCGAAGCTCCAGTCAGAGTTTTTCTGCAGAAACATGAGTAGAGAAATATGAAGACATCAAAGCTGACCTGAGGTCAGGAACACACTGCAGCTTCTGTTCCACTGAGTTTAAAAGGAGCAGCTTGCCTTTGCATGACAGGATCAGTGTCCAGTCATCAGCTGATCATCCACATTAAAGCCGACCTGCTTTGTTTCTCAGCAAGTCAGAGCCTCAAACTACCTCCTGCATCGCCGAGGAGCAGTCTAAACCTGTACTTTAACTGAACCAAAACTTTCCTAGAGTGCGCCGGCAGGACTTTAAGTGACCTGATTGTTGTATGAAGCAGAAAAATCTGAGAGAAAAAGATAAAAGCTGCTGCAGGCACGAAGCAGGACTGAAAACTGACAACCTGAAAGCTCACAGCCGCTGGTTCACTGCAGAGATTTTCAAACACAACATGAAACAACAGGGACGGTGGTGTGGTGTGTGTTCCATTTCTGTCTCTTTGTGGTGGTTTTGTGTGTATTTGTGATGGTTTTGCAGTTCACTGCAAACACAACCTTTACACGTGTTAGTAAACAACAAAACAACAGTAGTAATACTGACGATGATAATGCAAAGTAATAGTTTAAATTAAAATGTAGTACTCAGTTGAAGAGGGTTATTGGCATCAAAGTTTTTTTTTTAAATGTAGCCGAAACATCAAACTGTAATTCAACACAACAGCACACAGTGATATTAATTTAGACTAAACTACAATTTATGATAAACAGCATGTACAGTATATTCTGTGCTGTGTACAGCACCAAAAAGACAAAACATTATACAAAATGACCACTAAGAGACACAGAATGACAAAATATAGCCACATATGACTCCAAAGAGACATAAGACGACACAAAAAACCACTAAAATTACAACAAAGAGACTCAAAACATTTCAAAATCACATCAAAGAGACACAAATGACAGACTGTGTCAATTTAACTCTGATGAAACAGTAACGTTCCAGGTCTCCTGTCTAAGAAGGGCTTTTGTTTCATCAGTAATGTCTTCTCTGTCTTGTGTCTCAGGTCTTGTGTTCGGCCGTCTCTGAACAGACTCTTCTGAAAACTGTAACTCAGATTTTCTCAGAGGCGGAGTCTGCTCGACTCGCCGACGCCTCCAGTGGCTGCCAGCAGCCCCCCCTGCTGGACTGCTGCCCCAGCACAGGTCAGGACCCTGCTGTGGCCTTTTCAATCACCCCCTGGTTTGTCAAACCTTTGTGTGTTTCCTGATGAATGCTCTGTTACATCCTTCAGATCCCAGCGTGTACGATGAGATCATGCAGCCTGTTCTCCACTCGGGTTACCTCTACAAGTCCGGCTCGGTCCACAGAGGAACACTGTCCAGAAAAACCCGTGAAGGTAGGAGGATGGGGACCCCTGGTTCAGAGGTCTGAACCACAGATGAACCTGTTAGCAGGTCTGTTGAGTTTTCAGTGTCATGAAGGATGCTCTGTTTGAACCTGTTGAATTAACATGGTAACTGATGCTGCACAGCTAGATCACCATGGTAATCATTTCTACACAGTCAGATCACCGTGGTAACTGATGCTGCATAACCAGATCACTGTGGTAACTGATACTTCACAGCTTACCTGCTCCAGACGAGGTTCTGTTTAGAATCTGGGATTTACAACGCCTGTGGGAAGCGTTTCTCTTTCGCTAGTTCTTGTCCTGATTATGCTGTCTGAGTGATACTCAGACACTGAACCACTGAAGTTGTGCAGTTACAGCAGAAAATATTGATGTTAGGGACACAGTAAATGCATACAGTTTCCATTTCCGTTTTACACTGTTGTCACAACAGTGTAAACCCCCCCCCCCTAAAAAAAAAAAATTTAAGAACCTCCTAAATAAACTCTAGAACCTATTAAATGGAATCCACAAGCTCCATAACCTCCTCAATGAACTCTAGAAACTCCTAAATAAAATCAAGAAGCACCTTAAGCACCTAAATGAACTGTAGAAATCCTAAATTAGCTCTAAAAGCACCTTAGCCTCTCAGTGAATTCCAGAACCTCCAAAACATACTCTAGAACCTCCTAAACCACCTAAAGTAACTATAGAACCTCCTAAATAAACTATACAACCATCTTAACCACCTAAAGGAGCTCTAGTTACTCCTAAATTAACTCTAGAACCACCAAAACCTCTTCAATGAACTCTACAACCTCCTAAGTGGAACCACGTTAACCAGCTAAATAAAGTCTAGAACTCGCTTAACTCTAGAACCACCTTAACCACCTAAATGAACTCTAGAAGTCCTAAATCTATTTCAGAACCACTTTAACTGCCTCAATGAACTCTGGAACTTCCAAAACAAACTCTAGAACCCCTAAAACTCCAAAATTTACTCATTTGTCCAAAAGGAATATCATATTTTAAGTGGATGTAATGTGAGCAGGCTCAAGATGCTGAATGTGTCCTCTGGTCTCGTGTCAGACTTTCAGAAGTTCTGGTGCTCGGTGGATCAATCTCTGCTGCTCTACGAGTCGGACCGATCGGCCGATCCCTGCATGCAGATCAGCGTTAAAGACATTGTGTGTCTGGGAGTCAGTCGACCCGACTCCTCCAACACCAACAACGGATTCATCGACAGGTCTTTCACATGTCACTGAACTGCATGATTTGAACCTGATGACGGACTGAATCACATCTTTGTTGGTATGAAAACATGTTTGTCTTCTGTCTCTCAGGTTTCGTTACACTTTTGAGTTGTATCTGACTTCAGAGAAACTCTATCAGTTTGGTTTGGAAACAGCCGACGCTCTGCACAGCTGGACGAAAGCCATCGGAAAGGTCTGACCCGCTTCCACTGCTGCCTCACTGAACTCAGTGTTTCCATCATACTCAAATCAAATCCAACAAAAAGACATTTTATCAAAGCTTCTTTTCTTGCAAAATTTAGATTTTACTCAAAAATATTATAGTGTAATATAAAATATGAATCCACTTTATTGCTACCAACTTTATTCTCAGAAATGTGTTGTTCTCCTCCTGATGCGATGTTTAACCTTCATGCTGTCGGTTGGTACAGGCTGCGACGCCGCTCAGCTGTCACTGCCTGCTGACCCGGGAGTTTGAGCGAGTTGGCCTCCTGCGGTACCGAGCCATGCTGGACCCTCAGCAGTGGAAGGAGGCTTATTTCGTCCTGCAGAAGTCCAACCTCTTCGTCTGCCCCCAAACCGACGGAGCTGCGGAGGATATCATCAACCTGAACCGCCTGCAGGAGCTGAGTCAGTGTCCCGTCTTTGTCATTGTCCTGGTTTCTAGTCCTGGTCCTGGTTCTGGTCTTGATTTTGGCCCTGGCAATGGCCCTAATCATAGTCCTGAATGAACCTAGTCCTAGTCCTGAACGTGGGCTCAGGTCATAATCCTAGTCCTGGCCCAGACCTTGGCCATGTACCTGGTCCTGGTCCTTGCACTTGCCCTTGCCCTTGCCCTGAAAGCTAAGTTGGCCCTGGTCCTGGTCCTGGTCCTGTACTGGCCCAGATTTTGGCCCTGGTCTTGGTCCACAGACTCCATGTCTGACTGATTGTGTGAGGCTGTTCCAGTTCAAATTGTCTGTGCTTGTGTTGAAGGTATCACCTCTGAGGTCGAGAACCAGGAGAAGAAAGACATCCTGGTGTTGGTTGAAAAGGGGAGGTGAGAGGATAGTTTCTGCTGACTTTCTTGGTCCTGGTTTTAGGTGTTTTCGTCACTGTATTTGTTGTCTCTGTCAGGACTCTCCACCTGCAGGGCGTCGGCCGGACAGATTTCTCTATGTGGTACTCAGACATCCAGCGGGCGGCTGGTGGTAAAGGAAACACTCTGAGAGAGCAGCAGCTGAGCAGAAACGACATCCCCATCATCGTGGACAGCTGCATCGCCTTCATCACACAGTACGGTGAGGACGAGGGGCATGAGGACGACTCCTCTGAGCTCTGGTTACACAGAGTCCCTTTATTTATGTCGGAAGTGCTGCTGATTGGTCAAGAACTTCACAGCACCATGTTTAAGAACCTGCTGCTGTAAAAATAACTACCCTTAAACCAGGAACGATAACTGCAGCTTCCACAGGTACATGTTTAGTTTGCATCGTTAGACAACCACAGGATAATCTCTACAAGCTTGTGGTTTTGGTTCTCTGCAGGTCTGGGCCACGAGGGGATCTATAGGAAAAATGGGGCCAAATCCAGGATCAAGCTGTTGATGGAGGAATTTCGTAAAGACGCCCGAAATGTCAAACTACGGATTGGAGACCACTTCATCGAGGATGTGACTGACGTCCTGAAGAGGTTCTTTAGAGAGATCGATGACCCTATCTTCATGGCTGACCTCCACCCGCTGTGGCAGGAGGCTGCCAGTAAGTCCACTTCAGGCCCAGAGACCAGAGCCTCTGATGTCCGGGTTCTGGTCCAGACTTCAGTTTCTGTTTGCGATTGTCTCCATATTTCTTGTTGTAGCACAAGTTTTCAGATCAACAGATCAAAGGGTTCCAAATAATTGGCCTGTAAACCTGATCCTAGAGACTGGAATACCCCTGACAGTGGACCATCACTATCATTGCATTTCTTCTTCTTGTACAGATACTAGTCCTGGTTCTGGTTCTGGTTCAGACCATGTTTCTGGTTCAAGATAGGGTTCTGGATCAGGTCTTTGTCCAGGTCTTGGTCTTGCTTCAGGTCCAGACCATGTTTTTGACCCAGATACTGGTTCAGGCCTTCTTTCAGGTCCTGGTCCTGGTCTTGGTCCTAGTCCAGGTTCTCATCCAGGTCCAGGTCCAGATCCAGGTCATATTTCTGCTCCAAGTTTGGGTCTTGTCCAGTCTTATGTCCTGGTCATGGTTCTGATCTTTGTGTAGTTCCATGTCTGGGTACTGGTTCTGGGCCTTGTCCAGTCTTATGTCCTGGTCATGGTTCTGATCTTTGTCTAGTTCCATGTCCAGGTCCTGGTTCAGGTCCTGACCATATTTCTGGTCTGGACTATGGTTCAAGTCCTAGTTGTGGTCCAAGTGCAGGTCCTGGTCTAGGTTCTTGTCCAGTGTCATGCACCAGGTCCTTTTTCTGGTCCATGTCTAGGTCCAGATCCTGGTATGGGTTCACATCCTGGTCCATATCAAGGTCCAGGTCATGTTCCTATTTTATGCCCTTGGGTACTTTTTTAGTATTGTTAGTATAGTAGTATTATTTTGTATATTTACTGGTAGTTGGTATTTTCTGAGTATTTTTTACTTTGATCTGATACTGTGTTTGTATTTCGTACCTTTAGCTGGTACTTCATGTGTGTGTTGTACTGCTGGCTGCTGTCTATCATTGGTACATCTGGCAGCTCTTTTCTTTAATGACCCAGTTCATTGTTTGTGTTTAGAAACCTCTCAGAAGCGTCGGAGGTTGGACTGCTACAAAGAAATCATCCGGAGTCTTCCTCGAGTGAACCGGACAACCCTGGCTGCTCTCATCAGTCACCTGTACAGGTGAGCTCTTCCACAACAGCCGCAGAAGTAACAGCAGCAGTTACAGCAGCAGCAGCAGCAACGCTCACTGAAGGAGAGACAGTTATAGTAACAGCGGCATCAGTAAGAGCAGCAGCAACAGCATAGGTGTAACTCCTGTTCTCTCTGCCAGGGTCCAGAAGTGTGCTGATCTTAACCAGATGTGCACCAAGAACCTGTCGCTGCTGTTCGCTCCGAGCCTCTTCCAGACCGACGGGAAGGGGGAGCACGAGGTGAAGATTGTAGAGGATCTGATAGACAACTACCTGTACGTCTTCGATGTGAGTGACCTCTGAGTGACACAAAGGCCTTGTTCTCTGCCTGAACTGAACAAACTATTCAATTTTATTTATATAGAGCATATTTACAACACAAGTCGTCACATGGCGCTAAACATTGTAAGAAACTACTAACCTGTGACTGTGTTTCAGATCGACGAGGAGCATCAGACTCAGATCGAGCTGGAAATCAGCCTCATCACCACCTGGAAGGACACTCAGGTACACGAGCTCCGCCCAGCATCACAGCCCTGTCTCAGGTTGTTAGTATGCAGGGATACACTGACACTTATGTGAGCAGTAAGCTGATAATGAGTTGGAAATTAACTGGTACTCATCATTTTGTTATCATTTTGTATTTTTAGCAAAGACTATGAATATTTTGCACTTTCAGCTGGTAGATTTTAAGGATTTTGTACTTTTAGCTGGTCCGTCATGAGTATTTAATGCTTTTACCTCATACTTTATGAGTTTTTTATATGTAGCTGGTGCGTTGTGAGTATTTTGTACTTTTAGCTGGTACTTTGTGAGTATTTTGCCCCTTTAGCTGGTACTTAATTGACACTATGCACTTTGTCAGCATGTCACACATGATGGTAAGAAATGGTAGCATTTTTTCAGATTCTTTTTAAAGAACAAATGCCTTTCAAACCTGCCTGCACGTGTTGGAATTCAAAAGTGACTGTAAGTTGGTTAGAATTTAGTAATCTCATAAAAATGAGTCTGTAATATATCAATGTTGCTTGTGTAACTTTATAATGAGAAGTCAGCAGTCAGTTATATGTAGATAATATGTGAAGAACACTGAGTTTTTGTGTGCAGCTGTCTCAGGCCGGTGATCTGATCATTGAAGTCTACCTGGAGATGAAGATACCGGACTGCTGCATAACTCTCAAAGTAAGTCTGGCCTTTGCTGCTGCAGATGTAAGAGCTGAGGGTTCAGGTGTGACGGCGTGACCTCTGACCCCTACAGGTGTCTCCCACCATGTGTGCCGAGGAGCTGACCAATCAAGTTCTCTACATGAGGAACGTCCCGGCCGGAGACAAAGACGTCTGGATGACGTTCGAGGCCATCGAGGACGGACAGCTGGGTGAGCGAGTGTGACAGTACCTGTACACCTGTCTATGTCTCTCTGATGCTGCTGCCTGACAGGTGTGTTGTTGCTGTCGCTTCAGAGCGTCCGTTACACCCCAAAGAGAAAGTCCTGGAGCAGGCTCTGCAGTGGTGCAAGATGGCCGACCCGAGCTCCGCCTACCTGGTAGTGAAGAGGGTTCCTAAAAGAGAAGGCATCACCATCCTCACCTGTGGGTCAACACGCCTGAACAAGCTGATATGAGACAGTTTCTCCACTGCAGGAACCTGTGGGCCAGTTTAGGGCGGCCTGAACCTTTGAGCGCGTTCTAATAGCAGGAACCATCCCTGTAGAACATCTCTCAGGAACTGTCCCTGTCAAACGTCTGTTAAAAACCGCCCACAGTAGAACTCCTTTCAGGAACCGTCCTCGTAAAACCTCATT
Organism: Dascyllus trimaculatus; assembly: GCA_024666655.1. Lineage (NCBI taxonomy): Eukaryota > Metazoa > Chordata > Actinopteri > Pomacentridae > Dascyllus > Dascyllus trimaculatus. The sequence goes on along the minus strand of CM045457.1, from coordinate 5,952,387 downwards.
CAAGGCCTTTTTCAGGGGAGGAAAAAGTTCCTACTTAGTGGTAGGTACTCCTGAGTGACCCTGAAAAACGTCTGTATGGATCTCAATGCAGATTGATTAATAAGAATATTAAACCTGAGAATGAGTGCACCAAAACTTCAAAAACCTAAATATCAATGCAGCTAAACCTAAAAAACCTGCAGTAAATCATTAAAAAAATACTAATAACGTACCAAAGCATCAAGAACCTGGATATTAACATACCATAATGTCAAAAAGTTTGATATAGACACACCAAAACATCAAAAATACAGATATCAACATACCAAAAGGTCAAAAAGCAGAATGTTAACGATCCTAAACTTCAGAAAAATGGATATTAGTGTACCTAAATGTCTAAACCTTGAATATCAATGTACCAAATTATTAAAAACCTGAATATTTGTGTATTAAAATCAAAAACCTGAATATTAAAGCACTAAAATTTCAAAAAACAGAGGCTGAAACAGCTGGTGAGAGGGTACTCCTTGAAACAGCACATTCATGCCTGAACAAAGTTACTGCAGTGGAAAAACACCTACAGTCACACAGAGCTGCCATTACACAGTGTTTAACTCTAACATGTCTGTCTGTCTGCCTGTTTCTCAGCCTATAAGAGTGAGATCATGAAGGTCGGCCTCTTACGGTGTCGTGAGGAACCTCCAAAGCTCCTCCAGGGAACCAGGTTCCAGGAGAGAACGTTCCAGATCCGGGACCACAAACTGCTGCTGCTCAAAGACAAGAAGGTAAGCAGGGTTCTTATGGGAACTAGTAGAAGCTGATCTCATCCTCTGGTCCTGACTGTTGTATGTCGCTCTTCAGAGCATCAAACCAGAGAAGGAGTGGTCTCTGAAGTCCATGAAGATCTACATCGGCATCCGCAGAAAGCTGAAAGCTCCGACCAGGTAACAGAGCGCAGCAACCACAGCTTCATACACCTGTCTGAGGTCTGTTACCGCACGCCGCCTGTTTACACTAATGTTTTTATCAGTTTGTAGCTGAGGTTATAATGAGCGAGAACCAAATGTCTCAGCTGTGTGTGTTGTGTAGCACAGGATCATATCACGTCTCTCCAAGCCAGCTTCATAGTAATAAGCTCCAAAAACTGCTGAAACACAAAAAGCAATCATTCAGTTAACTGTTAGTTAGCCTGTTATGAGCCTACAGTCAAGTTAGCAAAGTCTCTGATAAGGTGAAGAGCTCGCAAATGACTCCACAACAAACCAACATCCTCACAACAGCATTTTACATGAATTTAGGGAACCTCCTTTAACATAACACCTGCAGAATTTACACCTTTCCCAATAAAGTCGAACGTATTCAAGTATTTCTACAGAGCTTTTTCCCAATACAGCAGCCTGGCAACCTAATGCCAGAATATTAACGCATCAAAGCATCAAAAACCCGGAAAAAATGCACCTAAGCTTTAAAAACCTGGATAATAATGCACTAAAACATCAGAGAACTGTATATTAATGTAGCTCAGCTTCAACAACTTGAATTTTAATGACCAAAATGTCAAAAACCTGGATATTGATACACCTAAACCTGAAAGCCAATAATAATAACTTACCAGAACGTCTAAAACCGGAATATTATTGTACCTAAACTTTAACAGTAGTGGGTATAAATGCACCAAAACATCAAAAACCTGGATATTAAAGCACCAGAATGTAAAAAAACTGGATAATAACAGAGTTAATTATTAAAAACCTGGATCAGTGATCCAACAGATTGAATGTGTTGTTGAAACCATCAGTACGATCAGCTGAATCTCCATGTCTCTATCTGCAGATGGGGATTCACAGTGATGTCGGAGAAACACCAGCTGTAAGTATCAGCACTGACCTCTGCTCTCAGACCAACACAAACCTTTGCATTAAAGTGATTCTTTCATCAGAGCTCCGAGCTGTTGGCCAGTTGTAGAGACACTGAGAGAGTTCAGTCAGATATTACAGGCTGGGTTTAGAGCTCTGCTCAGTAGAAGCAGCAGATGAAGGTTCCTCCAGCTGTTTCAGTTGTTCCTCCCTCCTCAGGTACCTGTGCTGCAGCGGTGAGGCCGAGCTGTGGGACTGGATCACCAGCTTTCTCAAAGCTCAGGTGAGTCAGAGTTCACCTGTAGATCCAGGAGGCTCAGCTGGTTCTGATATCTCACCACTGTGGTTGTTTTCCAGAACGAGGACCCGGGGCCTCCCCTGCTGAGGCGTCACTCCTCCTCAGACATCTCCAAGCAGAAGTTTGGCACGATGCCACTCGTCCCCATTAGAGGAGACGAGAGCAACAGCAGCATGCTGTCAGCCAATCAGACTCTGGTCAGAACCCACCCATCACACTGAGTTCTGTGTTTGTTTACAGCTGTAGGGTTTCTGCTGCTCGATTCCCGACCGGCTGGACAGTTAGCTGCTGTCTCTCTTTCAATCTCTCCAAACAAAATATTTATCTTTATCTTTTCTCTCTGCAGAGGAAGCTACACGACAGAAGGACTCTCTCCATGTACTTTGTGAGTATTTTTTACCTCTAGCTGGTATGTTAAACTTTTAACTGGTACTTTGTGAGTATTTTGAATTTGTATCTAGTTCTTTATCAGCTGCTCCTTTGTAAGTGTATTGAAGCTTTACCTGGTACTTTGTGAGTGTTTTATATCTTTATCTGGTACTTAGCGAATGTATTGAAGCTTTAACTGGTCCTGTGTGAGTGCTCTGCAGCACCACCATAGGTCTGTCCTTTGCCAGTATTTAGTACTGTCACCCAGCACTGAGTATTTTTTGGACAGGTATAATGAGATGAAGGTGAACTCATGCTGGTTCCTCCAGGACTGACAGGTCCTCTCGTGTCTTTCTGTCTTCAGCCCATGAAGGTCCAGCCGGACTCGTTCGAGGAGCGTTCGGACTCTCCTGGCCTCCCTGAGCCGCTCTATGAGGAGGTCGGAGACTTTGGACTGCAGGTTCTCAAATCTCTGGAGACCAGTTTCCGGTCCAGCGGCGCTGCAGAGACCCAGGAGGTCCCGGACCGCCCGCCGCTCAGGCTGGTTCCTCTGGATGCCGGACATCTGGACCATGTGATCGTCCCAGAAGAGGAAGTTCGTACCAGCGGCTCTGAGGAAACACTAGATCAGAGCGGCACCAGCAGTGAAGGAGGAGCTGCAGGAGAGTCAGAGGTGCTTCATCAGCCTGCAGTGAGGAGGAGGCAGCAGCCGCAGGGAGTCTGCACACCGTCACAGGAGCTGCTGCTGCAGGAGCTGTCATCAGCCTTCATCAAGAAGACTGAGGAGGATGAGCAGGAGGAAGAGGAGAGGCCGTATGATGTCTGAGAAACAGGACAGAGGAGGCTAAAGAGATCTCTATCACAGTGCAGTAAAATCTATCAGTCTGGTGGAGTCCGAGGACGTCTTTCCCTCAGTGTCTCCTCAGCGTCCACTTAGCAGCCGTCCTGGAGCTTTGGACCGCATCACATGAGCTGTATTCCAAACAGCATCTGTTTTGTTTTAGCTTCAGTCCGTACTACAGCTGTCCTCACACAGCACCTACTGTTCCATGCAGTACGTCTGCAGTTTGGACGTCATTGTAATATTGCACCCTTAAAGTTTGACAGCTGCAGTCTGACTGAAGTGAACTCAGAATCAGCAGAAAACACATGCCGGCTGGAGACTGCAAAATCCAGCTGGATGCAGTTGAACATCGTGGTTCATCTGGCATCTGACACACTGTAGTGGGACGCACTAACTCCATTCAGACATATCTTTAGTGTGGTAATGTGGATCCTGGAATGCGGCCGTAGTCTCCAGCAGTTTGCTCAGCTGCGTCAGAACAGGAAACAGTTTTGAGTGATTTCTCTTCCATGTTAGTCGAGACTGTTATGTGACAGAGAGTCTGAAAGGTGTCTCTGTTCAGCTCTGATTGTGTTTTCAGTTGAACTTAACCCTTTGAACCCCTGAGCAGTTTCTCACAGTTTACTTTTCAACACTGTGGCCTCATTTTTCACTACAGTCTAAAGTCCTGCACCTTTATGGAAACAGAACGACCATGAAGAAAGAGAGAGACTCAGAAATGTCTGTTCCAGGATTTGAAGCTTTAAATTACAGAAATCAGAAGACGGAGAAACATTTCTTTGATGATCTTTTTTCTTAGAAAAATCTAAAAAAAGAATCAAATCATCATGTCCATTATTTTTCCCAGTGTCCACAGCTGTTACCAGCAATGGAAAAAATGGAGGCTCCACATACTATAGATCATTAACTCTTTACATCTCGACAGCGTCTACAAGCTGTTTCACGTTTCTCAAGAAGACATGCCTTTCTATCCCACTTGCTGGTTTTAAAGGCATGTTTTCTTCTTAAAAAATCACCAAAATCACATCATTTATCAGCCAGAAACACTCTTTACGTGACTATGCTCACTGTCAGTGAAAATTGCGAAGCAGAGTAAAAGCTTTGTGATCCTGAACGCGCCTCGAGAAATGTCATGGAAAATGAAAATCAAGTGATGATGACTTTATTCCACTGGAATAATGGAGGCGCCACCTGCTACAGATATTTAACTATTTATATTTTTATAGCCTCTACAAACGTTCTAACGTCTTTTTAAAAACGTTTCCCCATGCTGAATGTATCTTCCAGCTGCTTGCTCCTCTGTTTACTGTTTCTAGTCATGCTGCATTTATTTTCTTGATCCCTCTCAGTCTCTCTTGTCGTCTCCTCTCTGCTCTGTGGATACACTGCCCGCAGTTCACCTGAAAACGCTCTGAATTTTTCACTGTTGGTCACAGCTGAGTCAGTCGTGGAGAATCAGTTGTGCTGAGGAGGGAAGAAGTTTTTGGTTTTTTGCTGGATCAGGTTCGAGCAAATGCTTTGTTTTTGAAGAATTGTATATGAGACGTAGAATGAGGGGGGTTTGATGAAATATCACAATTTTAAGCTCAGATTTGGTGAATTTAAATAATGGAACTGCACGTGATACATTCAAGGACCATTAGAAAGTTGAAAATGTGATGACTCTGTTTTTACGGTTTGTGGTGGATAAATAGGGTCATTTTGGTGATTTTTAAAAAATCCAAATAACAGTGGTTGAAAGTCGAACACATCAGATGAACGTTCTGAGCTGTAAACAGACAGAGTTCAAGTTCCACCAGACTTCATGCGACTTATGTGAAGCTTTCAGACATCACTGCATGTTGTGAAGATGAGCAAACTGGTTTTCAGACTGTACAGAGCCAGCTTGATGTGCGATGTTGAATGACTGGTTGTAGAGATCCTCATGTACAGATTTGAATAAGTGTTTATTTTGGCTGCTCAGTGTCGTCTCTGCCTCTGAGGAATGTAACGCCTCTTTACATAAGCTGGCTGGTGTTGAACCCGTCTGTGATGCTTTGCGCGAGCAGCTGGTGGCAGCAAACACTCAACATGAAGATCAACAGTGCTGCAGGAGGACTTCATCTGTGCGTCCACCAGTCTTCCCACTACGCAGTGTGACTGGTCCCAGTGTGGCTGTGACGTCTCACTGCACTGCTAATGCTTCGTCTGTATATATTCAGTATGTTATTCTATAAAGCTGGTTGTTCTGAGGAGTCTTCCTGTGTGAACACATTGTCTCTCTCTGTCTTTGTTGGCTGTTAGCTTGGCCTGCATGTCCTCGGAGTGATGCCTCCTAGTGCTATGTTCCAAACCAACAGAGCTGACCTCAGTGTTGCTCCTACAGGACTGACTGCTGCTCACACGGCAGCTGTTTTAACGGTTAATATGTGACTCTCCAGAATTAAAATCCCAGACATGAACACTGTCAGAGTTTTTATTCCAGATCTCTGTTGCATCATTCTGACCAGTCAAGCCACAGTTAGAGATCTCAGTCATAACTGTCCCTGAAGTTCAACACAATGTTATGACAGTTATTAGCTGAGCTTGACAGCCTAGAAATAATATTACAGATCTCAACAACATCCTTCTGTCCAGGTCAGACCTCCTGTGGATCTGATGAATGGAGCAGAATTAAAGATATGTGGATTTATAGCATGAAAGCATCTATAATCTGCAATGTATGTATGAAGAGGAGCGCAGTGTAGTACTATACTATACTATACTAATACTATACTAGACTAGACTATATTATAATGTACTATACTATACTATACTGTACTATACTAATACTATACTAGACTAGACTATACTATAATGTACTATACTATACTATACTATAGTATACTATAATTTATACTATGACTTTACTATGCTGTAATATACTATATTATACCATACCAAACTATACTTTGCTACACTATACTATACTACATTAAAGTATATTATTCTGTAAATTATACTATAATTTACACTATACTATACTATATTTTATACTATAATTTATACTAAACTGCATTATATTATGCTATTCTATAATTTGTATTATGCAACACTATTATAATTTATACTATACTGTGATATATTATACTGTATACTATACTACAATTTATGCTATGCTCTTCTATACTATACTACACAATGCTATACTATATAATGCTATACTTTGCTACACTGTACTATGCTGCATTATACTATACTATTGTAAAATTTATATTATACTACACTGTATTATAGTTGATACTATACTATAGTAACTATACTCTATACTATAACTTACACTATACTACACCATACTACACAATACTGTACTTTAAACTATACAGTATTATACTTTGCTACATTGTGCTATGCTGCATTATACAATATTATTGTAGAATTTATGTTATACTGTATACTATAGTTTATACTATACTATATTCTATACTATAATTTATACTATGCTATGCTGCACTATAATATACTACACAATACAATAATATTCTATGCTGTACTATACTTTATACTATACAATACTATACTTTGCTACACTGTACTATGCTGCATTATACAATATTGTACAATTTACGTTATACTACACTCTATTATAGTTTATACTATACTATACTACAGTATGCTATAATTTATACCAGTGGTTCTCAACTGGTCCAGCCTCAGGACCCACTATGTCTCTATTAATAACGGTCGTGACCCAAATTTTTGAAGTTTGCTGTTCCTGTTAACTAATTAAGGTTTATTTGGGTGTAGTCTCAACGCACTTTGATATAGCTAGTGAAAATTTTAGCTTATTTTTTGCTCATTTTGGTATATTTGGACGTTTTTGCCAAGTTTGGGGCATATTTTGGCGAATTTATACAGATTCTGAGCACATTTTGGTTTATTTTTTGTATGTTTTAGCACAAATTTCTCCAATAAGCTGGCAGAGCCAAATCTAGAGGTTAACAGTGGGCAACTACTGGTGTCACCACCACTAAATATCCTGCTATTGAAAGCAAACTGTGTCATAAGAACCGCGTTCTTTAAAATAAAAGACTTTACACCACTACTTTTTTGTAGGGGGGGGCATGCTTCTGCGACCCTCTAAAAATGGCTTCGCGACCCACTTTTGGGTCCCGACCCACCAGTTGAGAACCACTGATTTATACTATGCTATGGTACACTATAATGTACTACACAGTACAATACTATACTTTGCTACACTGTACTATGCTGCAATTTACTAAACTATTGTACGATTTATATTATACTAGACTATACTATAATTTATACTATAGTATACTGGTGGGTAGTTTGGCTGTGAGTTAAAGGACTTCCTTTGTTCGGTCAGTCGGGCTGTTCCTGGTCTTCACTCTCAGAAAGTGGTGTCCTGCAGCAGCAGCTGTCCTCCATTACCTGCTGCTGTCACTCACCTGTACGTTAACACCTGCAGCTCCAACGTGTTCTGCATTAGGTGACGGGACAGAAGTGCTGCAGGAGGGAAAACAAACCAGCAGCAGCAGAGAGTACGCCTAATCAAATCAAAGACAGGTAACTCAATAAAGGTAGCCAGAGGGAGGGAACACACAGAGAGGAGCTGGAGATACTGTCATGCTTCTGCAGCCTGCAGGGAACATTTCAGTCCAATAGAAGCTCAGTTCACACAGAACAAAGACTAAGACGGATTCACTCATAAGTTAGACCTGATTTGAGAAGATTTATCTCTGTATTTACTGATGTTTTACAGAAAACAACAGCACTGAGGACAGATCCACATTATCTCAGTCATTTTAAATGATTCTAATCCACCACCTTACAGTAATCAGATGACTCCTACACTGAACGACAGAGGCTCTGATCTGATGAATAACCAACAACAGATCAGACTAATCAATTAGTTGCCAGCTATTAAATTAATCTCCAACTATTCTGATAGTTAATCAGTTTGAGTAATTGTTTACTGTAAACTGTCTTAATTATGCGTTCAAGCTTCATCAGTGTGAATATTTTTGGTTTATTTCCTCCTTTGTGACAGTAAATGAATATTTTTAGACAAAACAACACATATGAGCAGCAACTGATCAACATTTTCACCATTTTCTGATGTTTTAGAAACCAAACATCTGATGGATTCATGTAGGAAACATTCAGATTAACAGACAGTAGATGGTTGTGTTGGTTGAAACGTGGTGTTTCATTAACACTCGTCAGAAGCCATGTTTCCTCTGTAGCACAATGTCATGTTGTTTGTGGCCTCTATGAACCATCTGTTTCCCTGCGAGACGTTCACTGTCACATTAAATCCTGTAAAATGCAGCTCAGCCTGTTGGCTTCACCTGGACCACATTAATATTTCATAACTCTGGTGCTCCTGCAGCGGCGGTGGGCGTGCACGGAGGAAATGTGCACAGGCTGTGGATGATTTGTGACGTTTCACAAAGCCGTAGAGAGACACGAATGCAGCCTGAGTGGTGTGGTCTCACTTTTCAGCTTTATTTTACAAAAACACAAAGCTACGCTCCTGAAAAGCTGTCAGGTCACTGTGTTCGACAACACTGAGTACAAAACACACTCACAACACTTCAAACTCTGGATTCAGACAGGAAACACAAATGGAACAAAACACTGGTTTGGTAAAAAAAAAAAAAATGCAAAAAGCAATTTAAAAAACTTAACACACCATTTCTTCTTCACAAACCGCAGAAAATCCCGCTCAGATCCTCTGCAGCAGCAGGAACCAACAGCAGCAGCATCGGAGGATTTCAGGGGATTTTTCCTTCAAGACGTGACCTTTGACGCTTCTTCTTCTTCTTCTTCTTTATTCTTCTTCTTCTTCTTCTTCTTCTTTTCTTCTTCTTCATTAGGCTGCTGAGCTCCTCCCTCTGCAGGTTTACTGACTGTGGTTCATTGTCCTGCTGGAGCGACTCCTCACCACCTTCTGGAACAGATCGTCTGGAGAAACAAAAGTAGCGTCAGTTTCGCTCCTGCGGCGACAACTACAGCAGAAATCACAAGCACTCACCGTTCCTGAAGCTCCCGGTGTCGCCCTGCAAGACACAGAGGAGGACGTCACACTCACAGTTCCTCCAAACAGCTCAGCATGAACGTTAGCGCTCACAAATCAGAAGTAGTAAGAGAATTCTTCCATTCTTGTCTGTTTCCTGACTGATGGATCAAACTCACCGTAAAGCTGCTGCTAAAATATCTAACTTTGATTTCTCTGACTAATACTGCCATTTGTCGAATTAACTGAGGGGCTACAGCCACATGTGATCAATGGAAAACATGATGGAAAGAATTCTGTTAGTCAACGTGACATTCAGGTTGTTGTCCTCACCCTGGAGGAGGCAGCTGATCTGAGAGGAACTGCCGGTCCGTCGGCCTGCTCTCGGTCCACCTTCGGAGCTGCAGAAACATCAGGAAACAGGAGATCAGCAGACTTCAGCACATTCAGGATTCTTCTATGGCTTAGTGATGGAGTTCCACAGGGTTCTCTGCTCAGACTGATAGTGTTCTGCCTCTACATACAGGAAGCACTGACCAAACTTCCACTGCTATGCAGATGACACCCAGCTATTTATCTATGAAGCCAGTTAAAATGAATCAAACTTCAAACATTTTAAAGGACATAAAGGCCTGGATGACCTTTGACTTTCTTGACACTTTGCAAATCTTTTACATGAACAAAGAACCAGTCACAGCTGGAGAACACTGAAGCCTGTTTTTCTCTCTCTACTCTCTGTGATGCTTCAGGTTGTGACTTCAAACAGTCTGCTGGTTGCCAATATTTGGCTCCTGAAACATGATACGTGGTTCTCTTTTCGACAAAGGTTAATCTTAAGGTTTTGCATCGGTTGCAGTGGATGGAAAACAGAGAAAATGAGTGGTGTCCGAATGCAAAGCAAAAGAAAAGCACTTGGTTTGATTGGATGTTGACACCTTTTCAAACATATGTCGTGTTGGTCTAAATTCATAGAAATGATCAGAGTTGGTTCTTCAGCATCAAACCTCTGCTCTGTGCTGAGATCTTAGTTCAGTTTGGAAAATGAGTGAATGGTCCTGCTGGGACTCACGCAGAGGTTTGATGACGCTGGTGACGGCGTGGACGACTCCGTTGGTCGCCATCAGGTCTGCGTCGGCCACCGGGATCTTGTTGACGTACACAGTGTAGTTCCGCTGCGACACAGAGAGCAATAGTAAAGCTGCTGTTTCAGCGAGGTTAGCGATAAAGAACAATGTTTAAATAAAGTCTGGACTGACCACGCCCAGCTCCAGCTTCTCCCCCTGCAGAGGTTTCAGTCTGGTGTGAGACCCGACTCCCCCGCTGACCAACATGCCCTCCCCCAGGTGATACCTGAGCACACCTGACAGCTCCTGAGGGTTACCTGCAAACAGACACACAGCTGGTTACTGACATGGTGACCTCTATGGAAACAGAACAACCATGACAAGAAGGAGAGAAAAAATGTCTTTGATGATTTATTTTTACAAAAAAAATAAAATCAAGGAATCAACATGTTCAACATTTTTCCAAATGTCCACAGACGTTAGCAACACTGGAAAAAATGGAGGCTCTGCATATAGATATTCAACTATTGACATTTTTACAGCCTTCATCTCTTCTCTGTTGTTTTCTGTTTTGTTTTGATCATTTTATGTCTCTTTGTGGTCGTTTTCCCTCTCATTTCTGTTGCTTGTGTCCTGTTTTTGTGGCTTTCTCTCTCACTTGTGTCATTTTATTTTGTTTTGTATCATTTTGTGTCATTTTTTGGTTGTTTTTATTGGGCGTTTGTGAAAGTTTTGTCTCCATATCTTATAGATATTTAACCATTTCCAAGTTTCCAGCCTCTCCAAACATTTTGGTTTCTCCTCTGCTCATCAGCTGTAGAAAGATGTTTCCCCATGCTGAATGTATCTTCCAACATCTTGCTCCTCTGTTTACTGTTTTTGAGCCATGCTGCATTTATTTATTGATCCAGTAGGTTTGATTTTCCTCTCAGTCTCTCTTGTCGTCTCCTCTCTGCTCTGTGGAAACACTGCCTGCAGTTCAACCTGGAAACTCACATATCAGTCAGTCATGGAGACATACTTGAGCAGGGGAGAGAAGAATGTTTGTAGTTTTTGTAGGATCTTTTAGAGCCAGCGTTTTATTTTAGATTTTTTTAATGAGACATGTAGAATAAAGTGAACTCGATTAAATATTATTGTTTTAAGTACAGATTTGATGTTTTAACATGTTCTGACTGATAAATGGTGGCTTTTTTTTTAAAAGACTTGTCTTTTTGGGGGGTACGATCCTGTGCTATGTGGGCCCATCCATCCACCTGACCTCCTCCTCCGTCATAAACACAGTAACTGCTAAAGGGCGCTGTCATAGTGGAACCTAACTGTGGGGTAATGATGTGCTGATGGACAGAGTGTGGAGGCTGGTTGATGACGATGTGACTGGAGCTCTGCATGACTTTATTAGGAAGCACTGATGGTTTACATAAACCAGGTTAAAGCCTTGTTCAGCTCCGTGTCACATAAACACTTTCTGAATGTTCAGACCAAACAAGGAGCAGAGAAACAGCCGGCTGAGGACACAAAGAAAACACCTCAGAGCAGAACGTCACTTTATACAGCACATTTAAAGCAACAGCTGCTGAGCCAAACAGCTTTACAGTAGAAAATAAGATTATGAATAAACCTAACTAGATTAAATATGGAGGTGAAGACCCTACAGTGTTGTTTATGTTGTTATTGATGTTTCATTTCTCATGTGCTATTTTTCATTTTTCATGTGCGATATTTCACTCTTTATGTGCTATATTTCACTTTTCATGTGTTACATTTCATTTTTCATCAGATATTATTTCACTTTTCAGGTCCAATATTTCATTTTTTTTGTGCAATATTCCAATTTTATGTTGTTTATCACTGTACTGCCTCAGAATTATCACCAGCATTAGTCACTGCTTTTCTATTCTTGTCTGATTTTACCTATCCTATTTTTTATTTCCGGTAATGTATTGTACTTTTATCTTGTGTGTTTTCTATCAGACACTGTATTTTCTCACAGTTTAGTTTTTCTGAGCAAAATCTGAAAAAAAAAATCTTTTTAAGTGCCATTTTATCTTTTTATGGAGACTACCAGACAGATTTAGAACTGATGAAATGACCCCATAAAAATACACATGAAAACCAAACAAATCCAGGATGCCCTGGATTTTCTGTGAGCAAACTTTATTTTTTACTTTTGTTTGCAATTTATGTGGATTGTTTTGTTGTTTTTTTTTATTTGTTGTGTTTTTATTTGATGTATTTAACTTTTATTCACCCCCGCATTAAATGAGATTACATTTAACTTAGTACTCAACAAGTACTAAGACAACAAAAAAAGGTTTAGTGTGTGACCAGATACTTTGCAGAAGTGCAAAAGCATCTTCTAAAGCGCATTATATACAGTATTGGTACACACAGTATGTGACAGTATGAACATAATACCCCCTCTGTATGAGCTGCTATGTGGTGAAATTACCCTTTTACCCCTTCTGGATTGAAAGTTTAGACAACCTAAAGATCAGTAGCTTCAGGTGTTTCAGTCGCCCATCTGCTGTCTATATACTCACGCATCAGCTTGTTGCGTTCGGCCTGTGGCAGGGCGTTGAAGGCGTCGTTGGTGGGGGCGAAGAAGGTGAGCGCCCCCTGCTGGTTCAGCAGCTCCGTCATACCTGCAGTCTGGATGGCACCGACTAGGAGACTGAAAAATACCCAGAAACAATACAAGTTGTGGATCCAGAACCAATTCCACACTGCTGCTGAACAGAGCCTTCTGTTGCATCTCTATTTCAGCAACATCAAGTACACAAAGCAGTGAATGCAGCTCTATAATATCAGCGGAATGTTAAATGAATCAAGCCTGTATCACCTCACAGTTAAGTAGTCACTTAAGTGGACGACCACTGCAGCTCTGATTAGTGGTACTATGGATCCATCTATACCTCCTGATTATAAGTCCAACTGTGTTTCATTGATCTTTAGTTGCTCATTGATCTTCTTCCATATTTGTGAAATCCCACAATTAGATTCTGTTCATGCAGATAGACACAGTCCAAAGGTCCAAAACTAAGAGAGTTTGGCTGTTCATGGCTCATTTTAGAACCATGTTCATGCAGTTATGTTAACTGCAAATCAGGTGGACTCAGTTCAGTTTCACAGTGGGTTCACTTTGGTTGCACTGAATTTCTACTTTGGTGTCTAAATTTTTAATATAGTCTTTCTAAAGTGTTTGTCTGATCGTTCATGAGAGGAAATATTGCAGCTATTGAGAGGTGATTTGGTATTTACATAACATTACACAGAGCTGTACTCACTGTGATAAATGTGTTTCAGTTTGGCGTCGTCTTTTTAGTTCACAGTTTGTGCTGCTCTGTACAGCGTACAGTGTTGCTGAAGATGTACGATGTGACTGATGCTGTGCAGTTTTCTACCTGGTAAATATGATTCAGACATGAGTGTCCTCACCTGAAGCGGTCGTCAGCCTTCAGGACGTCCATGACGGTTCCCATTGGTGGAGTGAGGACTTTGTCCACGGTGAACATGGAGGCATAGCGTCCGGTCTTGTCATGAGCAGCGATGCAGGCGTTCTCGATGCACAGGTTCTACAGAGAGAAGACAGAACACCTGAGTGGACATACAGGTATGGAATGTCGTACAGATGATTTCCAGCAGCAGGCAAAGCTCATCCTTAACCACAAGTCATATGATTCTAAAAAATAACTGATTGGTTGATTCATCACCAGAGAACCAGTCCAGGGTCAGTGTGGGGCCCCTGCTTCACAGCTGGCAGGAAAACTTCTCAGAATGTTAACACCAAACATTTTTAGAACATCTTGAGTTATACTACCTTTAAAAGAATATTCTGGGAACAAAAAGAAAACTTCTATGATAAAATATTAGAAGAACTCTGAAGACCTTTCTGAGAACATTTTTAGAAATAAAAACATCTAGCTGGCTCTGTCCTGCTGGTTCCTGCATCATCATAGTGGTTCCTGCTCTATACAGACTAACTCTGACTCACATCACCACATGCTTTGGATGAGGCAGCAGGACATGCAGACAGTTTCCTGCATTCAAACCCTTTGAGGGCGACTCGACAGCCAAGCGGTTCGGCCGCAGACCACCAGCAGAGAGTTAACAGGTTGATTCCCTGCTGGTTGGAGCTTTACTACTTCTGTCTCAGCTGCTGCTGTCCCATATAAAATAATTTAAAAACCTTTTAAAAACTAAAACACAGTGTGTGTTTTTTCTCTCAGATGCAAACTGACGTCACATAGACAAACTGAAGCTCTGACATTCAGGAGGTGAAGATGAACAGACAATCCACCAGTCGGAGCAATCAGCTCTAAGCCTCATCACACAAATGAAGATTTTAAAACCAGCCGTTTTTTGAAGAGGCACCTTTAACAATGCAGAAAACATGAAAACCAACGTCTCATCATGAGGATGAAGCTGATTTTATTTGTCGCTTCAGGAACAAACGGAGGCAGCTGATTCATCAGGACATTGCAGAAGCTTCCTGCAACCAACATAAAGTAGTAAACCACAACACAACAAGCCACATCTGCTGCCAGAAGCACCTGATTAATCAAAGCACACATCAACTCAGCAAAGTCACATCTGATGTCAGGGAGGCCCAGTGTCTTTAAAACCAACTGACAGGCTATAAAGGTATGTTTTAAATAAAATCTCTAAAATGACACCATTCATGACCCAGAAACTGTAAAAACAAAGAGATCATCAGATTCTCAAGCTTCAGAAAGTCCCTGAATGTATCATGAGCAGCTCTGTCAGGATAGATAACCAAATGTGTGCTGCGACATTTCTTGTCTTGCTGTAGGAATAATGATGTGCCTCAATAAACATGAGATTTACTTTGATGTGTGGAATTAGCATCAGATTTACTATTCAGTGTTCATTTCCCAACATTAAGGCTAAATCAGCCTCATATGTTGTTAAATTTTAACATGAAGACCACATGGAAGCAGCTTGTAACTTTGCACATATAATGACACTATACAGACCCCTATGGACACCAGGTTTGTGCTCCTACAGATGAGTCCACATCAACATTTTGTCAAAATAGTAAATAACTGGTACGTTGGTTTCCCACACTTGAAACAAATCAAATTCTACTGATTTTAGAGCCTCAACAGTTGGTGAAATGATGACCAAAGATTATATTTTTTAGTAGGAACTAACTAACTAACTAACTAAATAAATAAATAAATGTTTCTATAGCACTTTCTGGGCACTCAAAGACACTTTACAGGTAAACTGCAAATAATAAAAACAAAAACAAACAAACAGAATAAAGAGCAGGTATAAAAGCGTAAAAGAGTTCAACATTAGGAGCGATCTTGAAGAGATGAGTTTTTTATGAAGGATTTAAATGTGTAGAGGTCTGAGCAGTCTCAGATGTGTGGTGGAAGAGAGTTCCAGAGGGTGGGAGCAGCGACAGAGACAGATCTGTCCCTCCAGGTTTGGTGCTTGGTTCTGGATGGTGGTGTGAGGAAGTGAGCGGGGGAGAATTGGAGTTTGTGGGAAGGGGTGTGGGGCTGGAGTAGGTCTGTGAGGTAGGGGACCTGGTGATGGAGGGCTTTGTGGAGGAGGATTTTGAATTGAATGCGGTATTTGACAAGGAGCCAGTGGAGATTTTGGAGGATGGGGCTTAAGTTTATAGAGGAGTTTGGAGGGTAGACCATAGAGGAGGCTATGGCAGTAAAGTCTGGAGGTGAGGAAGGCGTGGATGAGAGTTTCAGCTGCAGGGAGGGAGAGAGATGGATGGAGACAAGCGATGTTTTTCAGATGGTAAAAGGCTGTTTTAGTGACGTGTTAGTGCTGTTTGAAAGTGAGGTGGGTGTCAATGATTAGTCCAGGGTTGCGGGTGTGAGAGGAGGGAGTCAGGGATGAGTTGTTGACAGTGAGGCAGAGGTGATGGATGGACTGGGCAAGGGATAAGAGTAATATGGATACATCCATATACACTGACTTCCTGAGACCCTTGTTCTTCACCCTTGTTCGAAAATATTTCACTTTTTTCCATTTTCAAGGGCCTATAATTATAAATTTGTCCTCTGCTGGAGATATTCAATATTTGGATCTGCTGAAAATAATATTGTCTGGGTCTTTACCAATTTTCATGGATGTGGGAGTTCTTTTTCTGGAGATGTTCAACCCTTAATATGGCTTCCCACACAAGACTTCTTTTTTTTAAGTTGAAGGTAGAAAAATTCCCATGTCTGAGAACATCTAAAATTCTCATAACTGTGCCAAAATATTTTATGGTTTTGGGCTATAAATATTACATAGCTAAACTGAGAACAGAGTCTAAGATGATGCAGCAACACTGCTATCTAAAATCATGATGCTAATGGCAGTGTTGAAAGGATTTTTACCAGCAATGACCAAAACAGATCACTGGTCCTGACATGGATACAGTTTGAGGGAAGCATTTGCAGAGAACTCAATGTTTACGAGCTAAAACAAATAAACAGCAAGTGAACAAACTCAAGAACAAACCAACATGAGAAAAAGTTCTTACATTTCTGTAGACAAACACTCTGAGTTTCAGGCCTCCCAGTGTCTCCAGCTCCTGACCGTGGTACAGAGACTTAGAGGACAGCTGCACCTTCACGATGTGATTGGTCATCAGCTTCCTCATGTCGGGAGTCATCGTCACGCTGCCTGTCAGACAAAAGGTGAGGAGACATTGAACACACTGAAAGGCAGACCTGTTTCTATCCACCAGCAGTGAGGACATCACCGGATTATCACTTTAATTCTATTTTATTTCACGTTACAGTAATCAGATTATTAGAATTTTTTTTAGCCAGTTACCTTTAAAAGCTTCGTCCAGAGGAGCCAGCAAGGTCAGAGCCTCCGTACCCGTCAGATGGGATGTCAGACCAGCTTCTACAAACAGCTTGGTCGCCATGGCAACAGAGGAGCCTTCAGCCAGCTCCAGGAGAGTTTTAGCTGCAGGAGAAAAACCAGCACTGCTATAATATCTCTATAATAAAGATAGTGATAATGATAATGATAACTTTATTGATATCGAGCTTTCAAAAACAAATGTTTACTAAGTGCTTTGGCAAACAAAGCAGCTGTGTTCTTAGCTACTTGAATGCGACTGAGTGACTTTAAGTTTATGACAGAAAGGAGGAAGCAGACTTGATGTACACCGATCAGCCACAACATTCTGACCACTGACAGGTGAAGTCAAGTCCAACTCCAGGGCCATGTGGCAGGGGATGAAGACACCCACCAGCTATAAAGACACTCAAACAAGCACAAACACCACAAACAGCACTCTTTTGGACATGCTAAACCACGTCTTTGCTCATTTTGACCAACAGAACAGCGAGGCTAACTCCTCACAAGCTTCACCAGGGAAGGACGACCCACTACAGCTGCACCAGCATCAGGTCAGATCCACCCTGTGCAGAGTCAATGTGAGGAAAGCAGCTGGTCCAGATGGAGTCACCGGAAGGATTCTTAAAGCCTGCGCAGACCAGCTAGCAGAGCTTTTCACTACCATCCTTAACCTCTCGCCTCAACAGTCTGTTGTCCCCTCCTGCCATAAGACAGCCACAATTGTCCTGGTGCCCAAGAAGAGCAGTGAGCTGCCTCAATGATCAATCATCACTGCTTTGATAGACTGATCCTCTCTCACATCAAATCCTCCATCCCTGTTGATCTTGACCAACATCAGTTTGCTTATCGAGCAAACAGATGAACAGAGGATTTGATCTCAACGGCTCTCCACACAGCCCTCACACACCTGGACCAAAAGAACAACATGTGTAAGGATGCTATTTGTGGACTTCAGCTCAGCATTTAATACAATAATCCCCCACAATCTGGTCATGAAACTGAGCAACCTGGGCTTGGGCAGCTCACTGCGCTCCTGGATACTGGACTTCCTGAGGAACAGACCACAAAATGTTAGAATGGGAGGCCACATCTCATCCACTCTCATCCTAAACACTGGAACTCCACAGAGGTGTGTCCTCAGTCCCCTACTTGATTCCCTCTTCACACACGACTGCTCCCCCATCCACTCCACCAACACCAGCATCAAGTTTGCCGACGACACAACCATGATAGGTCAGATAACAGACAATAACGAATCAGCCTACAGGGAAGAGGTCCGGTACCTGACAGCATGGTGTTGTAACAATAACCTGGACTTAAACACCAGAAAGGCAAAAGAGATGATCATGGACTTCAGGAGGTCGAAACACACCAAGCACTCTGCCCTCCTCATACAGGGAGTGGAGGCTGAGAGGGTGGAGAGCTTCAAGTTCCTTGGAGTCCACATCTCGGCTGACCTAAGCACTAAGCACACCTGTCACCAAGTGGGGAAGGCTCAACAGAGACTTTACTTCCTCTGGAAGCTGAAGCAAGCTCACCTCCCTCAAAACATGCACATGAACTTCTATCGATCAACAATAGAGAGCCTCCTAATGTACAGCTGCATGGTGTGGTTCATCAGCTGCACAGCGGAGGACAGAAAGAACTTCCAGTGGGTGGGGAGGGCAGAGCGTGTCATTGGGACCAGACTTCTTCCCCTCACAGACATTCTTGCTGGCCGACTCTTCAGGAGGGACAGCTGCATCATCAAGGACACCACCCACCCTGGACATTACCTGTTCTCCCCTCTCCTCTCTAGAAAGAGATACCGTACAATAAAAACTCACATAAACAGACTGAAACACAGTTTTTTTGTCCCAGACTGTCAAAGCAGTGTCACCCCCTCCCCTCCCACCTACCAGTCTACCAGTCTAAGCTGGAGAGTTACACCCTCACATCCTGCCACACCCAGTCTAGCATGTTTGCACTAAATTCCGTTTGCACAGTTTTTATGTAAATAACTGTATATAACTGTCATAATATCCCTAAATATCATTTCCATCTGCAGTGTGTACATATCCATCCATTAAAAAACAATCCGGGGTACATGCTTGTCAACTGTAAAGGTCTGCAATGCACTGAGAAAAAACTGCATTTCTGCCTCCAAGCTGTTGCTTAAAGTTATGTAAGTCTTCATGAACCTTGATATAAAGCTCTGGTAGGACACTGTGTGAAATGTGGTGTTAGAGGGTAGTTCTGTACTGTAGCTTCATAAGCTCCAAAAGACTGAGAAAACCTGTATTCTCTACATGTATGTCAAAAAATGTATTATAGATTAGCTGTAGTTCCTGCTTGTTTTGCCTCCTAATTTTTCATACTGTTGAGACCAGAGGAGGCGTCACTCAGACTACAGGCTGTTCATGTTGGCAAGTAGAGAGCATTGTGGGAGTTTGGTTAGCAACAGGCACCATGACAAAGACTTCTGTGACTGTTAATGAGATCCAATCAGAGCTCATGTGTTTACAACACAGCGGGATCAACTAGAACAGAGTTCCTGTTTCACAGTAATGTAAAGAACTCAGCTGACTCTGAGGAATAACTGATGTGTTTGTTGGCAAACAGATCAAATTTCATCCAAATCATCCTGCTATAAATTGTGCTCTTGCTTTACATCAGCCATGTGACAGTGGAAATAAACAAAAGAGCAGGCTGAGTGTGGTGCTCAATAAAGCTGATACCGATCAGTTATAAAATGCCTTGTTAAGCCTCATGATTTTTTTAGATCAGTTTAGGACATCCCTAATTAGTAGTACTAACTGTAGTATCAGTACCTGGGTCAGGGGTGAGCTGCTTATTAATGTAGGGGATTCATACCTACTTTAGTAGCAGTACTTTAATTGTATTAGATGCAGTATCAGTTTCAGTGCATGCAGTAGTGGTAGTATTATTAGTACTAACTTCAGCGTCAGTACCTGAGTCTGGGATGAGCAGCTCATTGATGTAGTGGATGACTCCATTGGTTCCCAGCTGGTCCTTCTTGGTGATGATGGCTCTCCCGTTCAGTGTCATCTGGTCTCCGTCACAACCAACCTCCAGCACGGTGCCCTGCAGCGTCTCCATCGGCGTCCCCGACACGATCGACTCAGCACATTGCATGTGCTTCAGGATGTGGTAGTTCAGCAGGTCTGAGGGGCGTGACAGAGGTGGACTTACATCAGCTCAACTCTAGCCATCATCTCATATCAAACAGAGACAGAGAGAGACTGCTGGTACCTCTCAGAGCCACGGGGTCTCCCAGAATCCTGTTCAGAGTCTCTGCAGGAATCTTCTCAAAGGCCTCGTTGGTGGGAGCGAAGATGGTGTACTGGCCCTCATTCTCCAAGATGGAGGTCAGACCGGCGGCAGCAAAGGCCGTCTGAAATGCAGAAACACAAAGAGAGTGCAAATCTACATGATACTGACTTTTCATTCAGAAGCTTTTGAGGTTGTTGATGTTCAGAAAAATGATTAGGAACAATGTCTTAAGTTTGGTGATATTTCATCTTTCAACAGAAGTTCTGATAATTATTATGATACCACAATTTACTCTCACTGACTCATGGTTTGATTGACAAGTGTACTCACGCGCAGCGTCTCCAGGTCGTCGTCAATGTCAATAATTGCCTGCATGTCGTTGGAGATGGCGGTGATGACGCGGTCAACCACATGCACGATGCCGTTAGTGGCATGTTGGTCGGGTTTGATCAGACGAGCACAGTTCACCGTTATGATCTGAGGAGACAAGGAGGGAATCTGTTATTCTATCAAGTACACAGTATCTGTAACTGAGCAAGCTTCAATCAAATGTTTGTGAAAGAGTGTTACAGGGTGTGTTATAGTGTGTTACAGAGTGTGTTACACAGGGTTAGAAAGTGTGTTACAGGGTGTCACACTGTGCTTCAGAGTTTTACGGTGTGTTACAGTGTTACAGTGTGTGTTCACTAACCCCGTTACTGTAGTGGTGAATGTGGACGTGGGAGTCCTGGTACATGGAGGGGAAGGAGGATCCGTGTTTCAGCTCCTCGGAGGTCAGCCGGCGGTTCACCATGTGGTAATGAAGAGCGTTCAGCAGCTCGATGTTCACGTTGCTCACCAGAGCGTCCAGGATCTCCTGCAGCGTGACAACAGACACAACACACAGTCAGCTCGAATGTCAGCAGGAAAATGCCGGTCGGTTCTCAGTGACAGTCTGTGGATGCTGGCCGGTACTGACTGTCGGCAGGGCAGCCCAGGCCTCGTTGCTCGGGGCGAAGAAAGTGAAGCTTCCTGGACCTTCAATCTCATCCTTCAGTTGGGCTCGTTCAGTGTACATCTTGGTGGTAGTGGCTCCAACTACACCCAGAGTGTTGAAGATGTTCACCAGAGGCAGCGCTGCAATGACACGCACAGGTTCAGGTTCTCTTTAAAATATTGATTTTTGTGCTTTAGGAAGATCAGTTTGTGGTCAACAGTTCAGTGGTGTCAGTGGAAGATTATTTAGGATTAATCTTGTGTGTTGAGGGTCAGAGGTCATACCAGCAGGACAGCCCTTCTCTCCAGGAATCTTCTCATAACCAGGGCAGCACTCGTAGGTGATCACCCTGCAGCAGAAACACAACAGGACACATGAGGAACCTGCTGTCCTCCCTCCTCACCTCCTTCTCGCCTTCATGTTTCCGATGGAAAAGCACCATAAAACTCCAGCTTCCACGTCAGCAGCTCATAACTCGTCTGTAATATTTCTGCTTCAGGAGACACATAAATTCCTGTCTGTGTATAATGATGCTAATAAAGGTATGAGCCGCTGCTGCTGAGCAGAGCTGAGAGTCTCCAGACTGTTTCCATGAGAACATAAACACTGAGCTTCCAGTAAGGCCCACTCTACAGGACGCTACACAACCTGTCATTACCCAGAGATGTTTACAGTCAGCTCTGAGGGAGATCAGAATCGTCTGGGACCAGTACCAGGACATAGACTTGCACCAGGATCTGGACTAGGACCTGGACCAGGACCAGGGCCAGGGCCAGGGGCAGGGGCAGGACAAGGACCAAAACTTTTGCCTGGACCTGGTCTAAGTGGGTGGGAAAGTAGTAATTAGTTACCTAGAAATAGTTATACACTGCCGAAGACGTTAAGGATAACTCTGTGCTCTGTAAAGACGGTCCTTAGGACATTAAAATGTAAATATATTCTGTAGGTACTGTCCACCACATTTGTTTTCATGCTTTGGTGTAATAATTTCCATGTAACATCAACAACAACAAGAAAAAACCTTATAATAATTATTTGACATCGTTTCCAAGCACTCTGGGGTGTGTCTGTGTGTGGTCCTGTATGAATACAGGTACTGGTTGGTTGGTTAAACAAGAGTTCAGGCAGCTTTAGCCAGTTGCTGAAAATCAGGCGTTCACAGTTTGCATATCAGTCAATTCCTAAAAAAGGTTTGAGATTAAAGTGGGCACTAATGCTCTGCTACTCTGATCTCTAGGGACCGAAGATTTTTTAAGATTAAAATGTGCACTAAAGTTCTGTGGGGGAGGTTTCACCAGTGGAGGTTACAGTCTTGGAGGTTACGGTCTTGGAGGTTACGGTCTTGGAGGTTACGGTCTTGAAGGTTACAGTCTTGAAGGTTACGGTCTTGGAGGTTACGGTCTTGAAGGTTACAGTCTTGGAGGTTACGGTCTTGGAGGTTACAGTCTTGGAGGTTACAGTCTTGGAGGTTACAGTCTTGGAGGTTTCAGCAGTGAAGGTTTCAGCTGTGTAGGTTTTAACAATAGATGTTTCAGTTTTTCAGCAGTGGAAGTTCCAGTGGTGAAGGCTTTAGCAATGGAGGGTTCAGCGGTGGAGGCTTCAGCAGTGGAGGTTTCAGTGGTTGAGGTTTCAGTAGTGGAGCCTTCAGCAGTGGAGCCTTCAGCAGTGGAGCCTTCAGCGGTGGACGTTGCTCTGCTCGACAGCTTGACTGCACCATGTGGGCTGTAATGAAGCGTACAGCCTTCGCCGCTTCCTGCGCACATTTCCATCATAAATGTGGCTCCGCCGTCTGGACTCATAAAGCTCATTTCCTCAGAGAGAAGAAGAATCTGCAGCCAGACCAGATGCCTGATGGGGGACCTGCACCCGCTGCCAGGAAAAACACCGGACGGCCAGAGCCTCCACACCGACAGATCTCTACCCAATACAACGGTTACAACTTGTCCCACAACCTGCCTGAGTCATAACATCAGACTGTAATTAAAGCTGCTGACTGTAGATCTACAAGCTCCCACCATCACCACAAGCTGCAGTGTTTTCTAATTTACTCCTCAACTGTTTATAGTCATAACTAAATTTGCTTAACGTAGTATGTGTGTGTTGCATGATGCAGAAAACTGATCAGCAGCTATTTAATATTTAACTGTTCTCTAAATTGAGTTTGAAAGGCATGTTGTATTTAAAAATCTCCAAAATGACTCAATTTGTCAACCAGAAACTGTAAAAACACACAGAAGACATGTGGTTCCATCAGAACAATGAACCAGATCTGAGGTTACAACACGATTTTTAATCAAAATCACTTCATTTAACGTATCTCATTTAAAAATTATCAAAACAGAAAATTTGCTGTAAACGGATTCTGTAAAAAACTAAACCAACCAACTTTTTTCCACCTCAGCACAGCGGATTCTCAACAACTGACTCAGCTGTGACCAACAGTGAAAAATTCAAAGAGTTCTCAAGTTGAACTGCAGGCAGTGTTTCCACAGAGCAGAGAGGAGATGACAGGAGAGACTGAGAGGAAAATCAAACATAGTGGATCAAAAACAAGTATAAAGAGAAGAAAGTTGTTGTAAGATACATTCAGCATGGTGAAACATCTTTAAAAGTAATTAGAAGAGGCTTGTGGTGGGTGCTTTCCTTGTTGCCTGTCCCTCACTCAGCCCCATTAAGATTTCCTGTGCCAGTGAATGAAAACAGTGGATGTTGGTGCATCACAGGTGTCTGGGTCCTGGTCTAAGTAGGGCTTCCTGAGTGCTAGCAGTGGTTAACGTTAGTCTTTTAACTTTTGTTTTTACTTTCAATCTCATTTATATGGGGACATGTATGTAGAGGTGTTTGTACACACCTGCATGTGTCTGTATATATTTATATATACATGCATGTAAGTACGTATCTATACTTATTTTTCTTTTTCCTACTAATGTACCCAATTTTATTCCTTTTATTAATTATTATTTATTTATGCCATTTTTGTTTTTATTTATTTATTTGACTTATTTATATAGTACTGTTTCTACTCTTTAGTATTTATTTTTCCAGCAGTATGTGGATTATACGTTCACATGCTAGATGAGTAAGAGTAGGACTGCGCAGTGGCTCGGTGGTTAGCAGCGTCACCTCACAACTACTAGAAGGTTCACATCCCGGTTAGGGCGCCTGGGATCTTTCTGTGTGGAGTTTGCATGTTCTCCCTGTGCATGCGTGGGTTTTCACCAAGTACTCCAGCTTCCTCCCACAGTCCAAAAACATGCTGAGGTTAATTGATAATTCTAAATTGTCTGTAGGTGTGGGTTGTTTGTCTCTATGTGTAGCCTGTTGCCCAAGTCGGCTGGGATTGGGTCCAACCCCCCCACAACCCTACAGAGGATTAAGCGGTGTACAGATAATGGATGGATGAGTAAGAGTATGTGTGTACATGTAGGTATACATTTTTTTCATCGTCTCAACTCTGAAGGACAGAGTTTGGTTTAGGGTGGTGTGGGTTGAGTGGAGGGGGAAGAAAATGTCACACTTGTCAACTGTACTTTTATTACACCTTTTTTTTTTTTTAAATAAAAAATTGAAACCTAAAAGTTTGTCAGGGCTATTAAAAATATAAATAGTTCAATATCTGCAGCAGGTAGCGCCTCCATTATTCCAGTGGAATAAAGAGATCTTCACTTGATTTACATTTCCTGTGACATTTCTTGGGGGCTCGTCCGGGATCACAAAGCTTTTTCCCTGCTTCACAATTTTCACTGGCATAGTCATATAAAGAGTGTGTCTTGCTGATAAATGATGTCATTTTGGTGATTTTTTAACAAAGGAAAACATGGCTTTTGAAACCACAAAGGACCTAGACAGGTATGTTCTCCTTTGAGTAAAGGGAAAAAGTTTGTAGAAGTTGTAATAAATGTAAATAACGGACTGTATCTGTAGTATGTGGAGCCTCTGTTTTTCCCCATTGTTGGTAACACCTGTGGACACTTATTTATTACAGGATTTTAGATTTTTGTAAAATGAATAGACGAAATAACACTGACTTCTGTCATATCTGTGTTACTCTGCACAGAAGACATTTCTCAGCTCTCTTTCCTTCTAGTCATGGTTGTGCTGTTTCCAGATGCAGGACTTTAAATTGCCCACAGTGAGGAAAAATGAGTTCAGAGGGTTAAATCTGATTGTCACGTCTAAACCTGCTGCTGTCCCTGGTGTCTGAGCATCACCTCTCTGTTTTATATCACAGATAGGCTTTTGGAGTTATTGGAATGATATTTGGCAAATTGATTATAACAGTGAACTGTGAGAATTAGGTCCTAGATTTCTGTTTTTGGTTCTCAAATGAGGACCAGCAACCAGACATTTCACCACATTCCTTGCAGAAAGATATAATCGGAGATGGTCCAAACTCACAGCGGATCAGGAGTCGGTTAAAGCTGCAGCTCCTTTAATAAAATAGAATTTAACGTGTGGAGACAGAAGAAGGAGAACCTCCCCGAGTGGCAGTAAATGTAAGCAGATGGAGATCAGCTCCTGAGAGTGTTACTGTGTGTGTTGGCTCACACACTGGACTGATTATCAAACCAGATGGAAACTCAACTCCCGTTTGTTCTCCACATAAACAAAGATGGCCGCTGTGGACTTCTGACAAAACAAACAGAGCAAGGTCGCAGTAATTCAGCCGGCGGGTCGAGCCGCTCAGGGGAAACGTTCCAGAAACTTCCAGAAGAGAAAACATGTCGAGGCAGCAGAACGTCCGTCACTGCATCCAACACAGAGCCGACCGAAGAAAAGCTTCACATCTCTGGACACGCTGCGTAATATTTGGCTGCCGAACTAAGACGCTACTGAGCCTTCTATTTCAGATACGTCCACAAAACCAGTCGACCGATTATCAGATCTCATATTCTGCATTTTTCTGAATATCAGTATAATTGTTTTATTAAACTGATGCCTGAAAAAATAAAATTTGAAAATGAATTTTCTTTGGCTGAGATGCAGCTCCCTCCGAGCCTGTGATCTCAGCTCCATCTGACAGGCCAAATATTGAGCTGCTATCGTATCTTCTATCACACCTTCTATCGTACCTTCTATAACTTCTAAATTATATTTAACATTCTCCAAATTTTTGCTTTGGACCTTGTCTTATCCTAGACTTTGTTTTTAAATAAAAGATTCAATGTGAACCCCCTGAACTCCTGCTGTTTCTGCTGCTGGCTCATTTGGGGCTCATGTTTCACTACAATATGAATTCCTGCACTTCTGCACTCAGAAATGTCCTCTGTGCAAAATGGCACAGATAGAGTTTCAGAGGTCAAAAGAAAGAAACATGTTTTCTTTATATAGATATATAAAGAAAATATGTTTCCTTATATATGTATGTATATACAGTACCAGTCAAAGGTTATCTATTTTAATTATTTTCTACATTGTAGATTAATACTAAAGACATCAAAACTATGAAAGAACACATATGGAATTATGCTGCAAACAAAAATGTGTTAAACAAACCAGAATGTGTTTTATATTTTAGATTCTTCTGCTTTGATGACAGCTCTGTACACTCTCAGTCGGCTTCATGAGGTCGTCTCCTGGAATGGTTTTGAACTAACAGGTGTGCCTTGTCAAGAGTTAGATTTTGGAGTTACTTGCCTTCTTAATGTGTTTGAGACTATCAGTTGTGTTGTGCAGAGGTAGGGTTAGTATAGAGTGGACCGCCCTATTTGACTACTGTTGTTATCCATAGTATGGTGAGAACCACTCAACTCAGTCAAGAGAAACAACAGTTCATCATTACTTGAGGACATGAAGGTCAGTCAATCTGGAAAATTTGAATAACTTTGAATGTATCCTCAAGTGCAGCCGAAAAAACCATCAAACACTATAATGAAACTGAAGGGAAAGGAAGACTAAGAGTTAGCTCTGCTGCAGAGGATAAGTTCATTAGAGTTGCCAGGCTCAGAAACCACAAATGAACAGCACCTTAGATTAGAGCCCACCTAAATTCTTCACAGAGTTCAAGCAGCAGACAAATCTCAACATCAGCTGTTTAGAAGTGACTGCAAGAATCAGGCCTTCAGGGTGGAACTGCTGCCTAGAAGCCACTACTGAGGATGTTTGGGCCAAGAAACACAAGGAATGGACATTAGACCAGTGGAAATCTGTACTTTGGTACTGTAATACTTTCCAAATTTAAGATTTCTGGTTCCAACCGCCATGTCTTTGTGTGACCACAGAAGGTGTGGTTCCCACCGTGAAGCATGGAGGAGGAGGTGTGATGGTGTGGGGGAGCTTTGCTGGTGACACTGTTGGTGATTTATTCAAAATTCAAGGCACCTTCGACCAGCATGGCTACCACGGCATTCTGCAGTGCCATGCCATCCTATCTGGTTTGTTTTTAACAAGACAATGAGCCCAACACACCTCCAGGCTATGTAAGGACTATTAGACCAAGAAGGAAAGTGATGAGTGCTGCGTCAGATGACCTGGACTCCACAGTCACCCGACCTAAATCCAGTTGAGATGGTTTGGGATGAATTAGACTGCAGAGTGAAGGAAAAGCAGCCAACAAGTGCTCAGCACCTCTGGGAAGTCCTTCAAGACTGTTGGAAAACCAGTCCAGGAGATGACCTCATGAAGCTGACAGAGAGAATGCCAAGATTCATCAAAGCAAAAGGAGGCTACTGTAAAGAATCTAAAATATAAAACATATTCTGGTTTAACACTTTTTTGTTCACTACATAATTCCATATGTGTTCTTTCATAGTTCTGATGTCTTCAGTATTCATCTAGAATGTAGAAAATAATTACAATAAATAAAACCCATTGAATGAGAAGGTGTGTCCAGACTTTTGACTGGTACTGTATGTATGTATATTTTCTGTATATATATTTATTTGTTGAAAATAAAAATATTATTGAAAAAATATTCAAATCAATTATTTGGTTATAAAAACAGCCTGTGATGAATTTAATAGTTGACAACTAACTGATTGATGGAACCTGTTCTGATGTCGTGTTTATTGAATGGTGGTTTCGTCCTTGTTCAGTGTTTTCTTGGTATGTTTCTGTTGATTCTTTAAACACTTTATGGAAAACATACGTGAAGAAAGATTAGAAGAACTGTCAGCGGACGCAGCTTTTTTCTCAGTGAAATGACTTTTAAGAGTCTGAACAGCTGCAATGTTGTTTGCAGTTCTGCTGAAAGTGAAGATGCAGATGGTTTTTAAATCCAGACGATCTCAGAGTTTGGAAAGTCTGAGCTGGGGAGGAACGGAGGAGATGAGGCCTCCTTCTGCTGACCTCCGACCTCTTGAACCTGGTCCTCAGAGACACGAAGACAGGACTTTTCCACGTCCACAGACACACAAGGACCACCACAATAAGACACTGTAACTGTGAAGTGAATTTCTGAAATGTCACAAATAACAATAAAAATGTACGTCATTCTTGTTTTCATCAACAGCTTTGAAGAAACTAAAGTCATAGTGGGGTCAGAAGGTGGCGCTGCAGGCTATCTTAGCTGTTCTAAACAGCAGAAGAAGAAGAATGTAACAAAACCAGCTGTTTCCCAACTGATGAAAACGAAACAAAGTGAACTTTGAGAGAAAAATGCAGAGAGGTGTTCAAGAGTAGTTTTCAGTTGGTCGGGTTGTGATGATTCTTTCAGATGCTGTCGGCCATGTTTGATTATGTCAGAAACAGCTGATCAGACATGTGACTTCAGTGTTCATCACTTTATTTTTAAAAAAGTGTCTCCATCTCCCATGAGGATCAGTAAATCTTTCAGGGAAAGTCAAAAACCACCTGAAGAGAGCAAGATTGTGAACGTTTTGTTGTTTAAAATTTTTTTACTGTTGAAGCTTTTCTACTTCAAAATATGACTAAAAACGATGGGATGGAAACACTGGAAGGTGAAGCAGAGAAAGAAGAGGAAATGAGAGGACAGAAACTAAAAGCAGATGACAAAACGTTTAAGGCAACGGAGAGGAAACATAGAAAATGAGGAACAGATGAATCATGCTGTCAGTAAAATGCTGAGGCAGCTGTTTCCATGGAAACTGAACCAACGGTCAGTTCGTTCGGTTCATCTGATCCATAACAGAAACTCTGAGGCTCTGCGGGAACTCCAGCAGTCACATTACATGTTTAAATCTGAGCTGAGGGTTTGTTCCACCGACAATAAAAATCTAGCAGACCCTTTAATTCAGTCAGTAGACCAACACCCAGCAGCACCTTTTAACCCCAGAACCTTCCAGCCGCTTTAAAATGACTCCATTCATCAGCCAGAGACTGGAAAAACAGAGAGAACCAACAGATTTTTAAACTTCCAGGCGGTCCTTCAATGAAAGATTAACCAGATCTGAGCTTAAGATCATCATATTTTATCAATATCAATTTATTCTCCATGTCTCATTCTTCTATATCTAAGTATCCTACCACAAAAAGACACGAAACGACTGCAAGGAGACGATGAGAGAGACTGACAGGAAAACTAATTACAGTGGATCAATGAAAGAAATGCAGCATGACGCAATAACAGTATACAGAGGAACATGTTGTCAGCACATTGTTGGAGGATGCATTTAACTTGGTGGAACATTTTTCACCTAGTAAGACCCAGAAATCCTCCGGATGTTTGGACCTGGAGGGGGCTGATCCAGGGGGCACATAAATAAACGGGGTAAAGAGTCTAAAGTCTACAAACACACTGAGCTGCTGAGCATTTTCTCCTCTGCAGCTTCTGAATGAAAAACAAGCCGTGTGTCCCTTAAATCTTCGTCCGTCATGTTCACAGCTCTGCAGGGACGCTCTGCAGCCAGCTGTGTGCAGCTCAAGAATGTGCTGATCTGAAGACTCTGGGAGGATTTGGGGATTTAGCAGCACGTTTCCTCTGCTGCTTGTTTCAGACGACCAGAAATCCTGTTTCCAGCCGTTGGTTCAGACAGAACCGAGTGCAGCACTGAAGCAGACCGGAGGATTTCTGCTGATTATTAGGTTTACGAGAGCAGTGGTTTGCTGCTGGAGAGGTTGAGACAAACTCACAGAGTTTATGAGGCTCTGCAGCAGCTGTGTCGTGGGACTCACGCTGCAGCAGCTGCAGGAGCTGCAGGATTAAAGCAGAGCCGAGCGTCCCACTGTTGGAGCATTTTTACAGATGACATTCTGTTGGAACCTGGTGGGGTCTGATCCAGGGGCAGATTAGGCTCTGATTCAGGTCCAGGTCCAGGTTCAAGTTCACGTTCAGATTAATGTTCAAGCTCAGGTTCATATTCAGGCTAAGACCCATATTAAGACTCAGTGTCAGGTTCAGGTTCAGGTTCATTCTAGGGTTCAAGGTCAATCTCAGATTCAGGTTCAGGTTCATATATAGGTTCAGGTTGAGGCTCAGATTTAGGTTAAGATTCATATTAAGATTCAGACTCAGTTCCAGGTTCAGGGTGGTCCTCCCAAAGACAGAAATCCAGATGTGTGAAGTTTGGGTTCTCACCTTCAGTGCAAAAGTGGTTTTGTACAACAGTCGACATGTCACTGCAGTAAAGAGCAGAGGTGCAGCTCTGTAACTTGGACACATTTAACTGCTCAGACTGATAAAACCCCAGGACAATACTGACAATTAAAAACTGTAATGCTTGAAAGGAGGAGCAACAACCTTTAAGAAATTAAAAGCCTCATTCATGGTGACAGAACTTGAACCATTTGCACCAAAAGAGATCATAAAACGGAGGATACTTGAACGAAGGAGACTGTGTGTTTGACAGCAAGTGACTGATGCATCACTGATAAGGATCTATGGGATGTAACAGTGAGGTTTATGCAACTAAAGTAGCTCACGTTCTGTCACTATCCAGCTAAGAGGAAGAGAAGACAATACAAACCTTATACAAGCAAACACAAACATTAAGGCAAACTCAGCCTCATATGTTGTTCAGTTTCTACATGAAGGCAACATGGAAGCAGCTTGTGACTTTGTGCCGCATACAAAGTCAATATTCAGACCCTATGACCCTATCCTACCAGTGAGTCCACATCACCATTTGGTCAAAATAGCATGAATTGGAACCCTGTCTTGCCATACTTACCACACATCAAATTGTACTGATGCTAGATGGCTCAGAGGTTGGTGAAATGATGACTGTATTTTAGTGTGAAATATGGATACATCCATATTTAAACACACTTACAGGCACTTTGTAGGATCTCAGTAACAGCCTCGATTGAACATTTTGCACACTTTTCCATTTTTGAAGACCAATCATTAATAGTTGTCCTCTGCTGAAACCATTCAGTTGTCTAGAAATGATTCTGTCTGTGTCCTCAGCACATTTCATGGCTGTGGGAGTTTTTATGTCTGCAGATATGCAACCCTGAAAACGGCTTCTCAGGTTTTTGTTTACAATTCTGAGGTCTGAAAACATGAAATTCTCAAATATTTTACAGAACTTCGTTTTGAGTTCCAAGGAACAAACGTGTAAACTCTGAACAGCATCTGAGACTCTGCAGCAGCATCTTCCCTAAACTGTGCCTGTGAACTGACACTGACTGACCCAGACTGCAGACTAAACTCAGACTTTGCTAGAAATAAAACAGGAGAAAAGTCAAACTAACACTTTGTACATGTCCTTTTAATGAACCCTGCAGCTCGACTGTGGACTCGGAGGCAAACTGACACTGATAGCTTTCTTCCTCTGAGGTTACATAAGAGGTGAGGACACCTCCGGAGAGGGACATTCCTCCGTCCAGCAGGACCGAAGTCAAACTGAAAGAGTCGAGTAGAAACCCAGAAACAAAAACAGCTTTAGATTTAAGCATGGAGAGAATCTGAAGCGGCAGAACACGTCGCAGAAAGTTGCTTTTAGGAAAACCCTCAGGTAGAGTAGCTGAAGATGTTTGTCAGATGGTTCTGCAGGTAAGATCCTGAACATTGAAGTGCAAACAGCCAGTTTAAGGCCGACTCACGTGGGTTGGCTGCAGATCTTGCGATGGTACCATTGTTTGCAGTTGGTGAAGTATTTCTTGTCGGTGCCTTTAATCTGCTGCATGGCACAAACGTTGGGCCTGAAAGAGAGCAGAAGGTAAATGGTAAATGGACTTATATAGGCCTTTCTACCTTAGTGGTACTCAAAGTGCTTTACAGTGTGTTTCACACTCATCCCTTCACACACCAATGGCAACAGAGCTTCCATGTAAGGTGCCTGCCTGCCATTGGGAGCAACTTGGGGTTGAGTGTCTTCCCCAGGCCAGAAATCGAACCACAAACCTTGCGATCAGTGGACAACCCATTCTACCTGAGCCACAGCCGCCCCAGAGAGGACGGACTCAGGAAGGTTTCAGCTCTGCAGGAACAGAACTTTCACAAACACACAGTCTGAAATAGGAATCCTCAGAGCTCCTTTTAAAGCCGTACATTTCTCCTTGTTTATTTGCAAGTTTCAGAGAAAGTCGGCTTAAAGCATTAAAACCTGTAATCCTGAATGTGAGACGCAACATTTAGAGCCTCCCACTGCTCTGCTAAAGGTCAAAACATTAAAGTGTCTTAAAGCTTCATCCTCTAAACTCCTAATGTTTGAAAGATCCAAATATTCAGAGTTTTCAGGTGAACTGCAGGCAGAGAGCAGAGAGGAGACAACAAGAGAGACTGAGAGGAAAACAAAACATGGAAACTGGACCAATAAAATAAATGTAGCATGGCAATAAAACAGTGAACAGAGGAGCAAGTAGCTGGAGATCATTCAGCATGGTGGAACATCTTTTTACAGCTGATGAGCAGAGGAGAGTGGAAAATGTTTGTAGAGGCCGTAACCATGGAAATAGGTCAATATCTATAATATGTGGAGACAAGAAAGACTACAAAGAGACAAAAGACAAACGAGAAACAAAAATGACAAAAATGAGAGACAAAACAAGAAAAGGAGACAAAAAACGACAGAGGGAAGATGAACAACAGCCACAAACAGACATGGAATAACACCAATGAGAAACGAGACACTAAATAAGAAAAATGAGACATAAAACAAAGACAGATACCAAATCTGTACAAAAGAGACACACAACAGCTAGATCAACACTATCAGTTCAAAGAGGCTGCAAACAGGTGAATAGTTTGATACTTGGAAAGATGCTGTTAAAATATCAGAGTCATTTACATTCCACCTTAATAAGAAGCTGAAAGGTCCTTGGTGTTGACTGAAAACCAATAAGTGGTAATATTGATCCAGAGACGTCTGACAGCAGCATGAAGGATCCTAACATCTGACAGGTTCACAGTTCAGACCATAAATCAGACTCATTCTGTTAACGGACACATGTTTCACCCCAAACGGCTCATATGACCTCGTTTCTCTTTCCACCTTAACAACAGCACGGAGACTCAAAGACTGAAGCAGTGTTCTGTTCCCAAAACGTTCTGAGAAAGTTCTGGGAGTGTTTTCAGTGGGAAGTTTGTTTTAGGTTCACAGAATGTTCTTCCTAAAAGCAGGATAAGTCCTTTAAAGACATTCTAAGAATGTTTGGTGAAAACACTGTTAAATTATTGAGAACGTTCTTGAATAGTTTTCCAAACGCTGCATTGAGAGTGTTCTTCCTTTGTTGTCATGTAACATTGTGGAACGTTTTATAGATAACGTTTTCCCTCAACAAAATTCCTAAAATGTCTTCAGAACATTTCAGCAGAGTATTCTATAGAAAACTGTCATCTGAGGCCTTGAAAACATCCAGACACCATTATTTGAATGTTGGTTTGAGAACGTTCTTCATTTGCTCTCATATACATTGTAAAAAAAATAGTTGAGCAGTACACATTCTCCCTGTTTTGTTAAATTACAGATACAATCTTGTAAAATTACGGAAAGAAATTTTCATTTATATGTTAACTGTTAAAGAAAATGGTGCAAATTGTCAATAATGTCCACGTCAAATCCTGTATATTGACAAAAAAACATGAGACTGTAAAATTATGCCGTTTATTTACACTTATCCTAGCAAAAATATCATTTTACAGATATCTGCTGTAATTTTGACAGTTTTTTTTTTTTATCATTTACTGTTTTCTAAAATTGTTTTCCAGCACCTTTGCTGCCAGATTTTTCTCATTATTTTAAAAGATTTGTTTTACAGTGTAATTGAATCTGGGAAACTTCCTCAGAACGTTGATGTTGAAACACTTTCGCACACTTCTAGGAACATTATTTGAAATGACAAACATCCTTAAAACCTTCTTTGAATATGGGATTGAAGTGTTTTCCTCCAGCGTTAGTAGAACTTGTGGGTATAGTTAGGGCTGTGGGAACATTCATTCATCTATTAATGAGAACGTGTTCATGTTGGGGGCGTCTGTTAGTGATCAGCCTCCTCCGGTTAAACACAGGAGCATTAATTGAAACCCTTCAACAGTTCATGGACACACTGTAAAAACACTTTGTGTAAAAACATCTGGCAGCACGGCCAAAAAAATCTGGTAAAACAGTGGAATGCTGTAACCTTTAGAAAGTGTACAAAACTAAAAATAATTTCAAGTATCTGTGAAAAATGTACATATTTTGCTGATTTAACTACAGTAAAAGAAAACTGTCATTTATGGTCACTTTTGCATTTTTTTTTACATTTTTGCACACTGTACAATTTAACATTGTAATTTTTTACATCACTTTTTGCATGTTTATGTATTTTTATTTTTTCACTGTATAGTTTTTACATACAATATTACAGATACTTTGTTGCTCATAAGTCTTCGGTATGTTTTAGTACTTCTGTGAGCAGATTTTGTGTATAAATGTGTTATACCGTGATTGTAGCTGCTGGAACAAAGTAAGGATCAGTAAAGTATGAACTCATGTAGAAGTGAAAGACTAAATATGAGTTCTGTGAGCTCTCAGCTGAGGATGTCTACAGTGAAACTGTCCTGGAACCAGACCGCAGCAAGTTGCGTTCAGTTTTTGGGAGTAACTCACCCCTGCTGCCGGCCTCTGACCCGGCTGTGCTGCAGGACCGCCTGGTAGGGAGACCGGGCCACGCAGACCGTCAGAACCAGGGACAGACCCAGGACCAGCACACACACCTTCATCTTCACTTTCTGATGAAAAACTAAAATCCTGCTGCTGCTCAGGCTTCGGCTTCTGCTTCTTCTTCTTCTTCTTCTTCTGCTGCTGCTGCTGCTGCTTTTCCCAGCAGCTTCCAGGAGAGGCCAGTTTATAGACGGCCGGGGGAGGAGGGGGAGGACAGGAGGTGGGAGGGGCGAGACACAAGACACCAAAACTGAGCTGCAAGAAGTTCTCAGAGTCTTTCCTGCAGTAAAGGTACTCACAGCACACAGCAAAAACACTAAATATACTCATGTACAACCAGTGAAAGGCAGCTGAAAGTCCTGTGCAGCAACATGTGGCTGTTGTTCTGTTCTGAGATCATTATTCCTGATGAGCTGCAGCTGGATGTAATTATTCCAGCTGCAACTGCACATTATTTTTATTGATTGCTTGGTTTGTAGAAACTCAGAAGAAGCCTGTCACAGATGTCAAGAACCAGAACCCAGCTGGAGAAATGAGACTGAGCTCTACGAGACACGTCGATGGATGAAGGTGGTTTCGATGATTTTATTTGACTCCAGCTTTGCAGGTTCTCATCTGTTCTGGAACATGAGCACCTCCAATGGCAGCATATAAACTGCATCATGTCTGCTTGGTCCTCCAGCATGAAATTAAACAACAATTCTCACATAAAAGCACATCTCTGCAGCTCCACCAGTGGTCAACATGGACAGCGATAAAAGCTTTAACTGCCAGAACGTCTGACCAGTATCAAGAGTTGAGAGAGAAAAAGACAAATGGAAAACAGGAAGAAAGGAAGCTCTCTAAAGCAGAGCTATGAGAAAGCTTCGGGGGGATTTGAGCAAATATTTCCTGCTGTTTTTATCTGTGAAATGAGAAGCGTTTAAAACTTCCAGCATGTATTTGTTAGGAAACAGTGAGCCCACATACTGGTCTAATTCCAGTCCATTTCACCTCCTCCTGACTGGTTTAACAGTCCCTCTCCTGTCAGCCCACACACATCTTTTAGTGCAATACTGGAGTCTATGTTCTCATCGGTGTGAGCTCAGTTTTCGAAGATCTGATGATAAATTTCCATTTTGCATTGGCTTTCCAGATAGAATCTGATCATCTGTCACACAGCGCTGGAAAACTCAAAGCTGGAGGAGAAACAACAAACAAACACAAACATGGTAACTTCCTCTGCTGTGGCAGTTTGTACAGACAAGAAGTCGTCCCGCATTAAATCACAGGTAAATTAAACTATTTCCAGCAGAAGACACACAGACAGATGTGGAAATCTCTTCGTGAAGAACAGTCGAAAAGCTGAAAATCCAACGGTTCTTTCTGTGTTTTTTAGTTTCTGGCTGATAAACGGTGATATTTTGGTGTTTTTTTTACAGTAACATGCCTTTCAAACCTCCCCACAGATTTAAGGATTTAGAGGATTAATGCCAGTAGTTTATTTTTACTGCTTTCTGATGAAGTTAGTTAAGATTAAGTTTCTGATGGAGTTATATTTTGTGTTAATAAACTGAATCTGCTACATAAATGTAGAATACTTGACCTGAAAACAGTTTAAAGTAGGAGAAAATGGAAACATTTAAGCAAAGTACAAGTAACTGAAAACATTACTGTATTTGTACTTTGGTTTAGTACTAACTATGGATAATGCCATCTGAGAACATCAACACTGAATTCACTCAGGACTGAACAAAGACACCAGCTTCAGTTATAGTTTCTTGAGTTTTAAAGACATTTTCTTGGAAACCAACAGCTGCTTCTGAACTCCACCAGCCCAGTTCTTCCTGCAGTGACTGTACCACTACTGTTAATCTATCTAACTTCTTCAAGATTTTGAACCAAAAAATGAACTTGTTTCCAGACAAAGTGGAAAATCCATTTACTTTTTTGCCTGCAAATGACCAAAGTCAACCAAACCAGTCTTCACTGTAGGAAATACGTGGGTGTCATCAGCGTGGAAGTGAATACAGATGGAAAATGCTGAGCCCTGCCTCGTCTCCGAGAGAATATGTGGGCCGACAGTATGAGGTCAAAGAGCTGAGGAGACAAGTCAAACACAAAACCAATGTCTTCCAGAGAGATGAGCTCATCTCTCTGAGGATGAAACACAAAGACAGGAACGTCTGAAATCTCAGCTGCAGAATTGCTGCAGATGTTTATCAGACAGAAAAAGACAAAACACAAATCTCTGCTCATCATCTGCACTTTAGATAATCCCTCTTTGTTCTGAACAGCAGCACTGGACCTCGACAGTGGCTTCAGGAAGGTTTCAAACTGACCAGCAGAAAGGGCAAAGACACTTAGGATGTTGTTTAGTGTTTAATAAATCAGTAGATCAGATTATCCAGGTTTTTGATGTTTTTGATGTGTTAATATTAAGTTTTTTAAGTTGTAGTGTATTCATTACCAGGTTTTTGAAGCTTTGATGTAGTAATATTCAGGTTTTGGGTGATTTGTGTGCATCAGTATGCAGGTTTTTAATGTTTTGATACATAAATATTCAGGTTTTTGACATTTCAGCTCCTGATTATCCAGGCTTTTGACACCCCGGCGCATTAGCATGACATTTTGGAGCACTAACATCCATGCTTCTGATGTTTTGGTGAATTAAAATCCATGTTTTCGGTGATTTGGCACCTCACTATCCAGGTTTTTTTTACATTTTGTTATGGTAATATCCAGGTTTTTGGTGTTACGGTGCGTTAATTTTCAGGTTTTTAAAGTTTTTTGGGTTTTAAGTATAAATTTGGCGGTAACCTCACACTCACTCATGTTGCACCAAAGAAAGACTTTTAACTGATATAAAAGCAAAAACATGGGGAACTACAAGCAATGTTCTTCTACCAGAACTATGGCGTGTTCTGCAGCTAGTAATACAGAATGAAAACACTTTCAAAACATTCAAATCTCTGCTAATGTTTTGCTGCTGCAACTTGAGCTCTGGTGGCAGACAGTAATTCTGTCTATATTAGATGAGGTCTGAATCTCCAACAGTTGGTAAGTTCAGAGGTAAACATTTCCAACAAAGCTGGCGAGCCTCCCACAGCTCCAAGTGAAGGTTGGACTAAGATCCTGGTCCAGTTTAACTATTTAGTATTCTTATCTGAAGCATTTAGTTCAGCGGACTGTGACAAGAGAAACAGCACCAGTAAACAGTGTTTAAACCAAACACTGACTGGTTTAATTAAAACAATACGAGCCCCTAGAGACAACAGAGAAGTTCTTGCTGTGTTTGAATCATGAGGCTGCATGCTTGCAAATTATGTTTAATTTAATTCATGTATTCAGAATTCACCAGTTTTTCAACTGGTGCGTAAAATAATCCTAGACAGAAACACAGAAACTCTGAAAGAATCAACAAACACAAATCGAGTAACATCATCCTAATGAAATCTATCAGAAACCATCAGCTGTGTTTGGAGTGATCAAGCATCCGGAGCTGATAGATTCCTGGAGTGTCCATCAGCCCCCTCAGACCTGCATATCAAAGCTTCACAGCAGAACAAAGAACTGCTTGGTCTGTATGTTGGTGAATTTTTTACAGATCTCACATGTTTAAACTGCATTAAGGCTTATATCCCTCTGTTCATTTCCTTACTTGTATCCAGAGTCATGTGATTCAGACATTGTAAATCTGCTGAAGGGTCCATCATCATCACTGATATGTGAGCAGATCAGAACCTCCTCCACCTTCACACAGTCAAACAGGCCGTTATCACCTCATGTAATGCTGGTGGAGCTGCAATTTAGCACTTAGAGAAACGGAAGTCCTCATTATGAGGTTGGGGGAGACGAAGGACTCATAAACCAGCAAACTTTCAGCCAAGAGACCTCATTTTAAGTCAGATTATAAACTGTTGTTATTGGATCGTTGTTGACTGAAGTCTTGTTCTGACATTTGCTTTTACTCACTGCTTTTCACTCAGGGTTTGGTAAAGATTAGACCTCAAAACTACAACTAGTCAAAGTGTAACTACAACTAGTCCCAGAACAACTACAACTAGTCACATTGTAGCTACAACTAGTCACAGAGTAACTGAAACTAGTCAAAGTGTAACTACAACTAGTCATGATGTAGCTACAACTAGTCACAGAACAACTAAACTATCCACATAGTAACTGTAACTATTTACAGAGTAAGTACAAATACTCAGAGTTGCAACAACTAGTGACATTAACAACTAGTCACAGAACAACTACAACTACTCACAGTGCAACTACAACTAGACAAAGTGTAACTATGACTAGTCACAGAGTAACTACAATTAGAATCAGTGTAACTACCACTAGTCACAGAATAACTACAACTAGTCAGCTGATTGATCGGTGGCATTACTTGTAGATAGTCAAACTCAGCTGTGTCTGATAATTGGTGTATGCAGCTGTTATTCTGACTGGTCCAAACTGGTTCACAGTGATCTCTAGCTGTGGTTTGACTGATCAGAATGATGTTATAAAAATGTGGAACCAAAACTCAGACACAGCACAATGTAATTATGACATTGGAGATTTGTCTATTTTTTTATTCCACACAGTCAGACTCTGCTATCAAATGTTAAAACATCTTGCTGTAGGTTTCCTGTAGTGTAGTGACTCTGACTGTCTTGGCCAAGTGGTCGTCAATGGAAATCAGAGATTCTGTGAAGCTCAGACACTTCTGAACTTCAACCTCTATGGACGGAGGACAGGAACAAAAAAATTCAGGTGGCTGTTGGGAAAAACACTTCCATATGTAAGTTTGCTGAATAACATGAAAGGAATCTGATGAATGTTGGGAGCACATTCTTTGGTCAGATGAGGTCAAGATAAATTTGTTGGGCTCAGAGGGTGTCCAGCCTGTTTGGTGTGAACCTGATCAGGACCACCACAGTGAATGCATAGTCCTGGACAGTGAAGCACAGAGGTCCAAAATGACAAAATCTGTCCAAAAGTGACTCCAGATTTGTCCAGAATTCCTTTTTTTTCTAAAAAGACTTGGTTAGCCAACTATGACCTGGACAGCTTGGGACCTGACTTGAATAATACACCTTTGGGATGTTTTATAGAGAAAGGTAAAGCAACACAATCACTCTAGCAAAGAGCAGCTGAAACAAATAGCCTGTGAAGAATGTGAGAACATGTGTGCAGAAATGAGTGAAAGACTGAGTCTGTCATCAAAAATAAAGGTGGACATTCAAAGTACTGAACAAATCAAAGATTAGAATCTCAGTAATGAAAAGACTTTTGTTGCACTGAGTTCCTACTGTGGGGCCTGTATTTTTAATGTAGTAAATCTAAACTGGTAGTTTGTAATCTGACATCAGAGCAAATACTTTACTGTTCCACTTAGAAGTAATCTGATTACTGTAAGGGGAGACGGATTGAAATCATTTGATCTTTCAGTGATGTTACAGGGGTGGATTCGCTGCTGTTGTGTCCTGTGTTTTTCCTTCAAAGTGTATTTGCTGCTCCACATTAGTTTTATATAAACATAGTTTCCAGTTTGTCCTCCAGCTCTTCCTTCAGCGTTTCCCAGCCAGATGGGATCTATAATCCGGCTCTACTCCTCAGTCCTTTCTGAGATCTGATCCCAATAGGGTCTGTGTGATCCTCAGAGGAGGGTCATTGGAGCCAAACTGGTCCCAGATGAGGAATCAGACCAAGAGTGGCTGAAAAACCCTTTAAAATCATCAACCAACAGAGATGCAGAGATGGTGGTGTTTGGTGGTCTGAGGGCTGCAGGGTTGGGCTGAATCAGCCACAAACTGGTGTGAGGAGTCAAAGACTTCATTCAGAAAATAATCCATTGAATAATCAGCAGTGAGAAGGAAACCAGTTGCAGCTCTGCCATATGTAATAATAATAATAATAATAATAATAATAATAATAATAATAATAATGATAACTAGAATGCACTCAAGCGAGATGCAGACCCACGCCGGATGCCTTCCTAAACATGGCAGGTAGCCCTGCGACCTTGACCTTTGATCTTTGACCTTTTGAACTCAAAATTAATGTCGACTCGGCCACCAAGTGTTCGGCCAAGTAAACTGACGGAGAGGGGTCAGCGGATGCTGAGGCGCATAGTGCAAAGAGGTCGCCGACTTCCTGCACAGTCAATTGCTGCAGAGCTCCAAACTTCATGTGGCCTTCAGATTAGCCCAAGTACAGTATGCAGAGAGCTTCATGGAATGGGTTTCCATGGCAGAGCAGCTGCATCCAAGCCGTACATCACCAAGTGCAATGCGAAGCACTGGATGCAGTGGTGTAAAGCACGCCGCCACTGGACTATAGAGCAGTGGAGACGCGTTCTCTGGAGTGATGAATCACGCTTTTCCATCTGGCAATCTGATGGACCAGTCTGGGTTTGGAGGTTGCCAGGAGAACGGTACATTTGAGACTGCATTGTGCCAAGTGTGAAATTTGGTGGAGGAGGAATTATGGTGTGGGGTTGTTTTTCAGGAGTCGGGCTTGGCCCCTTAGTTCCAGTGAAAGGAACTTTGAATGCTTCAGGATACCAAAACATTTTGGACAATTCTACGCTCCCGGCCTTGTGGGAACAGTTTGGAGCGGGCCCCTTCCTCTTCCAACATGACTGTGCACCAGTGCACAAAGCAAGGTCCATACAGACATGGATGCCAGAGTCTGGTGTGGATGAACTTGACTGGCCTGCACAGAGTCCTGACCTGAACCCGATAGAACACCTTTGGGATGAATTAGAGTGGAGACTGAGAGCCAGGCCTTCTCCACCAACATCAGTGTGTGACCTCACCAATGTGCTTCTGGAAGAATGGTCAAATATTCCCATGAACACACTCCTCAACCTTGTGGACAGCCTTCCCAGAAGAGTTGAAGCTGTAATAGCTGCAAAAGGTGGACCGACATCATATTGAACCCTATGGGTTAGGAATGGGATGGCACTTAAGTTCATATGTGAGTCAAGGCAGGTGAGCAAATACTTTTGGTAATATAGTGTATCTGTCTGTGAGGTGATACTGGAAAACGCTGCACTGCTTTATGTTATATAAGGAAGACTGTGGCCTGTTGGCATGTATGTGCTCCTCTTGTTTTATAAGGTATTATTATTAAATTTATTATATATATATATTATAAGGTAAGTGTGATCTGTTTTTCCATTACACACCTCGAACAGAAAAACAAGACAAAGGGTCCATTTTTTAGAGTTAATGGATGCTGGGACAATTAAAGAAAGAGCCTGTTGTAAACAAAAAACCCAAAATGCACTTAGACCAAACACAAAAGACATGCTGTATGTTCCAGTTCATTACCCACACCGACGGAGTCGGGTAGGGCGGTCACGGCCGTCTGTCTGTATGTATGTATGTATGTATGTGGGTGTGTGGGTGTGTGGGTGTGTGGGTGTGTATGTCCGCACCATAACTCGATAACAAAGACAGATAGGATAATCAAACTCAGCACAGATGCTGATCTTGATCTATCCTGGTCACCAATTGATTCTGGGGATTTTGGGATCAAAAGGTCAAAAGTCAAGGTGGCAGGGCTACCTGCCATATTTAGGAAGGCATCCAGCGTGGGTCTGCATCTTGCTTTAGTGCATTCTAGTTACATTAGATTTTCTGTTTACTCAGTGTTACTCATGGACACTGAGTAAACAGAAAAAGGGCCTGTTTTCTTAAAAAATACAAAATGTGATTGTTGTGTTGTTTTTTCATTGTTGGTTTAAAATGGAAAATTAAAAATGAGTCTGTTTTCTGTTTTTTTTTTTTGGAAAATTTACAGGAAAATGAATTATTCTTCTGTACTCAGACCCAGTACATTTGTAACTGTTCCAACTTGTTACATTTGCTTTTTAATGTTAAGGGACACTGAGGAAACGGAAACAGAAAGACTTTTGATTTTTTTTTTTTTATTTTGCTGTTTAGAAGAAGATTTTCATTTCGTGCCCAGACCCACAGACACAGCTCCTGTTATTCTAATTTGAAATGCTCCCTTTTTCACTATTATTTGCACACATTGATCTGATTCTTAATGTGAATTTTTTCTTATAGTATAAATGCATACATGTAACTGTAACTGACAGTAGAGGTCAGTTACAGCAGTGATGGCAGCAGCAGAGGATGTGTAGATCCAGATGAGGAGATGTACTGTTGCTTTGAACACAGCTGCTGTTTTTCTGCTCTGATTTTTTTTTCTGCTCAAAAAGAGAACGTGTGAAGACAAGATGGTCCAAACACTTCCTCTGATGAGACGTGAGGAATCTCTCAGGTTTTACTTCAGTTTGTCTTTACAGTTATATCTTTTCACACAGTGGTGCTGCTGCACAGCAGAGCAGAGTCTTTATCAGAGCCTGATATCAGCTCAGTGCAGCTACACTGGACTTAAACCGGCTCAGAGAGGCTTCATTAAACCGTCACACTGAACTCAAACTGTCCACTATGAAAGAAATGTCCCACATGACTCAGAGTTGCTCAGATTAATATTTGTTAATTATTACTTGATATTATTCAGAATTTATTAAAAATGACAAAACTTTGACCAAGATGGCGCACATGTTCCTAAACTACAAGAATACGTCTAAAATGACTAGAATTTTTGTCCAAATTGACTAAAACTTGTTAAAATGACTCCAAAATTGTACAAAATAACCTAAAAATACTCAAAATGTGTCCTGAATGATTAAAAAATGTATTCAAAATCACAAACAGTGTCCAAATCACCCAGTCTGATCACCAGCATAATTGTCTGTGACACACGGACCCAAGATAACTCACAATTCGTCCAAAATAACTCAAAAACAATGATTAAAAAATGACTCAGTAATTGTCAAACATGGAAAAACAAAAATAAAAAAAGTTCAGTTGGTTAAATTAAACCCTTTTCTAATCATAAAATATAAATAAGAATTGAATTTTTTGAGCAGACAGCAGGTCGGCTAACAGCTAACAGCTAACAGCTAGGTGTGACCTGGATGTGTCTGACCTGAATTCTTCCCCCTCTGACCCTTAGACCTTTTCCACTTGTAAAAAGCTTTTAAAAGCAGGAAAATATTTGGGGCTCACCATCGTGGACGTCCAGCTGGACAGAAACCTGCAGACATGTAACGTTCTGAACATGTTCACGTCTCAGTGTGACGCTTCACGCAGCTCAGTCCAAAGTTTGATGAAAACATCTGAATAAAAGGATCCGCAAGAGAAACCAATCAGCCCCCTCCCCCGACCCCCAGAATCAATCTTAATAATCATCTACAATAACTTTAGTGTATTTAATAAAGTCATGTAGTTTTACCTTCATACTATGATTTGTTTTCAGAGTTCCAGGCCCTTGAGGTCCACAGAGGTGGTT
The DNA here is from genome assembly GCA_024666655.1 of Dascyllus trimaculatus. Lineage (NCBI taxonomy): Eukaryota > Metazoa > Chordata > Actinopteri > Pomacentridae > Dascyllus > Dascyllus trimaculatus. Next base: position 5,907,548 of record CM045457.1, on the reverse strand, counting down.
CCACATTTATCACTTTAACGGACTTTTCCCGTCATTTCTAAGCCTCAGAACTTCCTCAGTCCAGCAGACAGACACATGACATGGTAGGAGGAAAAACACATTTAAGTTCTGCAACCAGATCAGTTTTACATCCATCCAGGTGTCACAGTCTAAACACTACATCTGTTCTTTGTTAATTTTTTTCTGTAACTAATTTGAAGCATCAGTATTATGGGATGTACCATAGTTTCAACAGTACAACTGCAGCAGGTTAAAGCCTGTGACATAAAATCATAGAAACAAGCACTGGTACCCTGGATGTGTGTTCTGTTTTCTGATCATTCACCAGAGAAAAATTGCAATTTCCAAATGACACATATTTGTCCAGAATGACTTGAATCTTGAGCAAAACTTTTAAAAAAGGACCTAAATTACATAAATATGTCCAAATGGCCTCAAAAATCATTCTGAAAAAACAAAAAAAATCAGCATTACTCCAAAATTGGTCTCTAAAATGTCACAAACTGTCATAGAGGAGGAAAGAAACCAGAAAATATTTACATTTAAGAAGCTGCAATCACACAAATTACTCAAATCAGTTAATTCTCAGGGTAGCTGGGGACTAATTTAACCATGAAAAACTAATCGATCAGTTGATTATTATTGGAGTCCTAATGAATTTTGCTACTCAATGTGTTTGGTAATGTAAGAAAAGCTGCTTATTATTAAACTGATCAATCAGCTTTGATCAGGGGATGTTATTGACGGCTGATTTGATTAATTGATCAGCAGCTGCAGGAATTCCTTCAATAAGACTTTCATTAAAACATTGATTAGTTTGTTCATTTTTCACAGTAAGTTTTTATTTACTGAAGAAAAATGTAAAACATTTCATAAAGGCTTTTGTGACAAGAACTATAAGAGCCAAAAGGAACCATATGGAACAAGAAGAACCATGCAGGCCAAAAAGAGCCATACGAACTAAAAGGTACCATACAGAACAAGAAGAACCATGCTAACCAAAACGTCTTATATGAAACAAGAGAAACCATGCAGGCCAAGAAGGATTACACCAACCAAGAAGAACTATTTGGGCTCAGATGAACTGAGGAAGGCCAAGAAGAACCATATGGACCAAAAGGAAAAATAAAATTCCAGAGGAACCAGGCAAATAGGGACAACTCTGGTTAGTAAAGGGATGCAGGAGGTTCATGGTTTGTCAGTTTGTGGACTGCTGAACAGCAACAGGTGAACAGGTGACGTGTTCTATGCAGTCAAACCTACCTGTCCACCTCACACTGACCGACTGTCTGCTGGTCTCGGCTTGGCTCTGCAGCCAGTCTTTGGTTGGTGCTTGGTTTGTGTTGAATGAACAGTGGATGAGTTGTGATCAGCAGCCTCTGATGATAAAACACAGCACACTGTTAATGCTCAGTCATTATGCTGGAATCCAGCTCTGAGCAGAACCACAGTAAAACACGCAGCAGGTCATCAGGAAGCTTTTGTCGGGTTTTATGGGTGCGCTCAGTGGAGTTCGTCATGTGTGGGATCATCAGTGTCTGAATCAAGCTCATTAGAAACATCTGAGTGTCGCTGAGTTCTCAGGATTTCACCAAGTCAAACACAAAACTCTGATGCTCAGTTTCCACCTCTCTGTTTTAATTTACACCAAAGGATGAACGGATCCTTCAAAGGGTCACTTCATTCAAACCATACAAGACAAAGACATTATCCATACTAACTCAAACATGATCCAAAAGGACTCAAATGCTATCCAAAACAAATAAATCCAAAATTACGCAAACATGATCTAAAATATGGCTGCTCAGTGGTTAGCAGCATTGCCTCACAGCGAGAAGATCCCCGGTTCGCGTCCCGGTTAGGACGCCTGGGATCTTTCTGTGTGGAGTTTGCATGTTCTCCCTGCACAGTGTGGGTTCTCACCAGGTTCTCCGGCTTCCTCCCACAGTCCAAAAACATGCTGAGGTTAACTGGTGATTCTAAACTGTCTGTAGGTGTGAATGAGAGTGTGCTTGGTTGGTTGTGTAGCCCTGTGATAGACTGGTGACCTGTCCAGGGTGTCCCCTGCCTTCACCCTGAGTCAGCTAGGATAGACTGCAGGCCCCCCACGACCCTACAGAGGATTAAGCGGTGTATAATCTAAATAATAATCCAGAATGATTCAAACATTATTGAACATTGGATCATGTTCAAGTTATCTAAAATAACTTGAACATGATCCAAAATGACTCAAAGATTATCCAGAACAGTGCAAACAAAATCCAAAATGACAAAACATTATACAAAACAAAATAAACAAGATCCAGAAATTACTCAAACGTGATCCAAAAGGATGGATTTAAAACATGTGCAAAAGGACTAAAAAAAAATTCTGAAGTTTTCCAAAATTACTTGAAAATTCTCTGAAAGACTCAATTTTTGTCCAAAATCAAATCATCCAAAATTGACTGGTGCTGTTTGGTCAGGGTTTGATTGATGAAGTGTCTCCTTCAGAAGATAAAACATGAACCTGCACATTAACTCCAAAGTGGAAAAACACACACACACACACACACACACACACACACACACACACACACACACACACACACACACACACACACACACACACACACACACAGTTCAGTGAGCTCAGAGCTCCCCCTGCTGGCTGGACACGTGGTGCTGTGGACAGATAAGGAGACATCTACCACTGTCCATCAGCACAACCAGCCAGAAGGACACACAGAACAACAACAGACAGAGCTTGTGTGTGTTTTAGTCTCTGCTGTGGTCTCTGCGTCCAGCAGCCCTTCTGTGTGTCCTAAAGGCAGTTTTATTTCAGCTGGCACTGAACCAGTGTCTGTTTGGGGTCCATTTGTGTGTCTCTCTGGTGTTTTTGCCTGCCTTTATAACTGTCTGTCTCCTTTCGTTGCTGTTTCAGTATTTTTTGTGCGAGTAGTGTGTGTCTCTACAGTTGTTTTGCCTCAAATTGCATTGGTGTTCCATCTGTTTGTGTTTATTTTGCATCTGTTTGAGTCAGTTTTTTTGTAATGAACATTTTTATCAAAGTTTAACCCACAAATACATACAGGTAGAAATTAATTCACTTAATCAGGAAGCCGTCAAGGTCAAAGATTCACTCCCTAAATGTTTAGTAAATGAGTTGAGTATCTAAAATAAAATGAAAAAATAAAAACAAACAAGCAAAACAAAAACAAATGACACAACCAAAAAAAGGAGACATGGACAACCACACTTATATTTCTCAATAGATAAGCACCATAAATCATTGACAGCATTGCATTATCAAGGCAGCCACTAATTTATCGACAACCAGTCAGTAAAAGGCCCCATGTAAACATATTGATCCAGTTTGTCCAGTAGGGAGGATGTCACCCTCTCAAAAGCAGCCAGCTGTACCATTGTTGTAGTCCATTCTTCATAAGGAGGTGGGTATTTTTTCCTCCAGTGTCTTAGTAGTATCTGTTTAGCCGTTGTGAGGGCCAGAATAATCCATCTTTTCAAAAAATACGAAAAGTCATTGTCCTGAAGCTCCGAGGTCGATCCTAAGATGGACAGCTTTGCAGAGATTTGGAACTTTGTGTGCAGGACTTCAAATATAATCTGATGGATGTTTTTCCACCAGTCCTTAAGCGCGGGACATGTCCAAAGTATATGTAGTACAGAGGCACCACTCCTGTCACATCTCCAGCATGAGTCTACTGGCATTAAGTTTCATTTATAAAGTTGTTGTGGCGTCCGATGCCATCTATGTATTATTTTCAGTAGAATAAACCTATTACCTATTTCTTTGTACATTGTATTAATGCTATTTAAACATGACTTCAATCCTCAGGGGATATGCCCAGTGTTTCTTAACCTTAAGCAAGGGGTCACATGATTGTTCCTGTAGTAAACCATAAACCAATGATTTTAAGAGTAATGCCTCCACCTGAACTTGATGTAATCAGCTGTTCTTCAATCAAGCTGCCTGTAGGGCAGGTAAGCAGGCCTCCTGACCATTTAGATAGGGTGCTCTGTAACTGGTCGTACCTCCAGTATTGGTTATGTGGTAGTTTGTATCTATCTACTATTTGGTTAAAGCTTAAAAAGTGCACAGTACTGCTATCAAATAAATGTAGGATATGTTATCCCTGCTTTTTGCCAAATAGTCCAGTTACCAGGTTTTGTTTCCAATTAGAATTCACTTGTTACTCCATAGAGGTGCGTGAGGGGATTTGAAAAAGTCCCAGCGGCCTGCTCTATGTAGTTTATGCCACATTAGTTTAGTGTTAGCAATAACTGGGTTATCATTCTGTGATGGCAATTTTGTACAAAATAACTCAGACCAAGTTTGAGTCAGTTTTAATGTTTTTCTGATCATTTTGGATATTTTATGTTGGAGCTTAGAGCCACCAGGAGGCGCCTGAAGCCAGCTCACTGTGAAAGTACTGTTGATACTGCAGTAGAGCTACAAATGCCACACAGTAGGAGTACTGTTACTGCAGTGAAGTGAAACTACAAATACTACAGAGTGACAGTACTGTTACTGCAGGAAAACTACAAATACCACATGGTGATAGTACTGTTATTGCAGCAGTCAGTGCAGAGATGATGGATCATGGACCTAATTAGCTGATTGATCAGAAGCTGTGTCAGTGGACAGAAACCAAAGCTCTATTGACGAATGAGAACTGATCAATATGTTTATAGATTGTGATCAGTTTTTATGACACAGATTCAATACGCTGTGTGATCAATAGAAACAGTTTCTGGAAGCTTCTCCTCTCTAACAGACTGAGTGACATGATGGAAACTAAAAGCTGCTGACACCTGATCTTTGCTCCGCCCACTGCTACACCTGAACAATTGGTGTCAGGTACCGGTGTGTTCAGGTGCTGTTGGAAACTAGACAAACTGAATCCATTTGTTATCAACAGCTAACATGGCATTTACAGAACTAAACAAGAACGTCTGGGTGGAACTGACCTGGTTCAGATTCTTTATCAGAGCTGGGAATGTCACATTGAATCAGACTGACAATAAAACTGATGACCGTTTCACTGCAGGTCAGATGTACAGGAGCACCTGAAGGCAGCACGTTCAGTCTCTGACCAAAGATGGTCTATTAAAAAAAATGAGTCACTCTGTTCTTCAAACATTTTCTACTTGAATGGGATCATTTACAGAAAACCATAACAGTGAATACACTTATGTAACCTCAGTGACATATCAAATGATTCTAACCTGTATCGTCTCACAGTCAGCAGATTACTGCTTAGTACAACAGTATCCAGTTCAGAGCACTATTTGCTCTGATGTCAGATTACAAAGAACCAGTTTAGACTATATCAAAACACAGACCCCACAGTAGGAACTCCACTTTTTATTACTGAAATTCTAATCTTTGATTTCTCCTGTATGCTTTATATCCACCTCAGTCCTCCTCAGAATGAAGAATACCAGAGTCCATTGATTTCTGGAGGGCTGGTGTTGCACTACAGTTCTCTTTAAAAATACCCAAAAGTTTTCTATTGGATTTGATTCAGGACACAGACTGTCCAGGTTGTAGTTTTCACTTTGTTCTTCTGTAGAAACTCTGGTGTGATTTTGTGCTTTGGACGGTTCTCATGCTGGAATATTCCTCTTCTTCCAGCTTCTGCAGACTGGGACTCATCTTGTCACACAGTATTTTGGTTTATCCACAGACATTCATGGTGCATCTATAAATATCACCTCCTCAACACCTTTTACACTCATCCAGCCTCATATCATCACACTCCCACCTCTGTGCTTCACTGTCAGGACTATGTATTCACTGTGGTAGTCCTGGTCAGGTTCACACCAAACATGCTGGACTCCATCTGAGCCCAAAAAAAATTATCTTGGTCTCATCTGACCAAAGGATGTGCTCCCAACATTGATCAGGCTTCTTTTAATGTTCTTTGGTAAACTTTCATCTGGAAGTTTTGTTCTGAGCTGCACTAAGTGTTTTTTTTGTTGTTGTTTTTTGCCTCCATCCATAGAGGTTGATGTTCTGAAGTGTCCTTCACACTGTCTGAGCTTCACAGAAGCTCTGGCTCCTTCTAAAACTCCTGATAATTGCTGACACTGTGTTCCACAGATTTTTAGCTGCTCCCAAATCTTCCTGCATCCATTCAGTTTTTTGAAAAACTTAAAAGGTTCTGTGGTTCACGGCTCATTTTAGAACCATGTTTATGCGGTTAGGCTGATTGGACGGTCTCTTCAAAGGGGGATCCTCTGACCCCCGACAGATGTGGACCCCTATAGAGTCTGCTGCTACTATATCTCTATGCCTCCTGAGGAGCAGAGTGAGAGCTCTTACTTTCCCCTCCTATCTGTGCAGTCAGATAAAAGCTGCGGCATCAGTTGCTGCTGCTGCACTCAGCTCATATTGCTGGACTGAGATCCCTCCTCAAACAGCTGCTGCCGGACCCAGAACAGCCCATCAGACCCCCATCAGACCGCCATCAGACCTCCATCAGACCTCCATCAGACCCCCGCCTGTGCGCTCCGGCAGGCCGCAGGTGAACGGCTCCTTTGCGGCTGAGCGGCTCGGAGATGCCGGTGCAGATCCCGGACGACTCGGACTTCTCCTCGTTCAAAGATCAGTGTCTGAATGCGGACGGATGGACGAGCCGCTACAACAAGGGAGGAGTGACGGTGTGGTGCCGCGACCAGGAGAGCAGCACGGTGCAGAAACTCAAGGTGAGACCGGACCGGTACCGGGACTGTATCACCTCCACAGCAACAGTCTGTCAGGAAATATGCTGCTGCACCGTCTCTCAGATTCTGTACTGTTTACTTCTGCATTATTTGGGACCCAAAACTAACTTCTGTGAAATATTTTGTCTGAGATTAGAGAATTTCATCTTTTCAAACCTGAAAACTTTTCTACTCCTTATTGAAGCCTCATGTTGGTATATTCCAACAGCAGGGCAACATGGGACAATGATAATACATAGATCCATATGGATACTCGTTCTTGTTCCCTACAAATGAGTTCAAATCCCCATGTTGTCTGAGATAGCAAACACTGGAAGCTGTCACAACTGAAACACATCAAATCCTACTGATCTTAGAGTCTTAACAGTTGGTGAAATGTCCACCAAACACTGTATTATTAGTAGGAAATATGGACACACACACACACACACACACACACAGATATATACATACATGAACTCTTTGGGGCCTAGATACCACCTTGGTTTGAAAATGTTGCTCTTTTTCCACTTTAAGGGGCCAAAACAAGGAAAAATTCATCTTAGCAATTCAACCATTTTGGCTGTGTTGTATTTCTGGAGCCGTTGAATCCTTAAAATGGTTTCACAGTTTGTTTTGTTTTTCTGAGAATGAAAACAGAGAAAAAAAATCTGGTCTGAAAACATAAAATCGTCAAAGTTCAGCCATCTTAGTTTTGGGTCTGAAATAACAAGTGAGTAAACTCTGAACAGAATTTGAAATGTGATTATTTCCTGGTTTCTTTCCTCCTCTATGACAGTCAACTGAATGTCTTTGGACAAAACAAAGAAACACTTTTTTCACCCTTCTCTGACATTTGTGAGACCAAACAGCTGATCAGTGAATCCAGAACATAACCCACAGTGACATAATGCTTAGTTGCAGCCTTAAACTTCATCAAACCAACTCGATCTGAAAAAGGTCCCATTTAAAGCCGGGCAGAGAACGCTATGAATGGATCCTGATTTTTAGCTCCGATTTGGTCTCCTCCACCAAATTTTATAATCAGGATGAATTTCTGTCAGATGGGTTGTCATGTGACGTTCAGTTGGAGGTTTTTGTGGTCAACCGAGTCGAGTAGCTGATTTTTACTGTTTTCTAACGTTTGACAGACCAAACATTTAATTGATGAATCCAGAAAATGACATTAGCAGCGAAAATAACTGTCACTCGAAGCCCTACCTTGTACTTTACTTGAGCGTTTCCACTTTAAGCTATTTCTGTGTGACTGCATGAGTTAAGATTATCTCAGCCATCATGATCAATCCATGGCTGAATTTTGCCGATTTTTTTTTGTTGTTGTTTTGCTCAAAGTATCCGTGACAGTTGACTGCAGGTTCCACGAACGATCAGTGCAGGTTTCAGCCTCACCTGAATATTAATCTCTGGAAAGAAGATCTGATATTTGATCCTGGTCTTCTGTAATCTTGTAACTTTACTCTGACTACTACAGTCCCTACAGAATCCTCACCCTCTGAACCCCAAAGCTCAGGTTTGAAATGCATGTTGTCTTTAAAATAATCACCAAAATGACACCACTGATCAGCCAGGAACTGTAAAAAATATCCTCAATCTTTTGTTGAAGTAATTATTCACGATGTGCATAATTAACCAAATCTAAGTCTTCAGAACTTCAGTAGAAAACAGCTGGACTTCTATTCATCTAGTTCGTTTAGATCTACCTGACTGATGGGGAGTTTCTTGGTTGATGTCCCATAATTGAACCAAGACTAGCATGTTTCCAGGTGCACATGATGGTAAAACTCTGAGAGGAGGGATCTCAGGACTGCAATTATAAACACCTGATAAGTGGTGTCCTCCGTTTAGAGATGGATGTTCCAGTTAACATAGATGTCCTCCTTCACTCTGTTGTCAAATCATCTGTTTTTTCTGTCCAGAATGTGGACATTTCTGTCCTCAGGGGAGTGTCCCTCATCCTTCCGATGCAGATGGATGCTGGTTCTCCAGTGTTGTTCTTGTGTAGTGGGTGTTCTGTCTGTCTGTCTGTCTGTCTGTCTGTCTGTCTGTCTGTCTATCTATCGGCCTCTTTATTCGGTACACCTTGCTAGTAAAAGGTTGGACCTCCTTTTGCTTTCAGAACTGCCTTAATTCTTTGAGGCATACTTTCAACAAGATGTTGGAAACATTCCTCAGAGGTTTTGGTCCATATTGACATGATAGCATCACACAGTTGCTGCAGATTTGTCCACTGCACATCCATGATGCATATCTCCCGTTCCACCACATCCCAGAGGAGCTATATTGGATTGAGATCTGGTGACTGTGGAGGCCGTTGGAGTACAGTGAACTCATTGTCATGTTCTAGCAATCAGTTTGAGATGATCTGAGCTTTGTGACATGGAGCATTATCCTGCTGGAAGTAGCATCAGAAGATGGGTCCATCTTAATGACCCTACCATCTGAATGCTGCAGCTGAAATGGAGACTCATCAGACCAGGCAGCATTTTTCCACCTTCTATTGTCCAGTTCTGGTGAGCCTGTGTGAATTGTAGCCTCAGTTTCCTGTTCTTGTATGACAGGAGTGGCCCCCGGTGTGGTCTTCTGCTGCTGTAGTCCATCTTCTTCAAGGTTGGACGTGTTGTGGTTCAGAGATGGTGTTCTGCATTCCTTGGTTGTAAAGAGTGGTTATTTGAGTTACTGTTACCTTTCTATCATCTCCAACCAGTCAGACCATTCCCCTCTGACCTCTCACATCAACAAGGCATTTTCTCCACACAACTGCCGCTCACTGGATCCATCTATCCATTATCTATACACCGCTTAATCCTTTGTAGGGTCGCTGGGGGGCTGGAGTCTATCCTAGCCGACTCGGGTGAAGGCAGGGGACACCCTGAACAAGTCGCCAGTCGATCGCAGGGCAGCTCACTGGACATTTTGTCTTTTTTGGACCCTTCTCTGTAAACCCTAGAGATGGTTAAAAATCCCTGTAGATCATCAGTTTCTGAAATACTCAGCACCAACAACCATGCCACGTTCAAAGTCACTTAAATCCCCTTTCTTCCCCATTCTGATGCTTGGTTTGAACTTCAGCAAGTTGTCTATTTGTGTTTACAAGCAATTGAATTGGTGTATCAAATAAATTGGCCGGTTAGTGCGTGTACACACAGTTACACCTGTTCAATTGCTTGTTAACACAAATAGCTAATTAGCTAATCGCATGGCCGCAACTCAATGCATTTAGATATGTAGACGTGGTCAAGACAACTTGCTTTTTCCCCCCAATCTTTTTGTTGACTTAATAAGCATCCAGTTTGGATAGCACCAGGTTTTCAGTGCTTTCTTAATATGTGTGTGTTTCCTTTGCATTGGTCGTGATGTTTTCAACCCAGTGCTGTAAGGTTCCAGTGGATGGTGGGAATTAAACAGCAGATATTGGTCTGTGTGGAGGTTTCCTGTACACTGCCATCCTTCTCAACATGCACAGCACAGTCCAGAAAGGCAGTTTGTTTTCCCTCACATCCTCCCTGTGAACCAGATGTTTCTGTCCACACAGTTGATCTCTTCTGTTAAGGTTCTACTTCTTGGGTTCTTGTTCCAACCCCGGTGTGGTCCACATATCTGAACCAGTGGTTGGGAGCTGTTCCCTGGAAGGAGCTCCGTGCTCTGCTTTCCACCTCCTCCATGTGGAGACTGTCCACAGTAGGTGACACTGGAGAGTCCGTGGCATAGCCGAGCTTCTGTTTGTAGAAGCCTTCAGTGTATTAAAAAAATGTGGTGCTCAGGCAGAGGTCCAGCAGGTTCATATCTGACTGGAGGTGCACTTGGTTCCGTGGTTTATGGATCTGTGTAGCAGTAGAGGTTTTCTGACAGTCTCCCCTGCCTCATATGTAGGTTTACATGTGCAGACTGAGCCAACATCAAATGAAACCATGGTTTCATCTGTTTCATGTTCTGAACCTTTCTGACTGATTCAGTAGAGTTTTGAAGCTCAGACAGATTCCAGGTGTTCTGCAGTGTTACAGGTAACTGAGTTTGATGGTCTGAGTGTGTCTTCACTAGTATGAAGTCGGTAGTTTGATGGATGGTTTTCTTGTTTTTCAGCTACTGTTAACAGTCGATGTGCTTCATCTTGAAACTGCTTAGGGAATATGGCAAAGTTGAATCCTCAGTCATCCTTAACTTTGCCATATCCAAACAACAGTTACCAGTATAGAAAGATCGATAGATAGGCTACTTTATTTACTTTAAAACATACATCTGTCAGTGTGCAAATTATAGTTGAATGTGCAGAGTCCTCAGCAGGTAAGTCTACCTGCACAAAGGGAAGTCACTGTATGACATCACTGCAGTGAGCAGGAAGGATTTTCTCTCTTCCTACATCAGAGCTGAAGAAGCTCCAACTGAAAACACTCTGCTGTGTGATCAGCAGCTTCTGCCAGAGGTGGAATGTTGTCCGTCATGCTGAGCAGAACAACTCAGAGTGAAGGTCTCAGCAGCGCTCTCTAAAATCCCTCCTTCCAACCAGCAACTGGGACATGAAGGCGGCAACATCACTGAGCAAATGAAAGAGTTTCATCATCCTGTTCAATACAGCCAACTAGCACAGTAAAACTACAACATGACGAAGTAACGACACCACTTGCGAGGCCCTGGGAACCCACATCAACTACAAGAAGAAGGTCATGGACTGTTAACAACAGTCATCCATCAAACTACCGGATTAATCCTTGAGAAGACTTGAGGAAAAATGTGACAGGAGCAGAAATCAAGTGTTTAAAAGAGTGAAGTGTAGTCCTGTGGAGGGCTGTGATCACAAACATCACACAAAGAGCGGCATCGTGACTCAGAAACAAACCGAACAATATGAACAGAATGAAAATGCAAAGTGAACCAGAGGAATCACACTGTAGCACATCTGTGTCAGTGCAAACTATCACACCGCGTTTCATTCTGTCTGAACGCTCTCGATCAACGTAGAGACTACTTGTCGGATCCGTTAGTGTCATCAGAACAGCAAACATTTACCCAGCTCTCCTCCAGAACCAGTTCATCCAGCTGCAGCTTATTGTGAAGCCACAGTCAATATTTACTGACAGTCAGTGTGAGGAGGCGGCTGCAGTGCATAATGGGCTTCAGTTCGTCTGCTGTGCTTTTCAAATGTTTAACATAACAAGGAATCAAAACTGAAGAGCTGGAGTGTAAATACCACTAGAGTGTTTTAGCCTGAGTTTTATAATTAAATAAGGAACAATAATATATTATCAGCGATTGTTTCCATATGTGAAGATTTAAAACCCGATTTGAAATGGTTTTACTTTTAGGATTGACAATAAATAAACAATATTCAGGTTTGTGGTCCCTGATCAGTCTGTGGCAGATGAAAACACATAAATAAATACGTTCATTAAGTAAAATATATGCAGATAAATAAATGATCTCAGCTCAATACACATTAGATAAACTCAATTAAAATATCCATCCATCCATTATCTATACGCCACTTAATCCTCTGTAGGGTCGTGGGGGGACTGGAGTCTATCCCAGCTGACTCGGGTGAAGGCAGAGGACACCCTGGACAGGTAACAGTCTACCACAGGACTTCACAGAGACAGACAAACAAGCACACTCACATTCACACCTATGGACAGTTTAGAATAATCGGTTAACTCCAGTCTTTGGACTGTGGGAGGAAGCCGGAGTACCTGGTGAAAACTCACGCTACACGGGGAGAACATGCAAACTCCACACAGAACCCCAATTAAAATATAATAATATTAACTGATTAAATTTAACATTAAATGAAGACAGTCACACCTGGAGGGGTTTCAGGTGTAGTATTCTGATAAAGTAGTCTGTCCCAATTCTACGCATACTACATGAAACAGCTGGTACTTAAGGAGGGCAGCTGTAGTACATATTGAAAGTACAAAGAAGAAGTATGTGATTTGGTACAACACCTATAATAAAAAAAAACCAAAAACTATGAATGAGTGGCTCCTAAGGTGGAACGAGCAACGTACAAGTTCCTTTCAAGGGGGATTTGAGAACTACAAGTTCAGTTCTGTCAAAAGTATCAGTCTTACTACCCAGGTAGAATACATTGTGTGTGGGTTCTTATCTGACATCCAGGTGATCAATTCAGAAGATCTGACGTTCCACAGCTGGACATTCCTACAGTCTGACTAAACTCACCATCACTGAATCCTTACTGGAGTTCAGACTGAATGATTATTGCAACATAGTGTAAAAAACCTGGATATTAACACACAAAAGTATCAAAAACTTCTGCATTAACACACATTTATTACAGCTCATGTCCCCTGTAGCGCTTCCTTCTGGCAACACTATGCAGCTGAATTTATTTACTCCAAAGCAGGAAACAAGATGTGTTTAATTGTCATTTTATAATTTTTTGCAGCATTTCAAAAGTTAACTATAAGTTCACCTGAACATTACATGGAAACAGGGCTCATGTTTTAAGTTGTTTTGCTGCCTGTCTGGGATCTTAATGAAAACTTCTCAATACTGTCAGAGTATTTGGCCTTGAATCTTAAGAAATGCAACCAGGTCCAAAATGGAGCTGACTGTAGGAACTGGTCCCAGTGAGCTCTGGTAAACCGCCATGCTGTCAGACTGAATCTGCCTCAGAGCTGCGTATTGTTTCCTTATTTTTAGTACTTTAGTTTTTTTCTGATTACTGTACACAGAGAGCTAAGATTCACCAGAGTCTAATAACTTGCTTGCGTGCACAAACTTAGCCAATAAAGTTGAGTCTGATTGTTTTGACTGATTTATGCTAACAGCTGCCAGTCTTTGTGCTAGGCTAGGCTAACCCTGGGCTGGGCTCAGAGATGGAGCTGGAGTAGGGCAGGGTGATGAATCATAGCGATCTGTGCTGGTGTCACACTTCATCAATACAATGAGCAAACTGTTTGATCAAACGTCTAGTAGTTTCACTTAAACGCATGACACGCAAACCTATATTAAAAACAGGCAATGAAAAAGTATTACTATTTATCATTATCAACTGACATGAAACATTTGATCAGGATCACTTTTTCCGCTCTAAGCTTCTGATCATTTGACAGTGATGAGCGTCTCTGTTGGGTTCTTCAACTAGCAGGTAAACACTGTGAGGTCTGTGCACTCACTGCTGCCTCCCACCTCTGACTGTATAAAGCTGTACAGATTAATTCAGTTAACCTGTGAGTTCCTGTGAGGCCTCAATGGAATCAGCAGGTAAAAAGCAGAATCTGATCCGATAACTGTGCATGTCTTCATTTTCCAACTCAGATTAAACTGCAGGTGTGTTTGATTTCACCAAACCTCCCTGTATACCCATCCTGAAGCCTCCGTTTGCAGCCTGTAGTTTTTTTGTTTGCCACTAAGCCGAGCAGCTTGTTTCTGAATAAAAGAAACCTTATTTAATGCTGACTGAACACCAGAGTGAAGTCACTGTTATTTATACACAGTAGAGAGCAAAGGACAGCATTATAAGTTTACCCCACAAGTTAAATATTAAGGTGAGAACCCTAGAGTATTTTAAATAATACAGAATAACCTGACTATTTTATTATTAAAGTTGAGACACTACATATTATAGATGGAAAACCCTACGAATGATGATGGAGGAGACATACTGTTGTGTTGGCGTTAACGTGGGGACATCCGTACAAAGTCTTCCTCTGTAAAACTGGTAGTTCTGATTTCATTAAAACAAATAAATACGGCTGCAGTATAGCTCCCTGAGTTAAGGCGTTACCATGTGGGCACAGGTTGCCAGCAGCGGTCGTGAGTTTGAGTCCGGCTCACGACCCTTTGCTGCATGTCTTTCCTCCTCCTCCCTTTCACCCTGTCTCTTCCCCTATCATTAAAAAATGGAAAAACTCCCACAAAAAATATATATATATAAAAAAAAAAACAACAACAAATAAATACATGTGATGAACATGACCGGAGAGAAATGCCCATGCAGCACAAAACAGAGTCTGTCAGAGCTGATGGTTCTCTGACTTATGAGTTTGACCACAAGAAGGTCACCACTGGACGACACCGAGCGCACACTAATGATGGTGAGGATGAAGATGATGATGATAATGATGATGAGGAGGAGGAGGATGGTTCCTGTTTTAATAATTTAGGAAGTCTTTCTGGAGCAGTGAAGCGCTTCTTTAAACTCATCAATGATTCATGTCTGCTCAGAATGAGTGTTCCTCTAAACAACCTTCTAGCCTAGCTTAGCATAAAGACTATGAGCAGGGGAATTTGTTGACCTAGCTTAGCACAAGGATGATGCAGAGGAAACTGCATAGTTTAGCACAAAGATTGAAAGCAGGGGAGACTGTTAGCAAAGCTAAGCATAAACACTGGAAGCAGGTGGAAACTGTTAGACTAGCTCAGCACAGAGACATGAAGCAGGAGAAAATGTTAACCTAGCTTAGCACAAGACTGGAAGCAGGTGGAAACTGTTAGACTAGCTCAGCACAGAGACATGAAGCAGGAGAAAATGTTAACCTAGCTTAGCACAAGCTAGGTTAACAGGAAACAGGAGGAAACTGTTAGCCAAGCTTAGCAGAAAGAATAGAAATGATGGAAAACTGTTAGTGTACCTTAACACAAAGATAAAGCAGGGAAAACTGTTAGCATGGCTAAGCACAAAGACCGAAGGCTGGGGAAACTGTTAGCCTAGCTCACCACAAAGACTTGGACAGGGGGAACTGCTAGCCTTGGTTGACACAGGCAAGGAAAACTGTTTGCATAGTTAGAAAAAAGACAAAGCAGGGGAAACTAAGCTAGCTTAGTGAAAAGACTGCATCCAGGGGAAAACCGTTGGCATGGCTTGGCACAAAGACTGGAAGCAGAGAGAAACTGCTAGCCTAGCTTAGTACAAGATTGGACACGGGGGGGCACTGTTAACGTAGCTTAACACCAAGACTGGAAGCAGGGGGAAACTGTTAGCCTAGCTTAGTACACTGGAAACATGAGGAAACTGTTCGCCTGAGTAGATGAAAGAATTATGAACACATTTTCTTCACAGTAAGACTCAAGCTCTTCTGATCTTTGGTCGTCCTCAGCCTGAAGGTAAAACTCTGTGCAAAAACTCTGAATTCTGTGCAAAGACGGTGATCACTGTCTGGGAGCAGTTTAAGACCAACTTAGCACATTAGTTAAACATATCAGGTAAAGATCTTTGGCTGCAAAGTAAAGAAGCAGATAAAACAAAGGCTAAATGTTCCAAAGTTGAAGAAAAAAGTACAGAAGGAACAACAAGTATTCAGTTTAAACATTTAACAGACGGATGTGATAATGCTAGAATTCGAGGTGTTATAGGAGCTGAAGAGGGTCGCTCTCCTCAGGAGGAGGATTAACGAATGATACAGAGCGGTAACTGTCCCTGATTTAAAACCACCGATTGTTCAATTAAATTACAAGAACTTGTACTATCACATTAAATCCAAATGACTCTAAACTGAATAACTGAATTATTTCTATGTAGAACAGCGGACTAGTTTGTTTAATGAACAATCGAAAACAAATCCTTCAGAAAGACTATCTTGAAAGTTCAGACCCCAAAGCAGAAACTCAATGAAACCAAAGAATCCAGCTGTGATCACTGACACTAAACTTAGTCCACCTGTGATTTTTAGCTTAACTGCATGATCATGGTTCTGAAATGACTGTGAACAGTAGAACTTTCTCAGTTTAGGACCTATGGGCTGTTTCTATCTGCATCATGGCTCCACATGGAAAAGAATTGCCAGAAGAACTGAAAATTCTGACTGTGAGACTTCAAAAAGATAGAAAAGGATCTCGGTAGGTCAAATAAAATCAGTGGACACACTGTTGCACTAATGATCAGGAAGTACAGTGGAAAGAAAAAGTATGTGGACCATTTGAATTTTATCATTTTCTGCAATAATTTTTCATCAAATGTGATCTGATCTTCATCTAAGTCAAGGGTATTGATAAATATAATGTGCCTAAATAATAAAACATTCTGATCTTTCATGTCTTTATTGAACACTCAGAATGCTAGTGGAAAAAGTAAGTGAACCCTTGGAATTAATAACTGGTTGACCCCCCTCTTGGCAGCAATAACCTCAACCAGGTACTTCCTGTAGCTGTGGATCAGACCTGCACATTGTTCAGGAGGAAGTTTAGCCCATCCTTCCTGTCAGAACTGCTTTAGCTCTGTCATATTCTTTGGACGTCTCATGTGTTTTGCTCTCCTTAAGTCATTCCATAGCATCTCTACTGGGTTGAGGTCTGGACTCTGACTTGGCCACTCCAAAAGGTGGATTTTGGTTTTCTGTTGTGGACTTGCTCTGGTGTTTTGGGTCATTGTCCTGTTGCATCATCCAACTTCTACAGAGTTTCAGCTGATGTTCAGACACTCTCACATTATCCTGAAGAATTATTTGATACACTTGGGAATTCATCTTCCCCTCAGTGATTACAAGCTGACCAGGCCCTGATGCAGCAAAGCAGGCCCAGATCATGATGCTTCCTCCCCCATGCTTTATGGTTGGATGATGTTTTCATGATGGTATGCAGTGCCCTTTTTACATCAGATGCAGAGCTGTGTGTTCTTTCCAAATAGTTCAGTCTTAGTTTCATCAGTCCACAAAACATTTTGCCAGGACCACTGTGGAGAGTCAATGTAATCGTAAACTTCAGACATGCAGCAATGTTCTTTTTAGTAAGCAGTGGCTTCCTTCATGGTGTCCTGCTATAGACACCCTGCTTGTTCAGTGTTTTACATGCTGTAGACTCATGAACACAGATGTTAGCCAGTTCCAATGACGTCTTCAAATCTTTGACTGTCACTCTGGTTGTTTCTTTACCTCAGTGATGAGTCTTCATTGTGCTCTTGGGATCATTTTGACTGAGCGCCCACTTCTTGATAGAGCAGCTACAGTCCCAAAGTGTCTCCATTTGTAGATAGTTTGCCTGACTATTGACTGGTGAATTTCTAAAGTCTTTGAAATCACTTTGTAACCCTTTCCAGCTTCATGTAAATCAACAGTTCTTGATCGTAGATCCTCTGAAAGCTCTTTTTGGTGAGGCATGGCTCACATAAGCGTATTCTTCTTGAGTGGAGCAAACTCAAAAAGTTTGAGTGGTTTTTATCAGTCAAAGTAGCTCTAGTCCACACCTCCAAACTCATTTTCTTAACCAGACTTCAGCTATGCTAACACCTGACTCCAATTGGCTTTTGTGAGGTCAATAACTCAAGGGTTCACATATTTTCTCCACTATCACTTTGAAGTTTTTATAGTTGTTCTCAATAAAGATCAGAATTGTTTTCTGTTATTATTTAAGCACATTATATTTGTCAATACCCTTGACTTAGATGAAGATCAGATCACATTTTATGACAAATTAATGCAGACAATCACGAAATTCCACAAGGTTCACATACTTTTTCTTTCCACTGTATTGAAAGAACCATAGTACCACTAATCAGAGCTGCAGGGGTCATATTAAAATGACTCCACAGACAGTGAACTACTTTCACAATGCAGCTGTAAAAACAGAGGACAGCTGCTTCAGACTTGGCACAAGGGTCATCAATGGAAATCAGAGTTTCTGTGGAGCTCAGACACTTCAGAACATCAACCTCTATGGATGAAAGACAAAAATAGCACTTGTTGCTGTTCAGAACAAAGCTTTCAGATGAAAGTTTGCTGAAGAACATAAAAAGAAGTCTAATGAGTGTTGGGAGCACATTCTTTGGTCAGAAGATAAATTGGTTGGGCTCAGATGGAGTCCAGCATGTTTGGTGTGAACCTGACCAGGACTACCACAGTGAATACATAGTCCTGACAGTGAAGCACAGAGGTGGAGTGTGATGATATGAGACTGGATGAATGTAAAAGGTGTTGAGGAGATGATATTTATAGATGCACCATGAATGTCTGTGGATAAACCAAAATACTGTGTGACAAGATGAGTCCCAGTCTGTAGAAGCTGGAAGAAGAGGAATATTCCAGCATGAGAACCGTCCAAAGCACAAAATCACACCAGAGTTTCTACAGAAGAACAAAGTGAAAACTACGACCTGAACAGTCTGTGTCCTGACTTAGATCCAATATAACACCTTTGGGGCATTTTCAAAAGACTGGTAGAAATTTTTGGACTCTGGCACCTTCATGCTTAGGAGAAAGTTAGTTTTTAATCTTTATCTCTACAAATATGTGAGGTTACGTTATACATTATGGGTCACTGTAGCTGCCAGTTCATGCTTACTTCACAGTAAAATGTTGTTGGGTTTCTGCTGCCTCCACTGCACGTCAGTGTTATTATTTTAACCAACCAGCACTGCATCGCTCAAAGTATTAGATGATCAATCGATCAGTTTTTGGAGAGAATTTGGGATGAGTAATTCTCAGTTATCAAGGAGGCGTTGATGTGGTGACATGTTTTACAAACCAGACTATCAGTTAATCCAGTAAATGGCAGACAACAGGCCCAGTCCTGTCAAATATTTAAGAGCAGCTCCACACTGAGTGCTCTTACTCTTCATACGTGAAGCACACTTTGGTGTTGTGGCCTAACTTTAGCACTTGTAACTGAGTGTTTTTACGCTGTGGTGTTTGTACTTTTTGTTGGTATAAATGCAGTTATTTCTGCGACATTTCGACAGAATCAGCTGTTGTACAGGACTGAGGCTGCTGAGTGACGGACAGACAGCGACATGAAGCTCAGGACTCCATGAATGATTAAAGCTGCAGCAGAGTCCCGCTGATTGAGTTACATGGAACGTTTTACAGCGTTGACCCAACAATATCTGATGACTGCAGCTCAGCTGAGCCCGACGCTCTGCGAGATTACCGCAGTGGAAAAACGTGACGTCCTACAGTAGGCAGCCGTCTCACATGACGACCAGCACTCTGACAGCGACCAAATCTGATGGAATTATAGCTGCCCCCAACAAAGACCTGTGTTCTCTTTCTTCTGATGATACCTGAGGCCCAGAAACCCTCCTCATTATTCCGGGCTGAGTCCTCTTAGCAGATGAAGTTAAAATGACTGCTGTGTTTTATTATCCGGGCTTGTGGTGTTTTTTTCTGTCTTAATATTCAGAGTGTTGGTAGCTGTTTGCATTCTTATCCAGGGTTTTGATTGTTTTTCATGTTAATATCCAGGCTTTTGATATATTTTTTTACAATAATATTCTTGTTTTGGATATTTTTTCTGTTAATGTCTAAGCTATTGATTTTTTTTACTTAAATATACATTTTCTGAAAATATTTTTTTACGTTAAAATTCAGATTTTGAGATTTTTTTTTAAATTTCCAGTCTTTTCTTTTTTTTTCATTATATTGAGGCTTTTTAAACCTTTGTGCAGTAATGTCACAATTTTTGAGTAATTTTTTCAATAATATACAGTTAATAGTAAATATTTTAAAACTAACACTTGTTTTTTTTTTAAATATTTTTTGCATTATTATACTCTTGTTTTTTTTTTTTTTACACTTTTGTATGTTAATATTCAGGTGTTTTACTCTTTGGTATCTGAATATCCAGGTTTTTGATATTTCTTTTGTATTAATATCCAACCTTTTGGGTTTTTTGCATAATATTTTTTAAACCTTTGTGCATCAATATCCAGGTTTTTGATATTATTCTGAATTAATATCCAGATTTTTGACATCTTTTCATGTTAATTTCCGGGCTTTTTACATTTTAGTGCTTTAATATTCAGGTTTGAAATATCCAATAGATTTTCATTCATGTCTAAGCTTTTAATGAATTTTGCTTCATTATCCAAGTTTTGTGATATTTTGTAATAATATCCAGGCTTTTTTGCATTATATCCAGACTACTTAAACCTCCGCACATTAATATCCAGATTTTGATCCAGATTTCTTGAACTCAAATCCCAGTTTTTGGTATGTTTTTCATTAACATCCAGGCTTTTAAAAAATAATATCCAGGCTTTTTACACTTTTCTGAATTAATATTGAGGTTTTTGAATTTTGGGGATTTTTTTGCGTGAATATCGAAGTTTTAGATTTTTTTTCACTTAAGCGTATGCACATATACACTCACCGGCAACTTTATTAAGTACACCTTGCTAATAAAAGGTTGGACCCCCTTTAGCCTTCAGACCTGACTTAATTCTTTGTGACATACTTTCAACAAGGTGTTGGAAACATTCCTCAGAGGTTTTGGTCCATATTGACATGATAGCATTGGCAGATTTGTTGGCTGCACATCCATGATGCCAATCTCCTTTTCACCACATCCCAGAGGAGCTCTATTGGACTGAGATCTGGTGACTGTGGAGGCCGTTGGAGTACAGGGAACTCATTGTCATGTTCTAGAAACCAGTTTGAGATGATCTCAGCTTTGTGACATGGAGCATTATCCTGCTGGAAGTAGCATCAGAAGATGGTCCACTGTGGTCATGAAGGGATGGACATGGTCAGCAGCAACACTCAGGTAGACTGTGGCATTTAAACCAGTTGGTACTAAGGAGCCCAAAGTGTGACAAGAAAACATCCCCCACACCATTACACCACCAGCAGCCTGAACCGTTGATACAAGGCAGGATGGATCCATGCTTTCATGTCGTTTACGCCAAATTCTGACCCTACCATCTGAATGCTGCAGCTGAAATGGAGACTCATCAGACCAGGCAGCATTTTTCCATCTTCTGTTGTCCAGTTCTAGTGAGCCTGTGTGAATTGTAGCCTCAGTTTCCTGTTCTTAGCTGACAGGAGTGGCCCCTGGTGTGGTCTTCTGCTGCTGTAGCCCATCTTCTTCAAGGTTGGACATGTTGTGGTTCAGAGATGGTGTTCTGCATTTCTTGGTTGTAACCAGTGGTTCTTTGAGTTCCTGTTGTCTTTCCATCATCTCCAACCAGTCTACCTGTTCTCCTCTGACCTTTACCATCAACAAGGCATTTTTGTCCACACAGCTGCTGCTCACTGCATGTTTTCTCTTCTTTGGACCATCCTCTGTAAACCCCAGAGATGGTTGTGGTGAAAATCCCAGTAGATCAGCAGTTTCTGAAATACTCAGACCAACAACCATGCCACATTCAAAGTCACTTGAATCCCCTTTCTTCCCCATTCTGATGCTCGGTTTGAACTTCAGCAGGTTGTCTTGACCATGCCTACATGCCTAAATGCATTGAGTTGCGGCCATGTGATTGGCTGATTAGCTGTTTGTGTTAACGAGCAGTTGAACAGGTGTACCTAATAAAGTGGCTGGTGAGTGGAGATGTATTTGCTTTAGTATCCGTTTAAAATTTTAATTTTTTTTTGTTAATACCCACGTTTTGTGATATCTTTGTATTAATACCTGGGTTTTTGTTATTTTTTTGCACTATATCCAGGATTTTTAAACCTTTGTTCATTAATATCCATCCCATTTTTTTAAACTAACATTGAGGCTTTTTATTTTATTTCTGTTTTTACAATAATATCCAGGCTTTTCACAATAGTGTTTCACAATTTTTACGATGGTTTAGTTTTACCGTCACATTAGAGCAGTGTGAGGACAAGTTCCAGGAAACCTCAGCACAGCTCTCTGACGAACAGAACTCTCCTTCTGCACAAACTCCTTTTCCAGCCCTGCAGGTCAGTCAGGCTCAGAGCAGCAACCAATAATCAATTAGTTGTCAACTGTTACATTAATCACCAGCTATCTTGATAACCGGTGGATTGGTTCATAATTTGTGTTTTATTATTCAGGTTAGTGATACATTTATGTGTTAAAATCCAGGTTACTGATCATTTTATACATTTAATTCCAGGTTATTCACATTTTTGTGTGTCTATATCCAGGTTCATGATAGTTTACCACCTTAACATCCAGGTTATTAATATTTTTTTCTAAAAAACATGAGTATGTAGCTAATGATACCTTGTACATTAGTAGTCATGATATGGACAGTTCCTTGCATTTTTACTGTGATTGCAGCTGCTTACATGTGAATATGTTCTGGTTTGTTTCCTCTTCTATGACACTTATGAAAATCATTATCAGCAGTGGCGCCTGTCAGGCTGAAGGCTTCACTACACTACATTAAATAATCCAGTCTAGGACAAATTTGGGTTGTCAGGTTTTCAAAGTTGTTCATTCTGTTTAGCAGAAGAGTTTCAGTAACACAGAAAAAAGTGTAGAAAAAAAAGAAGTTGCATGTCAGTGATTAAAACTGTAAAATTAAAGTGAGCACTGGCAGGTGAGCTTTCAGGTGTGACTTGGGAATGTCACTCCTGACACCTGGTGGACAGGTGGGGAACAGCAACATCTGAACACCGAGTTTTTGTCTGGTTCTGTCTCATGCAAGAGGAAACATACATTTATTGCTGTGCTGATTTGCTGTTTATTTTCCCCAAAGAATCACTAAGAACACTGAATGAAATACAGAGGCTGAGGGTGGCTGGACTTATATTATCTGAAACAAATCTTTATCGAACTGTGGTGGTTCAATGAAAGGACTTTTGTGCAATAATATCCAGGCTTTTTACACTTCTGTATGTTTAGATCCAGCCATAGACCTAATCACTGGCATGTTCTTACATATGACACTGTTCTTGGTCTACTTTCATCTATCGATAGGCGATTAAAGCTACTGTAGGTTTTAGTTTGGGTATGTTGTTTTTTTTTATTTTACAGAACTGGGAGATAAAAACTCTGAATGTGTAAGATTGAAAATTCTTGACGAACAGCAGAATTAATGGGAAAAACACTCAAAGTGTTTTTTTTAAACACTTTTTATCAACCAGGCGCTAGAGAAACGGTAGACTAATTACTAGAGCTACAACGGTTGATTGATTAGTCAACTGTTAAATTCATGTCCAGCTGTTTTGATGGTCAAATAATCAGTTTTGGTAATTATTTTAATAAGAGCTGTCTAAATGCTGTGATTGCAGCTTCTTAAGAGTGAATATTTTCTATTTTCTTTCCTCCTCTGTGACAGTACACTGAATATCTTTGGACAAATCAAGACACTACACTAAACCACAGTTTTCTGAGACCAGACAGCTGATAGGATCAACCACAAAATATCTGTTAGCCGCAGCCGGACTCACATTTATTCTAGAACTCCAAACCTGGTGAAGGATGAAGCAGTTGATCTTTCAGCTCTGAACTGTGTCAGACTGAAGGATGAAGACGTTACACAACACATCCCACACTTCTACATTTAGAACTGTTTCCTCCTCAGCGAGGCTAACAAACACCATCCAGCTGATTTTACACTCAGTAAAAACCATCTGCAGTCCAGCAGCTCTGACATGAAACCCTCCTGACACTGAGAGTCTCCATCTGACAGTTTGACCCTTCGATAACACAAACCAAAATAAAAGGTCAGGGCAAACTTTAATGTGACATCCTGAATCTCTTACCTGCCAGCAAGTTTCAAAAGCATGTTATCTTTAAGAACATCTTTTAGCTGGCACCATTTATTGGCCAGAAACTTTAAAAACAGATCAGATTTTTATCTTCCAGACTGTCCTTGACCTACTCATCTGTAAGGGACTTTCCTTTCAGGAAAGTAACCAAATCTGAGCTTAGAATCATGGTATATTCATCGAAATCACTTCATTCTACATGTCTCATTTAGAAATGATCTAAAAATAAATTAGTAGATTCTGTAAAACAGAAAACATAAATGAAAATCTTCCCTCCTCAGCACAACTGATTCTCCACGACTGACTCAGCTGCGACCAGCACTGAAAGATTCAGTTTTTCAGACTGAGAGGAAAATCAGACTCACTAGATCAATAAAATAAATGCAGCATGACTCAGAAACAGTGAACAGAGGAGCAAGAAGTTGAAGATACATTCAGCATGGGGAGACATCTTTCTACAGCTGATGGGCAGAAAAAGTTTGTAGAGGCTGTAAGAATTTAAATAGTTAACTATCTATAGATCAGGGGTGTCAAACTCCGGTCCTCGAGGGCCACTATCCTGCATGTTTTACATTTTTCCCTCTTCCAACACACCTGATTCAAATGATCAAGATCATTATCAGGCTTCTGCAGAGTTTGATGATGAGCTGATCATTGAATCAGGTGTGTTAAAAGAGGAAAACATCTAAAACATGCTGGATAGTGGCCCTCGAGGACCTGAATTGGGCACCCCTGATCTATAGTGTGTGTCCATATCACCTTATGGATGCCTGATCCCGTCAGATCTCAGAAGCTAAGCGAGGTTGGGTCTGGTCAGTACCTGGATGGGAGACCGTGAGGGAACACCAGGAAGCCTGGGTGAATGCAGTGTGAGAGTGAGTGGTTGGTGGTGGTTGGAGGGGCCGATGGAGCAGACTGGCCTCCGTCAGTCTACCTCAGGCCAAGCTGTGGTTACATATGTAGCTTACCCCCATGGAGTGAAAGAATAATGCAATGTAAAGCGTCTTTGAGTGCCTAGAAAAGCGCTGTATAAAACCAGTGCATTATTAGTAGTAGTATGTAGAGCCTCCATTTCTCCAGTGCTGGTAACGGCTGTGGACACTTGAAAAAATGTTGGACATGTTGATTTCAGTTTTAAAGTTCTAAAATAAACAGTCTTATATTTTAAGCCATTATATAATTGTGTCATACTTCAAGGAAGATATGTCTGAGTTGTCTCTCCTTCTTTGTGGTTCTTCTGTTTCCATAGAGGTGCAGGAGTTTAGATTGTAGTGAAAAATGAGCCCACAGTGAGGAGAAATGTGACAGACGCTGCTCGGGGTCCAGAGGGTTAGGGTTCACAGTTCTCAAGCTTCAGTTTCACCTCTGAGCGATAAGATAAGAGAGTAAGTGGATCCTGAGTGGACATGGTTTGGTCTGTCGCTACATGGCTTCATTTCAGCAGCAGAATGTTTAGAAAGCGGCTGCAGGTGTTGACAGACCACAGATCTCCGTCTTTGTGCTCCAGCTTCCAGAAACCATGACGTTCACAAACACAGAACCTGGATCATGAGTGTTTTCAGTCTGGCTGGTCCAGTTAACACATATCTCCTCTGTGTGTGTGTCTCAGATGAGGATAGTGTGTAAAGACGTGATGGCAGAGACGCTGTACGACGTCCTCCATGACACCAGCTACAGGAAGAAGTGGGACACCAACATGATTGACACGTACGACATCGGCAGGCTGACCGTCAACGCAGACGTCGGATATTACTCCTGTAAGTGTCACACTTCCTGTCAGACGTCACTTCTTTCCTGTTCTGATGTGACGAATAACACGGCCTGGATGCAGATGTTGAACAGTTTCCTCAGCAGCAGTCTGTGATGGATGTTAGTCAGTGGATGTTTATCTGATGATGAAACCGTTTAGCTGCTGACACTTAATGTTTGCTGTAAAATCTGTTGATTTCCACCAAAAAGAGATAAAGTTAACACCCATCTGATGTGGATGTTGTAAAAACAAAACTACTTGATTAAGATTAGACACTAAAAAAAACACTTCAAGTTCGGATACCAAAACTACATGGTGAAGTTTAGTTGCTGAAAGTACTGAGTTAAGTTCAACCACCAACTCTGCTTGTTGAAGTTTAGTCACCAATACTACATGGTTTAAGGCAGTGGTTCTCAACTGGTCCAGCCTCAGGACCCACTATGTCTCTTTTAATAACAGTCGCGACGCAAATTGTTTAAGTTTGCTGTTCCTGTTAACAAATTAAGGTTTATTTAGGTGTAGTCTGAACGCATTTTGTTACAACATAGGAAAATTTTGGCTTAATTTTTTGCTCATTTTGGTATATTTGGACGTTTTTGCCAACTTTTTGGGCATATTTTGGCCAATTTTGACAGATTCTGAGCACATTTTGGTTAATTTTTGGCACGTTTTAGCATAAATTTCTTCAATAAGCTGGCAGAGACAAATCTAGAGGTTAATAGTGGGCAACTACTGGTGTCACCACCACTAAATATCCTGCTATTGAAAGCAAACTGTGTCATAAGAGACACGTCCTTTAACATAAAAGACTTTATACCACTACTTTTTTGGGGGGGGGGGGTGCTTCTGTGACCCTCAAAAAATGGCTTCGCGACCCACTTTTGGGTCCCGACCCACCAGTTGAGAACCACTGGTTTAAGGGTTAGCCTTACCTCTAACCCTCAGTGCTACAAAGCTCCACTTCGTCCACTGCCTGTTTGTCATACACTGCTGGTGTTACCTGGTTATTTTCAGTGAATCTGTGATCACAGTGGATGTTAATGACTACTAGAAGGTGCAGAAGATCTCTGCAGGTCGGGGACTGATACTGATATGAACTGTTTAACAGGCTCCTAATTGGGTGTTTTCTGACACACACGCTGCAAAAAAGAGTAGCCTAAATATTAGATAAAAACACTGAATTTGAGAAGAAATTACTTAAAAGCAGTGAAATTATCTGTCCATGCAGCAAGTAAATTTTACTTGGTAAGAAATCTTGAAATAAGTTTTTTTTTCTCAAATCTGTAAAATCAAGGACTAAAAATGAGTAATTAAATTTTAAAATGAGCCAAATTATCTATCGTGTCTGAAACTAAGATTTTAAATCTTGGCAAGTGCCAAGTAATTTGCAGTGCACGTCCCTCACCTTATCAGGTTCTGTGTTTTTAATCAATTAAATGAATCCATCAAGAGCATCCCTAATCCGGAAGTTTCTTTCAGGATCTCCAGGGCTGCTGTACGTCTTCTTTCAGATCAGCGTTTGTCTGACTGTTGTGTCTGAGAGGACTGAAGCGACGCAGCGGTTTGTGTTGTCACATATTTCTCATGCTGGTTACTAATGCAGCCCCTCTGTGTGCCGTTTGAAGGGAAATGTCCGAGTCCTCTCAAGAACCGAGACTTCGTGACGATGAGGTCTTGGCTTCCACTCGGCAACGACTTCCTGATCATCAACTACTCTGTCAAACATCCGGTCAGCATCAGAGCTCCACCAGCACCAGACAGTGATGAGTTCATGTCTGAATATACAGACTGCTTCATGCTGCAGAGACACATGGAAAGATCTGGAACATTAAAAAACTAGTCGAATAAAGATAATGGTTCATGTTTGTAAGTGAAAAAGAACGTTTTACTGCAGTACAAGTACTAATACTGCACTATACAACACTGTACTGAGGTACTAGAGTATAAATTAAGTAAAATATCAAAGTGTAATCAGGGAACTTTAAAGTTGAGAGGTTCTGTGACTATTATCAGATTATTATTGATTGTTGATGATTATTTTACTGGACTGCAGTTGATCAATGATTATTTTTATCACCTGCTGGTTATTAATCGGCTGTCGTCCACAGCGACACCTTCACAGTTTGCTGTGTTAACTCTAATTTACTAGCAGTGAAAGCTGACAAGCTGCAGTCATCAAGAATTTCTAATCAGTGCTGACTGATTCCTGTTGAGCAGTTTCACATAATATAAACTGTAATCTACAGTCTTTCCTCTGAAATGTGAGGCATTACAAGTATAAAGTACCTCATTCTGTGACGTCCCAGTGCTGCAAATAGCCATTATTTCCACTCTCCATCAATCTGTGGATTATTTTACCAATGAATCGATCAGTTGTTTGGTCTCTAAAATGTCAGAAAATGGTGAAAAACATACATCAGTGTTTCCTCAAAGTCTTGTTTTGTCCCAAGATATTCAGTTTACTGACCTAGAGGAGGGAAGAAACCGGAAAATATTCACATTTAAGAAGCTGCAATCACAGAATTTAGACTTTTTTAATCAAAAAAGTTAATAAGTTATTAGAATAGTGATGCATTAAGCTGACAGCTAACCAGTTAATCATTTTAACTCTGTTACTTCACATATTAATGACAGCTGTTCAGTAGAATCTGAGCTGAAACAGTGCACCGGCCCTTTAACGATGACTCTTTCTGTCTGTCTGTGTCCATAGCAACATCCTCCAAAGAAGGACTATGTCCGAGCCGTCTCTCTGCTCACTGGGTACCTGATCCAGTCCAACGGTGCCGCCGGCTCCACCCTCTACTACCTGACCCAGGTGGACCCCCGAGGTGAGACCAGAAGCCTCAGAAAAATGTCCCAGATGTGCACAGCTGTCCTCACATTGAAGACACTGATGAGACGTGTTCTCTGCTGATCTCTCTGTCTGCAGGTTCTTTACCAAAGTGGGTGGTGAACAGAGTCTCTCAGTTTGTGGCTCCAAAGGTAAAAGACTTTAGGTTCCCCTCAGACCTCTGGGGACAGACTGTCTCACTGCCTCACCGTGTCTCTGTTTCTGTCCCCTCAGGCCATGAGGAAGATCTACAAGGCGTCCCTGAAGTACCCGGACTGGAAGCGGAAACACAACCCGTCCCTGAAACCGTGGATGTTTCCGGAGCAGAACACGCTGCCGTGCATCAGCGTGTCGGAGCTGACGCTGCAGCGCGCCGACTCTCTGGAGAACATCGACGAGAGCAGCGTGAGTGAGGAGAAGACCAACCACAGCGATGACGAGGAGACTTAGAGCGTCTCTCTGGTTCCTCTGTCGGTTTGTTGGATCAGATGGACTGAAGCTGGAAACTGGAAACGTGTCTGAATGTCTGCAGCCGCTCTGGTTCTCTTCCTGTTTGTGTTTCTGTTCCTGGTTCTCGTTCGGTTTCTGGTTCTGTCTGCAGCTGCTCTGGTTCTCTTCAGGAATGTAAAAACACTGGTTGCTCTTCATGACGCTACCTTCTCTCCTCCTGTCAAATCCAGCATCATGGAGGATCTTCCACTTGACTCAGTCTGTGTCCTCTTAGACAGCAGTGTTGCTGCAAAGTCTCAGATGCTGTACAGTTTACATATTTATTATCTGTAGAATATTTTGGCTGAATTTTGAGAATTTCATGTTTTCAGATCTGCAATTTTTCAATGTTTACCCTAAAAAAAACCCCAAACAAACAAAAAAATAAGCCATTTTTAAGTTCTCCAGAAATGAAACTCCCACAGCCATGAAATTTAGTGAGAACACAGACAGAAGAGTTTCCAGCTGATCCAACATGATTTTTAATTATTTCTCTTTGAAAATAGAAGGCCAAATTATGAAATGAGATTCGCATTTGGGCCCCAGAAAGTTCCTGTAAGTATATAAATATGGACGTATCCATGTTTCCTACTAAAGATACAGTGTTTGGTCGACATTTCACCAACGTCTGAGGCTCTAACATCAGTAGAATTTCATATGTGGCAGGTATGGTAGACCAAGCTTCAACCTTTATTTTACTATTTTGACAGCAATGGTGATGTAGGAACACAAAACTGCTGTTCACAGAGGTCTATATATTATCATTATATGTACAACTTAACAGGCTGCTTCCAGGTTGTCTTCATGTTGAAATTAAAGATCATATGATTCTTTAAAAGGCCCCAACAGTTGGTGAAATGTCAACCAGAGGCTGCACTTTTAGTAGGAAATATGCATACATCCATGTTTATACAATTCCAGGAACTTTCTGGGCTACAATAACGCCCTTGTGTAAAAGTGTGGCACTTCTTTTCCATTTTCAGTAATAAAAATTGTGTCCTCTGCTGGGGCCTCTTACTGGATCTGCTGGGAACTGTTCTGTGTGTGTCCTCACCAAACTGCTTGGCTGTGGAGGTTTTCTTTCTGGAGACATTGAACCCTTAACAGGGCTTCCCAGGCAGCAACACTGCTGTCTCACACGACTGATCCAGTTTTTTAAATGCAGCTCGAGGAGACAAGGTGTCGGTGCAAAGACACGCAGCAGTATCCTTCCCCAAAGTCCTTCATCAGGTGATATAAATGCTGCATTTTCATCAGTTTGACGACAGGTAAAATACCTGCAGTCGCTTTCTCATTTGGCAGCTTCATGTCCTCGCAGCTAAGACATATTAGCATGATGAAAGAACTCCAAGTTTTCGAAAAAAGTACACTCGCAGTTGTTTCCAGGTGTTCTAAAGACGCCTCTGCTCAGGTTAATTAGCAAGCAGTGCAACAAAACCTCACCAAACTCTACACAACAATCAGGACCTCTTTCTTCTTTTCCTAAATGGTGTTGCAAGATGAAGAAATGTTCAGCAGAAATGATCAGTTTCTTCATTAATTTATTACTAATCAAGTGGAATTGATTACTGTTTTTCTGTTAATGAAAAAAATGAAGGAATTCATTGATCCTCAGAATAGTTGCTGAATAATTTTCTGACAGTCTCGTCAAACTAATTGATGAATGGGCTGATTGCTGCAGCTCTGTAGAGGAAACACCAGAACAAGCAGTGTCACGCAAACACTGTAAAATAATGTCAGTAAATATACCAACAAATGATCAGTTCATCGAGAAAATAATCCGTAGATCAATCCACAGTGAAAATAACTGCTTCAGCTCTAGAATGAACCTTCATTAAACCAAACTCCATTTGAAAAAGTTTGAAATTAGAGCCAGACAGAGAATGTTATCAATGAATCCTGATTTTTCGCTCTGATTTGGTCTCCTCCAGCAGGTTTCAGAAGCAGGAAGAATTTCTGTCAGATCAGTTGTCATGTGACACTCAGCTGGAGGTTTTTGCAGGTTTCTTTGCTGATGTTGAGGGTAAAGAATGAACTGAAGCTGCGGCCATTAATCAATTAGTTGTCAACCAATAAATTAGTCACCAACTATTCTGATAAGTGATAACAATCAGTTTGAGTATTTTTTTTAAATAAAACAATCTAAATTCTGTGATTTCAGCTTCTTACATGTGAATATTTTCTGGTGTCTTTCCTTCTCTGTGACTGAATGTCTTTGGCTTGTGGACAAAACATGGTTTTAACTGTCTTTTCAATGACTGTGTTGAAATGACTGTTGTGTTGCATGTGGATGGTTGACACACTGTCTTCTGCTTCGTCATCATCCTGGTTTGGACACAAATATTGTTTGATTTGTTCGACCTGAGCAATAAAACCACAATAAATCAGGCAGAGTTGTCTGATCTGAGAACAGTTTTCACCTCCAGCTCGTCTTTATGGTTCAAATTGTCCAGGTTCACTCAAATGTACGAGAGGCAATTAAAAGTGCTCCATCTGGACAGAAACCTGTAGGATAGCACCATATTCTGTTTCAGCATCAGCACTTCGATGTGAAGTAAACAAATGATCTTACCTTGCAAATCAAAGTGACTCAAACTTTGACAAAAAATGACTCACAACATGTGCAAAATGACAAAATGAGTTAACTGTCTAGTATGTCTGGTATGACCAGAACGGCTTAAAATAATCCAAAACGATGAAAAAAAGTTCTGGAATTGCTCAAATATTGTCTGAAATGACAAAAATACCCAAAGTAATGCACACTCAAATTTATAGAACTTTACCATGCACAGAAAAACAGACTATAGATAACATATTGAAGGATACATATATCAAAGAATTACTATATTTTGCCACAGGTTGAATCCTGTCTAGAAGATGACCCTGGTGTCAAATGTAGGTATAATTGAGACCTTTCATTGTTTATAACTTGCTCTGACCAACCACCTGTCACACATGCTGATATGAGCCTTAAGGTTTACCCAGAATGCACTTTTTAAAGTTTCCTCTGGTGAGTTATTCGAAAACGGAAACACATCCAGGGTACCAATGCCTCTTTCTATGGCTCTATGTCATAGACATTAAATGCTGCAATGTTGCTGTTGAAACTATGATACATCCCATAATATTGGTGCTCAAAGATGGTAATTAAAAACAAAAAAAGAACAAAAACAGATTTCATCATCTGGAGTGGATGTAAAATTGATTTGGTTGCAGTTTTTAACAGAACTCAAATGTGTTTTCTCAGCCCTGCATCATGGTTTGGAAACAGTATATAGAGGAGCAAGTTATCATCAAGTCATTGGGAGATACATTCAGCATGGTGAAACATTTTTCTATAGCTGATGTGCAGAGTAGAGAGAAAACGTTTGTAGACACTGTAAAAATGTAAAAATAAATAAATAAATAAAAAATTTGAACGTGACGTGGTTGACGGTCTGAGTATTTCAGAAACTGCTGATCTACTGGGATTTTCACCACAACCATCTCTAGGGTTTACAGAGGATGGTCAGAAGAAGAGGAAACATCCAGTGAACAGCAGCTGTGAGGACAAAAAAGCCTTGTTGATGTGAGAGGTCAGAGGAGAATGGGCAGACTGGTTGGAGATGATAGAAAGACAACAGTAACTCAAAGAACCACTGGTTACAACCAAGGAATGCAGAACACCATCTCTGAACCACAACATGTCCAACCTTGAAGAAGATGGACTACAGCAGCAGAAGACCACACCAGGTGCCACTCCTGTCAGCTAAGAACAGGAAACTGAGGCTACAGTTCACACAGGCTCACCAGAACTGGACAATAGAAGATGGAAAAACACTGCCTGGTCTGATGAGTCTCCATTTCAGCTGCAACATTCAGATGGTAGGTCAGACTTGGTGTAAACAACATGAAAGCATGGATCCATCCTGCCATGTATCAACGGTTCAGGCTGCTGGTGGTGTAATGGTGTCGAGAGTATTATCTTGGCACACTTTGGGCTCCTTAATACCAACTGAGCATCATTTAAACGCCACAGCCTACCTGAGTATTGATATATATGTATACACACACACACACACACACACACAAACCTGTGTGTTTTTGAAAGAAATCACGCTGTATCATGTTGCACAGAAGTTCTCTCTCCTTCTTCATGGTTGTTCTGTTTCCATAGAAGTGCAGGACTTTATATTGTAGTGAAAATTAAACCACAGTGAAGAACAATGACACAGAAACTGCTTGTATTTCATTTACATGTTTTTTTCTGTTGTCAGACAACAAATTAGACATCAAATAGTGACCAAAATGCAGCCAATTAACACCACATGTTACCCAGCAGTCACTTCAAAGCCATTTGCAAGCTGAAGCTCTGCACCAAAAACACTAATTTTATGTAACAGTGAATAACATCACACTTGATTTAGTCCACAACGACCAAGGAGGCACATATTAACCCATTTATTCCCAAATTTTTCCCAGACACAAAAACATCAAAATCATGTGTCATTAGTAGCCATTTGAAACATCCATCCATCCATTATCTATACACCGCTTAATCCTCTGTAGGGTCGCGGGGGGGGGGGCTGGAGTCTATCCCAGTCGACTCAGGGCGAAGGCAGGGGACACCCTGGACAGGTCACCAGCCTATCACAGGGCTACACATAGAGATAAACAAGCACACTCTCATTCACACCTACGGACAATTTTAGAATAATCAATTAACCTCAGCATGTTTTTGGACTGTGGGAGGAAGCCGGAGTACCCGGTGAAAACCCACGCATGCACAGGGAGAACATGCAAACTCTACACAGAAAGATCCCAGGCGTCCTAACCGGGGCGCGAACCGGGGATCTACTAGCTGTGAGGCAACGCTGCTAACCACCGAGCCACCGTGCAGCCCTCCATTTGAAACAAACAATCATAATTTTTCAAAATTTTCATGGAAAAGTGTGTGAAAAAGTGTGTTTTATGATCGGTCACAATTGTGACCGGTGGGATAATGTGTTGTATCAACCACTGGACAGACTGAATATAGGCCTGTTTGACCTATGGAGTTTGTGTGTGTTTGTGTTCATGTGTGTTTGTGTGTGTGTGTGTATGTATGTGTGTGTGTGTGTGTATCTGTGTGTGCGTACGTGTGCTTGTGTGTGTGTGTGTGTGTTTACTTGTGTATGTGTGCATGTGAACTGTATGTAAAACTACATGTGTCCATTGTATAGCTTCTCCTGTCTACTGACTTTCCTGTTTTCCTTTTCTTCTTTCAACCCTTTTTCATTCACTGATCTACACTCCGTGGTACATCTTAAAGCACTCAATGTGCAGGGGAACTTTACATTTCTCACATGCATAGGTAGTGGGTTTGTCACAATGGCGACATCTCTGGAACTGGTGCATCGTGTTATTGGCCAGTGGGAAGCTTTGTCACACTGTGCCTGATCTTCAACAGTAGCACTCGGTAGAGATCTCCTTCTGTGGCTCAGTGATTTCGTTCCAAACTTTTGCAGAAGAGACTGTGAGACTATCCTTGAAAAGATGAGCAGGTGGATGGTCACTCCGATAACATCTCTGTAAAAGAGATGGCCATTTACAAGAACACTGTTGAAAGACCATGTGAAGATGGGCCACCACCACTTCTTAGACCTGATTGAGATATGGTATCGTGAAACCTGTAGGTCGTGAAGGTCTCCACTACCCATGTGCTCATTGTATTGACTGATGCTTTTTGGTTGTTGGATGTTGTCAAAGGCACATCGATGCCTGTTCCATCTCTTGACAGAGGTCTCAGTGTATTTTCCCTCCATGTTTGTTGCCACTGTGAAAATGTTATTGTCTTTCCAACTGACCAGCAGCTTATCTCCTTGACACAGAACCTCAGAAGTTCCCCGGGGTAACTTCATAAAGGCATTCAACAGGCGATTCTGCCTCATGGTTCCAGAGCTCCGATATCTTCTTTTTGTCGTCTCATCCATGAGTGAAAGAGTGGTAAAGAGGTTGTCAGGGATGAACTTGCAACCTTGAGGCACCTGAGCTTGCTCTTCCAGACTGATAAAAATACTGGGCAGACTGACGGAAGCGAGTCTGCACCATTGGCCCCTCCGACCACCACCAACCACTCACTCTCACACTGCATTCACCCAGGCTTCCTGGTGTTCCCTCACGGGAACCTGGTCAGTACCGGAATGGGAGGTACTGACCAGGCCCAACCTCGCTTAGCTTCCGAGATCTGATGGGGTCGGGCATCCACAAGGCGGTATGGCCACATGACTGGTTGAACTCAGAGAAGATGGGTCTAACCTTAAAAAAAAGGGTCATCAGTGATCTTTGTGTTTTCAACCACATGAACTGAGGCCGTTATTTCATCAAAGTAGCTTCTCTGCATTGCATCTGAAATGCTCTCATTGTGTACATCGTTGTCAACTGACAAGTACATGTGTCTTCTTGGGACAGAGCTGTATCCACTAGGATCCCATAGAAGGTGAGGAACTCATCCATACAGATTCAGTTGCTTTCCCTTAGTCTGGATGGA
The DNA here is from genome assembly GCA_024666655.1 of Dascyllus trimaculatus. NCBI lineage: Eukaryota > Metazoa > Chordata > Actinopteri > Pomacentridae > Dascyllus > Dascyllus trimaculatus. Next base: position 5,871,894 of record CM045457.1, on the reverse strand, counting down.
GTAGAGGTTTGACATTTCAACTGTGATCTCTCTCAGGTTGGGTGGATACATCAGTAAGAAAGTATCTGTTGGGTTGGGGTAGCTTTGTTTTACACATTCTGCAGCATTTGGTTTGTATACTGTGTGTTCTGGAATAACAACAGATGAAGGCCTCTTGGATCACTTGAACACCCTATCTTTGTTTTTGACCACTTACAGCTGTGCGTGTGTGTGTGTGTGTGTGTGTGTGTGCGTGCGTGCGTGCGATAGGTAGCAGCATAAAGTTAGGTAGAACAGTTAGCCTATGTGTATTAGCATGTAGATACAATGGGTTATCCCACGGGTCACTATTGTTGCCGGTCACATGTGCGTGAGTTCTATGACCACACTGAACAAAGTTGAGTAATTGCAAATGCATACATCTATACTAGACACCTTAAACATGATGTGTACCAAAAATCTATGCCCTAGCTTTATGTTAACATACTTTATTAGCCTTTTCTTTGGGAGGTTTGTTGCTGCCATCCTCTTCTCTTGGCGCAAACAGGAAATAAACAGCTCTGGTCATGTGACAATTTACAGTAAAAATGTGACACTGCACATATGTCATTGAGACCCTTTCTTATTTCAATATTTACTGGAAATGCATTGATAGATCATTCAGTAACATTTTTATAGCCTTAGAAATGAAACATTTTTCTGCGGTCACTATTGTGACCGGTGGGATTAAATGGGTTGATGAACAAATATTGATCCACAAATACCCATTGGCTTCATTATGCTGAGCAAATATAGAAAGGCTGCTTCAGTGACTCTAGCTCTGTGTGGAAACAGATGAAGGCTGGCTGAAAGAAGCAGGATGTTAGAGGTTAGCAGGATTATTCTCCTTCAGGCTCCTATAGGACTCCAGAAGGATTCAGTATGCTGCTCCTGTGAAGGTAAATCCCTCTCCTCGGAGAGAGATCCGTTTAAAACACAGCTGAAGATCGGAACTCACCTGTAACACACAAACAAAGCCCTGGACTGGTGGCCTTCTTGGAATGCACCATTCACCTTCATGCAGTGATGTGGTGTGTTTGAGAGAAAGAGTAAAAAAATGCAGTTTATCCTTGATGCTCCCTGACACATTACAGCAAGTAATGTGTGTGAATAGCATTAAATCCAGAGTATATAACATTTCTACGTTTAAGTGTCTAAAAACTACTACAGTTATGTTTTACATGCCACTGACTTGTGTGTTTACATTATCCTCAATGTTTCCAACATTGCCAGTGTAGATTCTCAGTATCCAGGTAGGGTGATCCTGAGAGCTGGACTTCTCCTTTTGGTTCTTGAAAATGTTTCACTTTCATCCAAAAGGCTCATTCAGTTCAAGCTGACATATATATAAAATCATCTTCAAATCTCATGGCTCTTAATCATTAACCTAGAGATGTGGATGGTGGTAAATCAGCCTGGTGAGGGATGACTTAAAGTGTTAATGCTGATCAGACATCCTGGCGGGATCCTAGAATTGCATTATAAGTACCTGACAAGTGGTGGTGTTGTATACTTCCTCCTTTGTGTACAGCTCCAGACCCCAGTGGAGGGGGTCTATGGTACCACTGATAAGGTACTTATAATGCAGTTCTGGGGTCCTTTCCCAAACAGCTTCATAGCCATTCACATGTGTTTGTGCACCTTGCTAGTGGTTAAAGTGTAACCACCTTTAATTTCACATTACATAAATAAATAGATCAATAAATAAATATTTCTATGAAATGAATAAAAATGGCTCTAAAATAAATAAACAAGACAATAAATACAGAGATACGTTTAACAGTTAAAGAAATCCTTTTTTAAATGGGCATTTTTTTAGAGGACTGCTTTTATTTCTGATTGCCTCACTGGTTTATTTATTTAATTAAAAAAAACATTTATTTATGTATTTAGTTATTTATTTAGCGTTGTTTCTTTGACCGACGTTTTAATTACAGAAATTGTTGTCCAAACTCCAACAAGCTGGTGGCGCTACCGATGCACCAAATCACTGTTCAATATATCCGCCAGTTCTTTCCTGCTTCCTGTGTGTCACACTGATTTCGGTCCGGGTGCGGAAACATTGACGGTGCGGACTCAGCTGTAGACTGTGTTGTTCGGACCTGCAGCATGTTGTCAAGTCTGAAGCAGCGGGTTGAGGAGGTTCTCTTACCGGGAGACGTGTTCTCCTTCGAGGCCGACGACACCATCTCTCTGACGGAGCCCGTGAAGCCGGAGAAGGCGGTGTGTGGTCCGGGGCTGCGGCGCAGCGGAGACCGGCTGGTGGTGTGTAAGAGCGGCGTGCTGAGGCACAAACCGCCCAACGTGTTCTGGATAGACTCCGAACAGCGAAGGGTGAGACTGAGGACAGAGGTCCGTTGAGAAAACTGACAGTTAAAGGAACAACACACAGAAGTCCATTTAGAAAACGGACACATTAAGGCTTTAACTTTTGATTCTGCAGTTAAGGGAAAAGTAAGGGGAAACTACATTTAATGAAGTAAACCATGCCGGGCATTATAGGCTGACTGTGTCCGTCTGTCCTCAGTATGTCCCCGCTAAAGGAGAGAGCGTCATTGGCATCGTCACGGCCAAATCAGGAGACGTGTTCAAGGTGGACGTCGGAGGAAGCGAGCAGGCGTCTCTGTCCTACCTGGCGTTTGAGGGGGCCACCAAGAGGAACAGACCCAACGTCCAGGTGAGGACTGGGATTCTAAAGTATGGGTTTACCAAGAGGAACAACATCTGACTGGAGTCTGAGTTAAAGCGTCAGATTTCAAGCTGTAGTTTGGTGCACGACTTCAAAAGTGTAAACTGAAACGTTGCTGCTGCTGAGGCATGACGCCCCACCCTCCCTGTGTGTCACCTGTACAGGTGGGCGACCTGGTGTTTGCTCACTTCATCATAGCTAATAAGGACATGGAGCCGGAGCTGGCCTGTATCGACAGCTCAGGACGAGCCAATGGGATGGGAGTGTTTGGAGCTGGAGGTCTGCTGTTCAGAGTCTCTCTGGGGCTGGTCAGAAGGTAACTCACCTGAGGACTGAGTTAATGCTAGATCAGTGTACTCGGAGTGTTTGTATTTATAGCAAAAGCTTCATATTTAGTCTGCGTGTTTACTTTGTGATTCATCAAATAAATTTAGTCAAAGTAAACAGCAGCTTCCAAAAAACCTGATTTTATATAAATCAGTTTTCAGACAGTCAGAAACCAGCTGCCTTCAGTCTGAGTTCTAGTGGAGGTTAAGATGTTTGCACAGACACACCAATAGAAACACAGCAGAATGCTCCTCAAATGTCACAGACAGATGGACCAGGTCCAACTCTACCGTCTCTGTCTTGCCCCCTGCCAGGCTGCTGTCCCCCCACAGTGAGGTCCGGTCCGACCTGGAGACGCTGTTCCCCTGCGAGCTGGTGGTCGGCATGAACGGCCGGCTCTGGGTCAAATCCTCCAGCATCCAGCAGACCCTGATCATCGCAAACCTCCTGCAGAACTGTGACACCATGACGGCTCAGCAGAGGAAGCAACTGTTCACAAAGGTCCAGCAGGGGGCGCTGTAGACCACATCAGACTGCAGTGACACCTCCAGAACCAGCAGGGGGTGCCGTAAACTACATCGGCATTGTGCCTCTGCTGGTTTAGCTCTGTTTCAGAGAGCAGGTTCAGTGAGACTCACTTTGAGAATTTTTCTTGATAATGAGAAAAAGAAGAAGATTTTGGATCGTCAGATGGTCGGCTGGTGACCAATGACAAAATCAGTGTTTAAAAAGTCTTCAAGGTGGCGTTTTGCTATCAGGTCATTCACATAAAATCAACCACATCTGAGAAAAATCCGAATCAGCTGATTCTTTGTCTACATTTACTCTATTATATTTAATGAAGCCATGTAGTAAAGTAGTACCTGCATACTATGAATATGTTCAGAGTTCCAACCCTTGAAGTCCATAGAGGTGGGTCCACATTTATCACTTTTAATGAGCAGATAGACAAATGATATTTAGGAGGAAAAACACTTCTGAGTTTTGTTAAAACCTGCAAACAAATCAGTTTTACATCCATCCAGGCGTCACAGTCTAGTCTGATTTTTGGTAATTTCTTTCTATAATGATGAGCAGCAGTATGATAAGATTTATCATAGTTTCAGCAGCAAAACTGCAGCAGTTTAATGTCTACGACAGAGTCATAGAAACAAACACTGGTACCCTGGATGGTTTATCTAAACCCACCTCTGTGTACTTCAAAGGCCTGTAACTCAGGAAAATATTTGTAGTATGAAGGCAGAACTTGGCATGGACTCATTAAATATACTGACGTTATTGTAGATGAAGAATCAGCTGATTGTAGGGGAGGCTGGGGCCTCTGATTGGTTAATGAGGAGAATCAGAGTTCAGCAGCATCTGAAAATTGAGCAGGTTGTGTTGATGTCGCTCTACAAGCAGTTTTGTCCTCAGCCTCTCTTGTACATGTAGCTTTTTTATTTTTTAACTGTAAAAAGTATTTTTCTGACAATCAGAAGTTCTTTGTTACTAATAAAGTTTGTGTATTGATAAAACAGCTGATTAATGTTAAATCTACTGAATGACAGAACCGGCACCCTCTGAGGTCGTTTTCAGGCCAGCTACTCTTCCACTTCAAGTTCTTAAAGAGGATCAGCGACACAGGCTGAGTCTGTTTGTTCAGAACACACCTGCTTTAATTTCATATGATGATACCTGCACATTATTTATCCGAGCCTTCATATCAAGGAAATTAAATATGAAATACTTGTTCTCATGTTCCTCAGCATAAAATGCAGCAGCACAGACGTCTTTTCTCAATCATGACAGGAGATTATCTGGAAACATCACTGTGATGGTGGCAAACTGAGAAACTGGGTATGGAAGTAACTGTCAGCTTGTTCACTAAAGGGTTTACATACTAGAGCATCGAAACAAATTAGAACATCATAAAAAAGTGCATTGTTTTTGTCATTGAGTACAAAAAGGTAAACTTTGATACATTCTATATTCATTACAAGTCAAGTCAAATATATCAGATCTTTTCTTGTTTTAATTAATAGTTTTAATGATCATGGCTTACAGCTAATGAAAATCCAGTATCTCAGATTATTAAAATATTTCTTAAGATCAATGAAAAAAAAAAGATCTGCAATACAGAACGCTCCAATTTTGGAATAGTATGTTTATAAATTCACTCAATACTTTGTTTGGGCTCCTTTACTACAAATTAGTGCATCAGTGTGACATGACATGGTGAAGATCAGTCTGTGGCTCTGCTAAAGGTCAGGCTGAAGGCTGCTTTGATAGAGGCCTTCAGCTCAGCAGGGCCAGGTGTTCTTTCATCTTCCTCTTGACAACATTCCACATGGGGTTCTACAGGGTTCAGGTCAGGAGTCGGCCAGTCAAGCAGAGTCATATCATAGTCACTGACCCATTCGGGGGTAGTTCTGGCTCTGTGGGCAGGTGCTAAGTTCTGTTGGAAAAGGAAATTAACATCTCCATAAAGTTTGTCAGCAGATAGAAGCATAAAGTGCTTTAAAATCTGCTGGTAGGCAGCTGCATTGATTTTGAACTCACTACAACACAGTGGACCAACACCAGCAGATGACATGACATCACAAGTAAAAACCTGTAGAAAGTAGTGCCTCCATCTTTTCTGTTGCTGGTAACACCTGTGGGAAAAATGTTGGACATGTTGATTTGAAAAATTTAACATTTTGTAAAATCAAATAAGCGTTTCTTATTTGGATCAATGTCACATTAAATGTGTCACTGCACAGAAAACATTTCTGAGTTCTCTCTACTTCTAGCCACGGCTGTGCTATTTCCATAGAGATGCATAACTTTATATTAGAGACAAATGAGCTCACAGTGAGGAAAATGATGCGACTTTCTTTTCTGCCTGTGATTTGTCACAAACTGCAGTTTGTTTCCTGGAAACCTGGGGGGTTGTCCTAATGACGACTGATGGGTAAAATGTGCGTCACTTGTTCTTGTGTGGCTGAAAACAGGAAGTGTGGTTTGTTCTGCTGCTGAATCATCATGTTTGAAGTGTTTTCTGAGCTAAACTTCTGGCTCTGCTGCCAGAAATATGTTCTGAAAGCAGAATCATGAGGTTTGGAAAGAGAGATCACCTGAGGAACTGTTCTCTACATAAGAGCTCAGAAAAATGAAGTCCTCAGAAACCTGTTTCACTGTCAGGCCTGAACCAGAACCAGAGCCAGACTGACCGGAACCAAGGATCTGATGTGGATCAACACAGAACTACTGACTGACTCAGTTATCTGCAGTAAATCACTTTGGGTAATTATTAATAGAAACAGTTCAATTCTGGAGTTGCAGCTTCTTATATGCAAATATTTTCTTCCCTTCCTTTGTGGCAGGTTTTTGATATTTTGGACACATCGAATCTTTTTAGACATCCATCCATCCATTATCTATACACCACTTAATCCTCTGCAGGGTCGCGGGGGGCTGCAGTCTATCCCAGTCGACTCGGGCGAAGGCAGGGGACACCCTGGACAGGTCACCAGTCTATAGCAGGGCTACACACAGAGACAAACAAGCACACTCTCATTCACACCTATGGACAATTTAGAATCATCAATTAACCTCAGTATGTTTTTGGATTGTGGGAGGAAGCCAGAATACCTGGTGAGAACCCATGCATGCACGAGGAGAACATGCAAACTCCACACAGAAAGATCCCAGACGTCCTAACCGGGACGCAAACCAGGGATCTTCTAGCTGTGAGGCGACGCTGCTAACCACCGAGCCACTGTGCAGGCCTCTTTTTTTGACATATTTTGGGTTATTTTGAAAAATGTTGAATAATTTTGGGCAGATTTTGAGTAATAAAACAAGTAACAAGATAGCGTCAGCCAATCTGAGGTATTGAGTGTACAGAGAGAATCATTAGGAGAACTGGTGTGCAGCATCAGTTACCATGGTGATCAGGTTGTACGGCATCAGTTACCATGGTGATCAGGTGGCGATCTTGCTGTGTGGCATCAGTTACAATGGTGATCCAGCTGTGCTGCATCTGTTGCCATGTTAATCTGTCCACGCAGTGTCAGTTGCCATGGCGATCCGGCAACACTGTTTCAGTTGCCATAGTGATCTGGTTATACAGCATTAGTAACTATGGTGATCTAGCTGTCCTGCCTCAGTTACCATCGTGATCTAGCTGTGCAGCATCAGTTACCATGGTGATCTAGCTGGTTAAAACAGAGCCTCCTTCGTGGCACTAAAAACTCAACAGACTGACAGACTGACTTCTCTGTAGTTCAGCTCTCTGGACTTTAACAGCACAAATCAATACACAGACATCAGCTCAGCTCTTCACTTCTATTTGTCACATTTACACTCACTGGTTGGTCCACCAGTTAAACCAGTTACACTCACTGGTTAAACCAGTCAGAGCAGTTACACTGTAAATTTCATTTTAAGGCACATTTAAAGGTGATTTTTGGTCTGTAGATACAAACAAACCTGTCAACAAAAATACAAAGAGATTTACCTGAAAAAGTCAGGAAAGAAAACACAACATAATACAACACAACACAACAGACACACACAGAAAGACAACACAGACACACACAGAAAGACAACACAGACACACACAGAAAGACAACACAGACACACACAGCTTGTTTTGTCGTTCAATATCTGTCATCAATAATCAGCTCGTCCAGCAGTCAGGTGACCTCGTTCACAGGATCAATAAAGTCTTTGGTACCAACAGCTCAGATAAGGACACTTAGAGACGCAATCAATCAAACAATCAATCAATCAGTCAGTCAATCAAAAATGATTTACAGTGGCGATCAGTAATCAATCAACTGACCATTAATCCTGATAAAAGATTTATCAAATGCTCAAATTACTGTCTTTCTGCTGAGATCAAACAGCTTCAACTGTTTGAGACGATGAATCAGCAGCTTTATAATCCAATAGCGCTCATTGATGAGCTGCAGCCACAAACACACAACTGTCACACTTTGGTTTGAAGACAAAAATCACACAAACATCGATCGAAAGCTGATGATCGATCAGTTTACAGGTTCAAAGGATCACAGCTGCTTCTGGTTTGTGACCTGGTCAGCTGCATGTTTACACTGTTTACCATCCGTTTACTGTTTGCATATTGTGTTTGTTGACACCTTGTTTATGCTGTTTGTTGTTGGTTTCCTCTCTGTTTAATGTCTGTTTACTTTCAGCTGAGTACTGTCTACTCACTGTTTATTGTATCTGTTTAATATTTAATGTCTGTTTACTGTCTGTTGGCTTACTGTTTGTATGGTTATAGTTTGTTTACTTTTGTTTGCTGTTGATTTACTCTGTTTGTTTGTTTACTGTTTGTTTGTTGTCCTGTGGTCCAAAGCCTGAGTTTGTTGACATTCAGTTTGACTTTCCGATCAGAAACATGATGGTCCCTCAGAAACGGACTGCTTTTGAACCAGTACTTCAACTATAGACAGAACCAGAACTCTGCACTACGAAGCAGGATTTGAGGATATCGAGGTAATTTTGAGTTTAACTTTGGGTTTTCTCTGCTGCCACGGAGGTTCACTTCTTATCGAGGTGCATCTCCATGGTAACAGATGCTGAATTCCTGACCTGCTCCAGAGCAGATGGTTCCAGATAACAGATCAGTGGATATAAAAGAACCTCCTACAGAACAGGCAGTTCTCTTGGTAAACAGCATCAGCATCTCAGATCCAGCAGAGCTCCATGTGCAGTGAGTGAGAGGGAAAGATGAGAATTTTTAGAGCTGCGAGTGACTTCACTGTCATAGAACCCTAAAACAGACACTGATTAAAACACTAAAACCTTCCACTTGTCGATCTTGTAAGATTTGCAAAAGGCCAATGTATCAATTTAAATTAGTATTATTCCTGTATTTGTTTTTTTTTCTTGTTCCTAATACTGTTTAAAACCACCAAGGAGCTAAAAGAATAAAAAACTAAAATCATCTGAGGCTACACGCCAGAAAAACACATCTAAGCAACACATTCATTAAATAAAATATACAACTGTAACTACAGTCTGATCGACTCGTGCCCTAATAACTGGGTAGTGCTATTGATAAGTGAACTTTGGCCGCTGCAGCTGTGTAGATGTTAGTCAGCATTGTGTCTTTAAAATCCTTGTATTTCTCTAATATTATATAGGTTGTTCCTTGCTTGTAAAATACGCCACTCTGATGCCAGTAGACGTGTCCATGTTTGTGACTGGTCATCTGTTCCTAACTCTTGCCTCATATCCAGGTTCAGAAACCATCGACTGACTTACTAAGCTGACAACCTGCTTCATAAGATGGCTAATCCTGACTGCGGCTGTTCAGTTAAATCAAGCCAGATAACAAAAAGATACCCTGGATATGATAAACTGGCTTCGTAGTGCAGAATTCAGGACCCAGAACCAGGTCCAGCACTAGGATCTGGACCTGGACCAAAATCAGGACCAGGACATGAACCATGGTCAGGAACTAGACCATCATGAGGACACACACCTAACCAAGGACCAGAACCAGAACCAGATGTGAACCCATCCTGTGTGTTACCCAGAATCCCCAGCAGCGGACCACACCATGTGACCCAGCAAGGAGGCTCTGATTGTTTTTTTAAAAAAAGAAAAGGCCTGTTCAGAACATGTTGCGGCAGCAGCGTCTGACGCAGGCAGCTGATTGGTTACACCTGGCCAATCAGAGACGAGTCCTCGAGGCCGTGCAGTCTGTTTGTGCAAAACAAGTGTCCAGCAGGTCCGGTCCAAAACCAGACCATAAAGCTTCAAGTGTCAGAGGCACCATGTGGTTTTCACTGCAGCAGTCCAACTCCTGGTTCCTGGCCCCTCTGGGCCCCTCAAGGCCTCCCCACGTCCACGGTGATCTTGGTGAACAGGTCCAGCTTGTCCACCTTCACCACCTTGTAGGACAGAGAGTTGATGCCATCTTTGCTCATGGTCTCTCTGGTGTGAGAGATCCGGTCGAACCTGCAGCATGAAAACACAAAACTATCAGAATGCAAACGCACAACCAGACGCAACCAAAGACAATATACAATATCTGAGTCACCGTTAAAAGATATTTCATTAGGGTCGGGCACCAGAAACCAGGTCCAAAGTTCAGTGTGATGTGTTTGCAGAGAGTGTGAGAGTGCTGCAGCCGGCCCATCAAGACTGACGTAGAAAATATAGTCATTGAAAGTGGATCATAATATTTATTAATATATAATATTTGTATGGCACTGGCTACCGGTCCATCAGCGATTCCAATATAAACCTTTCCCTCACATTTAAAGCTCTCCATAGCCTGGCCCATGTCATGTATTTTATTTATTCTCTGACTTTTTACAATTTTAATGTTGTGTTATTTGTAGTTTTTCTTTTTTCTTTGTCTTTTAGAACCTCTGTGTAACATTTTTAAATGGACATTGCAGAGTTAATACATCACATTGTTCTGTTTTCCTGCTAAGTTGTTGTTGAGCTGCCGATTAGCAGGTGAACTGCACAAACAGTGATTGTTTCTTAACAAACACCTTCAAATAACAAGCACTGCTACACAACTCTTTACAAGACTCTATTGTTGTTACTGCTAAGCAGCCCAACACAAAAATATAAACCAGAAAACAGACCACCGCTGGCTGCTATGGTTAAGATTACTTTATCCAGCTCTGTGTTTGTGCTGCTTATATTTATCAGTGATAAGAAAAGTTCAGCAAACTCTGCTGTGAGCTGGAAGATGCTGCAGAAACACAAAACAGACTCTTAATTCCTGTGTGACAGCAAATGCAAAACACAGACTCTCAGGAACTATTTTGTTTATTGATGATCCCTACAGCTGATTAAACTAACTTTATAAAGTGTCTCTATACGTGCAGCCACATGTATTAATATAAAAAATTCCTGAGGCGATCAGTCACTGCATGAAGAGAGCACCATCAGCACTCTGACCTTGTGTTTAACAGACAGGACAGGATGTTTTACCTCTGAGGGTTCGGCTCGTTCTGCTTGTCTCTGTCGTGTCGGATCATCCGGCACTTTCCCACTTCTCCACTGGGCCTGGAGATGGACATGCCTTTAGACGCCAACCTGTCAACACAAAGTGAAGTTTGCATCAGAATCCTACACACACACACACACACACTATATATATATGTATGTATGTATATATATATATATATACACACACACATATATATATAGACACACACACACACGTACTATTAAAAATGTAGAAAATCGCAGAAAGGTATCTTTAAATGTTTGAAAATTAACAACATAGCCAAAATTATTAACGAAATGTTTAACATGTCAGAAAATAATTATCAAAATGTAAAAAATGTGCGATTACTTTACGATTAATCACAATTAAATATTTTAATCGACTGACAGCACTAATAAAAACCTTTAGAAAAATATGAAGAGTTTCTCAGAAATTAATAAAAAAATCTAAAAATATTAATTAAATGTCAAAAAGCATTTAAAAATGTATTTAAAATGTAAAGAAAAAATATCAATAAAATATCTATAAAATGACAAAATACTGAAGTTGTATTTGAAATCGAACCTGTCTGACAGTTTACCTGTGTTGAGCTGCTGTTGGCTGACTGTTAGAAACAGTTACCTGTTGTAGATGTCGTCATCCTCCCCTCCCCAGCCCCAGTAGTTGTTAGGGAAGCCGTTGATCTTCAAGTACTGTTCTTTACTCATCGACGACACGCCACCAAAATACTGCTTGTAAGGTAACCTGCAGGAGACACCAGATCATAGTGCTGTAATAACAATTTAGCAACCCTGCAGAAATCTTCTATTTTTGCATATTTCTCAGACTTAAATGCTCCAGATCATCAAACTAATAGTTATATTTATTGATTATACAGAAATAACCCACAAAACATAAAATGCAGTTTTTAAATGATGAGACATGGTGGCTACTGTCTTCATGGAGTCTTCCATGCCATGTTTGTATCAGAGTTCACTGCCACCTGTGAGACATGTCCTGAACTGACGCAGCTGAGACATCAGATACAGAAAGTCTGGCCAAAATGTAAAAAGAATGTGCTGTCTGAACTTGCTCCTTAATTTAATGTGCGAGATGAATTGGTTGTAGATGACGCACTTGTTATGAGGGGCTCTGATTGCTTACTTGTTCCCACTTTACTCTAGTCCAGAGAGGTAGATTTAGCACATGAAGGGCCCCACAGACTAGTACGAATTAAGCAGAGACTACATGAGCTATACTGGCGACTAAAAATGGACAATTATGTACAGACTTTGATAACTTCATATGTGTCATGTCAGCACAATGACAAAACAGCAAAAACAGCACCTGCACCACTTACACCAGTGGAACTCCCAGATGGTTCATAGGAAAAGGTGGTCATTGACATTACAGGTCCTTTTGAGTGTGCCACATGGAACTGTCGTTATGCCATTACTCTCACTGACTATTACAGTGAGTGGACAGAAGTGGCATTTGTCTCAACTACAACTACAGAGGTCATTATTCAGTTTTTAACTTCTGTGTTCAGTTGGGAGGGAAACCCTTCCTTCCTGTTTTCTGACAATGGATGTCCGTTCACCTCATGCATTTGTTAACTTTCTCATGGAGAGAGTGATAAAACACCTGCACTCCAGTGTCTACTTTCCAAGAGCCAACGGAGCCATTGAGAGATTCAACAGGGTGCTATAAGAGTGTATACAGACTGCTGAAAGAATGCACACACTATGGAAACAAGCAGTAACAAGAGTTCTTGCTGAGCTACCGTGCCACACCCCATGCTACACCAGGAGCCACTCCATTTGAGTTACTGAGGAAAAGGAAGATGCACACAAAACTAAATATCCTTCCTGTCTCAAGTAAATGACATTGTACGGGTCCGGAGACCTGAACATGTTTCTAAGGGATCATCAAGATTTACAGAACTAAGGACCGTTGTTAAGAAATTAGGACTGAGCACTTGCTTGCTCAGTGATGGTCGAAAATGGAATGTATTCAAGCTTGCACACTTCCCAAAAGAGGCTCAAGCGTCCACGATTAAGGACAATGAGAATGTGTTTGATGAACTAACAGTACCTGAAATGAAATAATGCACTTGAACCAGACCCCAGAAGGACTCAGAGTGAAACCCACCTCAGTGGTTGACAGGTTTTGAGAGATAAAAACAGAAGAAACAGGGATTATGAACTGTAATACTGACTTAAATAAAAATGTGCTGATACTGTATGTTGAAAATGCTTATACAGTTACTTTATACAAAAAGAAGAAAGCTCAATCAGTGTGCCTGCCAAATGTGAATGTGTGATTTCATGTTTCAATTCATGGTGCAATGTTTATATCATATTAAGTGATTAATGCCGAGCTGTATTCAGGCTTAGAATTCAAATAGTTACTACCTGATACAGGATTCAGGTAAGCTGTAATAGTCATTTAGTACACATTTTGCTAAATAATATTACTTCCTACTTAAACGTTTATTAGGCATTTGTTATTGTTACAGGATGCTGTTTCAAACAAAAAGCTTCATTTTACTGGTCTGGGTAAGGGGTGATGCCTTCAAGAAAAGGGGAAAATGTTGTTTTATGTATTTACAATAAGCTATCACCAGAGGCCGCTACTGAGCACAATAAGGTGATGTACAGGTAGTTGCAGTAAATGAGGGAAGAAGAAAATAAAGCGAAGCGAAGCACAGAAGAAGTTTCTCCGGCTGATTATTTTATTTTTCTAAACTGGAAATACCTCAGACTCACTCTTGGAGAAATGTTCGTAGGCCAGCCACTCCTGGTAAGGTTCACCATTGTTCCATGTTTTCTCCATTTGTGGATAATGTCTCTCACTGTGGTTCTCTGGAGTCCTAGATTCTTAGCAAAGGCTTTGTAACCCTCCAGACTGATGACTGTCAATGACTTTGTTTCTCATCTGCTCTTTAATCACCTTAGAACGTGGCATCATATGCTGCTTTTTGAGACCCTTTAGCTACTTCACAACACCAGACAGGCTCTATTTACTGACATTTAGATTTAACAAGCCTGGCAGTGATCATACAGGAGTGTGGCTGGTGAAATTGAGCCCAATTGCCAAATGAATTTGGTCATTTGGTAGACTGGTAGCTAAGGGAGTAGTTACTTTATCACAAAGATCAAGATGGGCTGAACAGAATTTTTCCTTCAAAATAAAAAATAAAATCATCACCTAAAAACTGCATTTTGTGTTTTCTTGGGTTATCTTTGTCTTACATTAAAATTTGTATGATGATCTGAAATATTTACGTGTGGCAGATATGCAAGAATAGAAGATTTCTGTAAATACTTTTTCATGGCACTGTAAGCTGACAGGTTCTCTGTTTTCAGTGTGTTTGCTAAGAAAAGCTAAGTGCAGGTCAGCAGTGCTGTGTGACACCAGTACAACAACAGGAAGTAAAGGCCAGCTGCTTTAGACTTCCTGACAGGAAGCTGTACCGAGTGTGTCGACAAGAAGCTGGAAATGAGCAGCATTTCTTCCTCTGTGGTGTCTCCTGACAGGATGTGAACATGGCACTAACAGAAATACTGTTAAACTGCCATAAGCATGTGGACACTGACAGATGCTGCTGAATGTGACTTCCACTGTGAGCCGTTTCCACACGTGTGTATATTATACATTTCTGTGTTTATACTTCTGTTCATATTTTGATGTTTATATTTCTGTTCATACTGTATATTTCTGTGTTTTTATTTCTCATCTTTTACTGTGATGATTGACTCTTGACAGTTTGGCATTCAGTTTGAAGGAGTTCCTCTTTGTTTCAGGTCTCACTTTAAGATTTTATTGATGACTTTTGCGTCTCTGCAGGTAGAAACTGATTCAAAGTCAGGTCAGTTTTTCTCATTTTATTTGAACTATTTTTATATTTTTAAAATTAAAATTTATTTTGGATGGTATTTTATTTGACTTTTTTCTGATAACATAGTTTTCTGAAGGCTTGAGCCTGTCATGGTGAGCTTTAGCTGAAAACATCATGTCTTTCTGTGGTTTCTGGGTTTCGGTTTATTGGGAGTTTCAGTAGAAAACAGGAAGGTTAACACTTACAAATGAAAATGTGAATAAAGCAGGTGTCTGATGTCTAGTTTCTATCATTTGCTTTATGCCTTCTTTTAATCGCAGCAGCAGAAAACTGAAACAAGCTCGTCTAAAACAAACACTGTTACATTCAAACAGGGCAGGGTCGTCTCACCTGAAGCCGAACTTGTCCATGGCCACAGACAGGTGTCGCGGCTGGCTGAAGCACTTGTAGGTGTTGCGGTCGTCCATGGGGATGAGGTCGACGTCGCTGAACACAAAGCAGTTGTAGTCGTACTCCTTCAGAGCTTCTGCGTAGCCCACATTCAGCAACTTTGCTCGGTTGAAGGTCTCATCTCCGTCCTGCAGAGACGGATGGATGCAGGGTCATCCCAAGCTCAGTGAACTCAGATGATATTTTACTGGTGATATCCAACAGGTCATGTTTACCTGGTCATATCTTACTAATCACATCTTACTAGTAATATCTAACTGGTCATGTTTAACTGGTGACTTTTCCTGTTGTACAGTGACTAAAGTGTGTAACCCATCAGCACACTGTAGAACGAACTGAAGTCCACAAATCTTCAGTCCCAGTGCATGCTGGGAGAGCTCCAACACATACTTCATCACATGATCAGCACTCAGCCAATCATATTAACCCTCTGAGGGCAGTCTCTCTCTCCTCAGCTGATACATTCCAGGTTTATGCTGAATAGTGAAGAAACCAAACAAACAAAACACTGAATGTTAGAAATCCAAACTATTTTTACTTTTTAGCTGTTTAGTGTTAGTTTAGCAGTTCAACTACTAGTTAAGGGTTAGTTATACAGTCAGAGATCTGAGGCACCAGTAAATCAAAAGTCCTCTGATGGTTTTCAAAAAAAAGAGTCAGCAGTTGAAGAAGAATGAGAGTGAACAGGATTACTGTGGAAACCTCCCATCTCTCCCTGAGTCATTCTTTATTACGCTGCAGAGGAATCTCCTAAATTCAAGCAGGTAATCCCACCTGGCCAGTGGTTGGCTGCAGTAAACAACCGCCTGGTTACTAGACAACCAGCACCTACTCTCAAGTGTGTTTATTACCTGCAAGGTGTTTCATGTTGCTCTGTTTGCTGCAGCTTCTTTAGCCTCATGGGACACACTTGTGCATGTAGAGCAGAAATGCTCCTTTACAAGGACGGTTTCTGCTCACAGACACTTCGCTCTGTGCATACCATAGGCTACATGCACATGCCAGGTTTTCATGTGCACGAGTGTTGAGAAAATAAAATTATTACTAAAATGCATAAAAAAGATCCTAAAAACATTAATTATTTGAAAGGTACTTATTAAATGTTCTAAAAATATTAATAAAATGTCTAGAAAATCAGAATATTATCAGCCTGTTTTCAAGTCCTCAGTGACGCCTGGCCTGTCTGAACACATATGCGACTCTGATGATGACATTATAAATACTAAAAAACAACACCAATAAAGCTACAGGTGTGCTGGTTTGCTCACAGCCCAAGGCTCACAAACCAGAATCAGCTGACGGCACATTAAAACATACAGGTTCAAACTGATGAATGAGGACAAGCTGAGGCCTGCTAACATCTGCCTTTTCTAATCAGACACCAGAGCAGCTCTGCGGAGGGTTCACATGAGCTTCATACAGGACATTCTGTTCAGCTCCTGCCATCCAGACTCTTCCTGTCTCATACGAATGTACTACACAGTCAGCCAGAACAAGATTTAGTAGGTCCCAATGCACAGTGTGTAACATTACTAAAATAACAGGACGTCCTGCTACATTCTGGTGTGTTTTGTAGTTAGCATCATTTTCTTCCGATTCAGACCCACAATCCTTTGCAGGAGAAGATACATCATGGCGTCTGAGCAAGTGTAAACAAGCTTGAGCTACATACACAAATAATTTTACAATGCAGACTGTGGATATTGCATTATTTGTAAGGTGAACAGCAGAGTATTTCCTCTAAATAATAATCAGAAACAAATACTTTACAAAGACTATGTTGAAAATTCAGGCCCCAAAGTGAAACTTAGTGCAACCAAAGTCAATCCAGCTGTGATCACTGAAACTAAACTGAGGTCACCCGTGATTTTCAATCAGCTTAACTACATAAACATGATTCTAAAATGAGCTGTGGATGGCAGAACTTTCTGTTCAGGATCTATGGGCTGTGTCAATCTGCATGTCTGCATCATGGCGCCACACTGAAAAGATCTGCCCAAGCAACCGGAAAATATGATTGTGAGACTTCACAAATATGGAAAAGGATCCAGGAAGATCAACGAGCAACTAAAGATCAGTGAAACACAGTTGCAGTAGTAATCAAGTAGTACAGAAGAAGCCACAGTGCCACTAATTAGAGGTGCAGTGATCTTCCTCCTAAAATAACTGATAGAATAACTGAGTGCTGATAGCACTACTTTCCCAATCTAGTTGTCAAGAACAGAGGACAGCTGCTTCAGACTTGGCACAAGGGTCATCAATGGAAATCAGTTTCCTTGAAGCTTAGACACTTCAGAACATCCAACGTTAAACACAAAGAAGTCCTAACAATGTTGGGAGCACATTCTTTGGTCAGATGAGACCAAGATAAATTGGTTGGACTCAGATGGAATCCAGCATGTTTGGTGTGAACCTGACCAGGACTACCACAGTGAATGCATAGTCCTGACAGTGAAGCACAGAGGTGGAGTGTGATGATATGAGGCTGGATGAGTGTAAAGGTGTTGAGGAGGTGATGTTTATAGATGCATCATGAATGTCTGTGGATAAACCAAAATACTGTGTGACAAGATGAGTCCCAGTCTGTAGAAGCTTGAAGAAGAGGAATATTCCAGCATGATAAATATCCATAGAACAAAATCTCACCAGAGTTTCTACGGAAGAACAAAGTAAAAATTACAACCTAGACAAGTCTGTGTCCGGACTTGAATTCAACAGAATGCCTTTGGGGTATTTTAAAGAGAAAGGTAGAGCAATAGTCTGTGAAGAATGTCAGAAAATCTGTACAGAAATTTGTGGACTCTCTTATCCTTAATACTGAGGAGGATTCAGTTTGTCATCAAAAATAAAGGTGGACATACAAAATACTGAAGAAATCAAAAATTTTTACGTCACAAATTAAAGGTGGATTGACTTTTGTTGCATTGAGCCCCTACTGTGGGGCCTACATTTTTAATGTAGTAAATCTAAACTGGTAGAGTGTAATGCGACATCAGAGCAAATAAAAGTGATCTGATTAATGAGAAGGGACGCATTTTAGAATTATTTGGTATTCAAGTGATCTTACAGCGTTGTACTTACTGCTGCTGCATACTGTATAATGATACAAAGCTTGAACAAGAAAGAGCACAGGAACATATTGTTGAGGTTTCAGTGTTTTTCTGCAGTTTTGGTTTCTGAAGAGGTAAAATAAACCTCTTATAGTCCTGCTGGTACACAAAGAGGTTAGTAAAGTCTGACAAAAAGTATTCAGCTGAAGCCCCTTTACCTGAAAATCCGTATTTCAACTCTGTTTTGTGTTCACATGGAAGAAACCCAGAAAACAGTAGCAGCAGGTAGAAAAAAAGAGAAGAAAGAAGCCCGTATTACCAGTGCGACCCCCGCAGCCAACACCAGCTGCTATTGGCCAAGACCAAACAGGGGGGCGGGTCTCAACGTCTCCAGCGACCACAGCCATTGGTCAGAAATGCCTGACATGCAAAGGGAGGGGTGAGGAGGGGGAGGAGGTAAGAGACGCAGAGTGAGGAGGAACTAAAATAAAGGAGGAGGAGGAGAAGGAAGAACAAGAGAGAGAAGAACAACTGTGAGTCACTGACAAACAAATAAGCAAACAGCAGTAGAAGAAGAGCGTATAGAAGCAGATGAATGTTAATCAGTGAACTCCATGCAGCTCATTATTACACTTAAACATGTGACCACACCTCACGTGTCAGCTGACCTCTGCTGCCAGACAACACATGCTTATCTTATCAGTGTTTACACGACTCGAGGTCTTCAGTTTGTTGTAAAGGCTCTGTGAATAGCAAAAAAACCCTAACAATCATTTTCATTCTATATTAATCTTCCAATTAACGGACATTTTATTATTCAGGGTCTGTAAATACCAAGTCCCACTATCAGAAACATATACTTATTTACTGTCCAAAGAATATTAAAAAGTCTGAAAAAAATCCTTGAAAAAATATTAATTAATTGCTTAAAAAATCCCATAAAATAGTAATAAAATACCTGGAAAGGGCCCTAAAATATATTTAAACTGTCTGAATAAGATCCAAGAAATGTTAAGAAAATTACCAAAGGTCATCCATAAAATATTAATAAAATGTTAGAAAAAATTACAAAGGTGTCCTAAAATATTGTTAAGGTAAATATCCTAAAAATATGTCCCAAAATGTTAATAAAACATCTGAAAAATATCCCTAAAAACCATGAATAAAATGTCTGACTTAAATAATAAAAATGTCTAAAAAATCACTTGGAAAATATGTTAAAATATCCAAAAAATGTCTTAAAATATGAGTAAATATGTCTGAAAAATATATTTATCAAATGTTCTGATAATATTAATGAAATGTTTCAGATATCAGTCATTCAATATTCATTATCTTCTGATGCCATTTCTCTCGATAACACACACTAAGTAGATTAAAGTTAGTAAAATCAACCCAGTGAGCTCTGTGGGGGTTTAGCTAGCAATGGGCACCATGACAAAGACTTCAGTGGAGGTTAATGACATCCAACTAGAGTTCAAGTGTTTAAGGGAAACTGAGATCAACTCGGACAGAGTTCCTGTATCACAGTAATATATGGAACAGAGCTGGCTGAAGAACAAATCATGTGTCTGTTGACTAAAACAGCAACACCAGCACAGAACAAATACTCACTGTGATCAGTTTGTGTTATCAATTAATTGATTGATTGATTGATAATGCTGCTGATTTAGAAAAAAAATCCAAATTAGCATCTCTCGTGTCCTGCCACAGATAAGACATAAAACAAGGTCAGTTAAAAATACCTTGATCCTGATCTTTTAATATAAGCAAACATTTCTGCTGTTAATTACTGCTGATGTTTTTAGGCTTTCTCACAAGTTTTCTTTCTGTTCAACACGTAATTTTGTTGAGATGACTGCTACATAATTAAAGTTTCTTACATCATCATATCATCTGCTGCATTTTGCACAGTGTCCACATGACTCCGGAGTTTTAGAAGTTTAAAACAGAGACATTTCGAAACGCGGCTGATCCTGTTTTAAACTCTGGGTTGATAGGTTTTAATTGGTTTTGGTCTGGTTGAAGTTCAGTCTTTATTGTCACCGTGTTCACTCACTGATCTTTTCATGACATGAGCAGAGAAAACAAAGACACTGATTACCAAAGGTGAATTAAACATTGAGAAAAGCAGCCAGCAATCATCTTCATTCTCCATCTGTCTGATTATTTTCTGGAGGAGTAAATTAGCTGTTTGTAAAACATCTGAAAATAGTGAAAAATGTGCCTCGGTGACTCATCTGACTGGTTTTACTCTGGTTTCAATCCGGTTTTGTTTCGCTGCTCATGTTCTGGCTGTTTTACATAAATACACTGGTAGACCTGAGCCAGAGGAGGATCTGATGCCTTAAGGAGACCAGTGTATTGTATTTACTCATTTGACTGGAAATGAAGTTCAGATGGTGTCAGGTGTCCTCAGATAATAAACTGTCTTGTTTGACTTTAAACGTCAAAGTTTAAACTGAACACTTTTCATTTCATTCTCAAATTCCAGCTCTGGGGGAAAACACAGAATTTTAGAGCCAATATTTAGCCACTAATGTTTGATGTTTTTCTCATCATCAGATTTTATCCTGAATCATCGTCACGTTTGTCTGTTTGTTAATTGAACTCAGCTCATTTACTTTAAGGTCTTTACACCTTTTCTTGCTGCATTTGTGTGCTTCACTTCATTTATTCGGTAGATGTACAGTTCCCTAACCCTTACCAACAATTTTTTTCAGTAATCTGTTGATTTGTTTCCAGGTGAATCAATCTGCTGTTTGGTGTCTAAAATGTCAGAAAATGGTGAAAAAATGTCGATTAGTCTTTCTTCAAATGTCTTGTATGGATAGTAAATAACTGAGGTTTGTGTGTAGAATTGACTGATATTTGAATGGAATCTGTTGTGGGTATATAATGTGCAGCTCTGATTTGAGTTCAGAAAATCCATCAAGAAATCCTTCCATATTCATCATCAGTGTTTATCTGCACTCAGACTGATGTTAAATTAGCTGATATCCGAATGGAGTTTGTTCCCTCTGACAGAGAAAGGAAACACACAGTTGACAGGTTGCAGGTAAAGCTGCAAATATAAATCCATTATTCGACTAATTATCAATTCTTAAATTAATTTGCAACAATTAATGGAAACAGTCTAAATGCTGTTACTGCAGCTTCTTACATTTTATTTTATTCTTAATGTCTGTATTTTACTATGTAAATTTGTGCTATATATATAAACTGAATTGAACTGAATTAAATGTGAATATTTTCTGGTTTCTTTCTTCCTCTAAGACAGCAAACTGAATATCAATGGACAAAACATGACATTTAATAAACACTGATCCACATTTTTCACCATTTTAAAGACCAAACAGCTGATCGATTAACGCAGAAAATAATCCACAGGTCAAACAACCATTTAAATTCAGTTTAGCTGCAGCTGCAGTTACAGGCTGTCTGTTTCACACCTGTTTTACTGCTATTGTGCAGGCATCGGGTCATCTGAGTTCAGGTGGACAGGTGTAATCTGATCATGGAGTGGTTTGCAGGTACAGCAGCTGACTGGCTCATTTACATGTACGTAAACACGCATTTCAGAGAATGTTCACATTCAAATCACGGCAGGTCGGATTGAATACACTGAGTGAAGCCCTGTGAGGCCCAACAGGATGAGACAACCGTCCATTTCTAAGATGTGTTTAGAAAAAAGGCTTTCTCTGACAAAACATGAAACCTGCTACCAAGACGGCTTCAATCAAGACTCAGATTGTACAAAATGATTTAAAAACTGTCCCAAATTGACAAGAAACGTGTGTAAAATTACTAAAATCTGTCCAGAATGACTCAAAAATTGCCCAAAATGACAAGACCTATTGAAAATGTGTGATATGTGGTTTCAGCAAGGAAAATGAACTAAGTCTATGCTTAAAATTGTGATATTTTATCCAAATCACTTTATTGTACATGTCTCTTTTTAAAAATCGTCTCTAAGCACACTCTGAAAAAAACCAAAACTTCTTCTCTCCTCAGCACAACTGATTCTCCATAACTGACTCAGCTGTGACCAACAGTGGAAAATAAGAATTTTCAGGTGAACTCCAGGCAGGCTGTAAAAACGTAAAATAATTAAATATGTATAATATGTAAGCTCCATTTATTTCTGGAGTTGGTAACAGATGTGGACACTTGTAAAAATGTTGAATATGTTGATTTTAGGTTTTCTACATTTTTGTAAAAAATAAATAAAGAAAATTTTCTTGTTTCTGATTTTTTTGGTCATTGTAACTGTGTCATACTGTGCAAAAGACATTCCTTAGTTCTCGGTCCTTTTATCTATGGATTTGCTGTTTCCATATAGATGCAGGACTTTAAATTGCAGTAAAAAATTTGACAGAAACGTTGCCGATAGCCAAGCTGCTGTTGTTTCTGTGTTTGAGTTCCGTTTTATGAGGCATGGACATCAGCAGCTTGTCCACTCAGATGACGAATTACAGCCCACACAGTGAACACTCCCTCTGTGTGATCCCTATGTTTCTGTAATCTCAGAGCTGCTTTCATTCACACACCTCCAGTTATGAGAAGCCACTCATTTCCTGTCACTGTACACACATACATGTGTAACTTTGCCCTCACTGCTGACCTGCAGAGACACACCTGTACGGCAATCCCTTCTGATGTTTTACAGGAATTACCATCAAAGATATCAGAGTCACTGCGAGGAATCGTAGACACACTGTGACTAGTCAGTTTTTTATATTCCAGGTATCTACGTCATTCTGACGAGTCAAACCACAGTTAAGAGATCTCTGTAATTCTGTTTGCACCATATGACATAAACTTGCCCAAAATAATTCAAGACTGTTCTAAAAAGACAAAAAATTCTTTAAAGTGACTTGGAACTTTGTGCAAAACATCTGTCCAATGTGACTCAGGAATTGTAAAAAAGGACTAGAAACTTGCCTAAAATGAAAAAAAAATGTCCAAACAACCTAAAAGTTGTTCAGAATTACTCAAATTTGTTCAAAATAACCAAAAATCTTGCCAGTAAAAATGACTCAAAACTTGTCTATAATGACAATAACAAATTGTCAAAAATTACTCCATTATAGTATGAATTGACTCAGACTTGTTCAAATTAACTAAAAATTTGTCAAAAATAGCTTGAAAGTTGTTCAAAACAACTTAAAAGTAGCTCCAAATTACTCACAAAAACATAGGCTAAAATTACCTGAAACCTGGTCAAAAAAACTTAAAATAAATTGTTCAAAAATTTGTCAAACTTGTTAAAATGACAAAAATGTATGCAAAGGGCTGCAGCGGTGTACAGCATGAGAACAGATTAAAGCAGGTAACATATTCTTAAAGAACCCAAAGTAGAATGATGAAGAGGTAGATGAAGAAAATTTGGGCTCTGTAACTTATGCAGATGTGACTTTAGATCACACCAAGTACATCTCTTTATTGTTACTCGTCCAATCCCCCCCTCCTCCAGAGCTGACGGCATACCTGGTTGATGACGTAAACTCCGTAGTCCAGCTGCTGCCTCTGCAGGATGGGGTGCAGGTAGTACAGCCAGAACTTGAGGTGCTCATCCCGTTTGCGGAATGGGATGATGATGGCGACTTTCTGTAGAGCCTCGCAGTCGGTTGGCCTAAAGCGTCCACCTGGCTGCACTCGGGGGTTATCCTTTTTTACCTGCTGCAGGTTCACGGGGGTGTTGAACTCGACCCGCAGAGGACCCACTGAGGATGGAAAATATCTGTGAGCCTCAGCACGTAATGGTTCATCACACCAAAACACCTGAATCTGACTGCTGCTGGTTTATTACAAACACCAGTACATCAGGGAAACTAAGTCTGCAGACAATAAAACTGCACCATGTGCTAACGGACAAACAGACAGAGGGACAAACAGATGATCACATCAGGACTCTACAACTGAACGCAGATCACTCAGTTTGAGTGGGTTCTATTTCAAGCTTCAGTTTCAGAGATACAACAGCTGAGTCGTCTGTTACTTACACACAGTCAATGCATTAGTTAATTAGTTGTCAACGATTAAATTTTGATTAGAGACAGACTGACAAGTTTTTTTTAGGGCCGATACTGATGCAGATTATTGGTAATCAAGAAGGACCAATAACTGACACTTGGAAACGATATACACTACATGTAATGTTTTAACAGCATGAGATAGCAGGAACCTGTGATTCATAACTATGCTTCTTCATTTGTAAGTGTGACTATGACTGAATATCTCACTGTTATATCACTATTATTGTCCACTAAGTTCTATATCTTAAAGCATTATCAATACTGTTTTCCAGACCCAGTTTCTGGGTAATCTGTGAGTCCCTTCCAACTAAGCAGCTAACCGTTAGCCGAGCCTTTGCCACAGTGAGATAAGCTAATTTCCCTGTTTGTAGCCACTACTATTGCTTCTTGTTTAGTCTTTGCAGTCTCTGTTGAGAGACATTTCTGAGACCAGAGTGATGACAAACAGACAGAGCTGGCTACGAAGTAACCCATTTCATTTATCAATGATTGGTCAGTAAAAAATATAGATATCGATAATTGGAAAAATGCCAAATATTGGCCTCAATAAATGGTCTATCTCTAATTCTGATACATGTTTTACAAAATTTGGTTTGAGCAAATGGTTTATTTTTTTGGGAATTTTAAAACAAAACATGTCAAATAAAGTGATTTTGATGAAACTGCAGGTTCTCAGGTTCAGAGGGTTAAAGGGAAGCTCTATTTGTTCTGTAGAACAGCTTTTTGTTGGGTTATTCTTGAATAAATCTTACGTGTTGAGTTTTATTGCAGCTGAATGGCTGTGTGGACAGGAAACTTCATCCAGCAGACAGTTTTCAGTGTGTAATCACAGAAATATTTGAGTCTCATTAACACACAGACTGTTTTCCAAACAGAGCAGCTGGATCTCAGTCTTCAGACTCAGTCTTCACTTTGACTGGAAAAGCACAGAAACATGTCTTGAGTGTTTTTCTGAATGTGTCTGAGACCTGAACATGTCGAAGTAGGAGTGACTGGATAGTTCGAGTTCATAGTCCAAAGCTGTGTGATGACGTGTGGATCTGAAACAGCAGCATAGGAGCAGCAACAGCCCCTTTATCAATCCTCCTCACTTTTCTCAGTCAAACAGGCTTTTGCAACTCCCCTCAGTTTCTTTTTTATAGCCATGAAGTGAAACAAACATGTCGTGTGAAGCTGGAGTCAGTAATTATAGAGAGTACAGGATGGTTTTAATAACCATCTGGATGATTTACTTTACAACAGACTCCAAGCTGGACATAACGTGCGAAAACAGAATATCTGTACTTCTGTGTTGCAGCTCACATTTGCTAAAAATTCCTTTTTATTGTGTTTTTTGTATGTTATAAACTCTGAGGTATAAAGTTGAGGTAAAAATTTGTAATAAAGACGTATACTTCTGCCATCCTCAAACCACCCCACAGCTAGTTAGCCTCGCAGCTTTACAAACAGTCGGGATTTCAGTTTGACATACCACCACAGTTTTAGATGTTTTGATAAGTTACTATTGAGATTTTAGATGTGGTGAATTTCTGTTGATGTTTTTGACATTTTGTAATGTTAACATTCAGGTTTTTGACATTTCATGTAATATACATGTTTTTGAAGTTTTAGTAAGCTAATATTTAGGTTTTGATATTTAGGTATTTTAACATTCAGGTCTTTGATGTGTTAATATCCAGGTTTTTAGATGTTTTGGTACACTAATATCCATCTTTATGACATTTTAGTAAGTGAATACTCAGGTTTTTGACATTCTGATGTGTTGATATCCAGTTCTTTGACATTTTAGTGTGTTAATATCTGGCCCTCCAACTCAGATTTTGTATAACTCCTCCCCCTCATGCATCCAGGTGAACCATTCAGAATGAGCAGCTGCCTCACAGTCCACCAGGTTTATTTACTTTCTTGAGCTTCTTCTACTAACTTTAAAATGCCAAAGCCAAGAGAAAAGCTAACCAAATGTTCTGCTGTTGGCTGCACATCTGAAGAACTACACACCCAACAGATTACTGTTATTATTGATGGTAATGTCCCCACAGCAATAGAAGATACTTAGCATTAGCACATTGTGTGGCTAATGTGGCTAATGTTAGCTTAAATCATATACCCACAGCTCAGAGCTCTGTGAAAACTGTGAAACTGAGGGACATTCAGAGATGGTGGAAACTTTAAGTTAAACCAATAAACAGGGACTGGGTGGGTTATTGTGTTTTCATGTCATCTGTTGTGCTTCAGTTCAACCTAAACTCAGCTGCTGTTTAAATCTTTTAGCTTCTTTCCTGCTCTCTGTGCTCACATAAACTGCATTTTGATACAGCTTTCTGTCGTCAGACAGCAGAAGAAACAAAAAAAAAAGACTGAAATGCAGCCCATTCAGACTATATGTTCACCAGCAGTCACTTCATTTCAACGTTGCTGCTTTTCAGCTAAAATATTGATTTTAGAACGTTATCTGACAAACTCACCAAACATGAGTTATAAACAACCGCTGGGCTGAGTCTGGATCTGACTTGCCTGTTTTGATAAGCATTAGTCACTGTGTATACATAGATTTTTAACATCCAATGATTTATGTTGTAAACAGGTTTGAGCTAATTTGGTTTGTTTGCAAAGTTTAAAGTGAATAAAGTCTGACTTAGAAATAAGACATACATCATTGAGTGCTGACACTGAGCAGGCAACTCTTAGATTTATATCCTGTTACTGTGATGCTGCATTCAGTCCACACCTGAGCTGAAACAGCAGAATCCCACAGCAGGAGCCCAGTCTAACACCTAGAGCTTTCTGTGTATATACAGAACCACTTTTTGAAACTGCTGCTTTTACAGCCTTTGAGATCATTTGGTGTCTCTTTTAAGTTGTTTTGTGTCTCTTTGTGAGTCGTGTTTTTTGGTGGTTGCTTTGAGTGTCTTGTGGACGAGGCCTTGGAGGTTGTGCTTATCAGTAATCTGCTCTACAGACTTTCATTGTAAAACAAGGACACTTGTGTTAACTTGTAATGGCATAACAAACAGCCTCCAGTCGTGCTGTGATCAGCGCTGCTGGACATGTCCACATCTGCCTCAGCAGACATGCAAACACCAAAGGCATGAAAGAGGTGACAAAAACCCTATTGTAGGGGGTCTGGGGGATCTTACCCCAGAGATTTTTTTTATTTTAACAGATAAATTAAACAATCTGGAACATTCTGAAGAGTACAATAAGGCAAAATACACCATTTTCTTCAAGCACAAAAGCATTTCACAACACTCAAGCTGTGGTTTGTGAAAAACAATTGCAGTTATTCTTCACCATTAAAATACAGTGTGCCAAAAGAGCATGTGACCCCTTACTGCCATAATTAATTTCTTTTGAGCTAAGACTACACTTGGAAAACCCTGCTTTATCAATTTGACTGAAGTAATTAGACTGTGGGAAACTGTACTGCACTCCCTTCACATTTGTTCTGGCCTCCAACTTGAGCCAGGCCCAGCTCCACCTGCACCTGATGCCTGCTTCAAGCTGTGCTACATGAATAGCCTCCTCCTCTTTAAGCTCTCTCATTCTGGAAAAGTATTGCCCAAAATTATTGTCTGTTTCACTTCATTTTTCACTATTACCAAACTCAAATGCCAAGTGCTCAACACCTGGCAATTATCCAGGAAGACACGCCCATGTCAACTGGGGATAGTCACAAGTTCACACAGTATGCCTGTTGGACACTGAAGTGATCCTTCTGCCATATTTATATGTAGGCCAAGGTGGATTGAGAACATGTCATAAAATCAAACACTCTCAAACCATACAGTTCACTCTCTGGCCACACACATCTCACCTTCAAATGTATAAACTTGTAACTCAAACTCTGTCTTTGTCTCTCCATCTCCACTCTTACCACAAATCAAAAGTAGAAACAACTCCAGATATACTTTGCCATGCAGTTACCTTGCAAGCTGTGATGTTTTACAGATGTCAGTACAGAGATGATCAGAATCATTGTGGCAGGCCTTTTAAAGTGACCATGCTGCTAAATAGCACTTCAGTGTCCAACAGGCATATCTGTAGCTGTCACGTTCAGATGTGACTGTAGTTCAATTCATCCAGTATAATCACTTGTGGCTCACTGTGTAGAGCTAATATCACACAAATATATTTACATCTTTTAGACGAGAGTTCGAATCCCCTTTCCTCCTTTTTTGTTATATTGTCAGCGGTTAACACTGTCTAAATGACAGGTTAGGATGCATAGGACTGAAGGTGTGTTTAGTGTTTTCTCAGTGAGTAGTTTTGACGATGTGACCTCGGTTTGTTCTGATGTATTTTATCAAATCAAACTGATGCTATGCTGTGTGTTGTTATGGTGGGAGGCTGCTGTTTGTGCTGTGTGTGTTTTAGTGAACAAACCCAGTTAAGCTTGAAGTTGTGCTGTGGATCTGTTCCAGTGAAGCCACAGACTAACACACAACACAACAGTGGATGTAATTCTGTGTTATATGTTTTGTTTGGTCAGACAATAATTAGTTTTGTGTCTCGTTATTAAACAGGCTGCCCATGTAAACTTGTGACTATCCCCAGTTGACATGGGTGTCTCCTGGATAATTACCAGGTGTTGAAAACATGGCAGAATGAAAACTATCTATACAGGTGAAGCAGGGTGTTTGTTGTGTTAGTCGGTGACACAATGAGTTAGATGCTCACCTCATATCTATACCTCTGGATCATATCAGTTTGAATCCTCTCACCGTACTGAAAAATATGGGGTTTCTTAAAAAAATTTTGGGCCAGCACGCTTGGTTTTGCTGTCTGGAGATGATACTGACATGATATAGACTTTATTAACTAGTGATGTTGACGTTTTCGACAACGTCGTCTTTATCTAGAATCTTTATTTTCACACACGCAGGCAGGTCTGGTCGTGACGAATCTGCGAACGGAACATCTGGAGCAGCAAACATAGCCAATTAACCTGATCGCCAGTTAAACTGGAACACCGGTCTCGCTCACTCCTGTGACTTGTCCCAAGCAGGTCCAGAGTGCGAGCGCACAGGCAGAACCTCAGGCGGAACCTCAGCCAACCTCAAACCCCCCCTCGGGAAAACTCATTGGATCTATAGGATCCACGCATGTATGCTCAGTGATGAAGACAAACATCTGGTTTCCAAACAACTGTCTCCTCAGAGACTTGTAATGATGTGAGCTGCTGCTCAGCCTGTAACTCCTCCCTCACAGCAAGCTGCTACTGCTGCTGAAGAAGAAGACAGGACAGAAACCTGAGCTCAGACGCAAACCATGAAGAAGAAGGAGGAGGAGGAGCGTCCACCGAGACTTTCATTGGTTCACGTCTCTCACATCTGGAAAAGGCTGAGGAAACATTCCAACTAACAGACCTGCATCCATGTTCCCTCAGTGTTCAGACTGAAGACATGTTGTTAGAGCGAGGAGATGACCTCCGGATCACAGCTGGATCACAGCTGGACATTTAAGAGCTCAGTCTCAGAGTCTTCACATCTGGACACAAACAGCTGTGTGGGAGACACAGATACCCAAACTACGAGAGGTCAAAAGTAACCAAACACTCATCAACTTCACTCAAAATCTATCAGCAGGTTTGAAAAGCATGTTATCAAAAATCCTTCAGAGTGACTCTACTTATCAGCCAGAAAAGGACAAAATAGAAAAAATGTGCAGACTTTTACTTTTCTGATGGTCCTTGAATGTGTCATCTATGATGTGCTCCTCCATCAGAAAATGTAACCAAATCTATATTTGAAAACATCTCTTTAACACGTCTCATTTAAAAATTCTCCAAAAATAAATTTTTTGCTCTACCCAGAACTGTTTGCTCTACCAAACCGGCCAACTGATAGTAAATTAAAACCTTCTAGATGAAAAAATAAAACCACCACGTTCAAAAACAGTATACAGAGGAGAAAGTTGTTGGATGATACATTAAGCATAGTGAAACATCATTCTACAGTTGATGCGCATGGAAAAGTTCGTCACAGTTGTAAAAATGGAAAAAGTTAAGCATCCAACACACCTGATTCAAATGATCAGGATCGTTATCAGGCTTCTGCAGAGCTTGATGATGAGCTCATCATTTGAATCAGGTGTGTTGGAAGAGGGAAACATCTAAAACATGCTGGATAGGGGCTCTCGAGGACCAGGATTGAGCACCCCTGATCTATACTATGTGGAGCCTCCATTTTTGTCTAGTGTTGGTAACACCTGTGGACACTTAGAAAAGTGTTAAACATGTAGATTCCTGTTTTTTAAATTTTTGTAAAAAAATAATAATCAATGTCTGTCATTCTAACTGTGTCACACTGCACAGAAGACATTTCTGAGTTCTCTCTCCTTCATCATGGTTGTGCTGTTTCCATAGAGGTGCAGGACTTTAGAGTGAAAAATGAGCCCACAGTGATGAGAAATGAGTCCACGATGAGGAAAAATGTGAAGGTGTGCATCTTCAGCAATCTTGTGTGTCTGTCCTGATGTAAAACTGCTCAAAATCAGCTTTAATGTAGTTGTCAAAGGAAGTGTCCACATACTTGTGGTCACACAGCTCTGTGATTTACGCTCACATTGTGTGTCTCTACTCAATAATTAAAGCTATCGAGGAAGCAGCTGAGAAGCGTCACGCCTGGGTTTTTGGCCTCGTCCACTTAAAATGTGACGACACAGCAGAGCTCATTTGGACTCATAGTCTGAAAACAACTAACATGGTATTAAACAATGTGTGTCTGTGATAAAGTGTCACAGATTACAGTTAACTGAATGCAAAGAGATACAAAACAACCACAAATTTTGGTTTTTCAAAAGATTTTTGATATCTCTGTGTATTGCTTCATATATCAGAAAATACTATCAACAGACTGTCAAAACTATATTTTCTTCATGTTTTTAGGAGTACACTGTAGTATGAATCAGGCTGTAAATGATCAGTGAACAAACTCTCTGCACCTTTGACTTTAATCTAACAACAAAGTGAAAAAGATTTTTAAAGGTGGATTTATCCAGTGTTCACATTTCTGTTCTGGATACTACTGCTCCTATAGGCAGATAATACTTTACTTGCATATCAACACATTAAATGTCAGGAAACATAATACATAAAATAATTGTCTTAATGTCATTAACCACTTTTGGAAGTTTCATACTGATATCTGTTAGTTAAAATAGTGGTTACCAATGAAAGTGTGTGAATTTTTTATGAAACACACCTCTGAAAGACATTTTCCTCTAAATGTGTTACCCTGGGAATTTATTTATTTCTTGAGGAATAAATAACTCACTAAGACAAAATCTGATTTACAGAGGTGCACCAGGGAACTGAAGAATCAGTGGTGGCTGGTAAAAGCAGCTGAACCACAAGAGCTTGCAGATACTCACAAGAATTGTGCTTTTGTTGCAGCAGCCAAGGTGGTTTATGGCCCTAGCACTCATTGGCCAACTCCTGTTAGGACCTCCACCAATGAACTTGTAAAAGATCCTGAATCAATTACATCGTGCTGGAAAGAACACTTTAGCAAGTTGCTGAACCGCAATGCTCAGGCAGACCCAAATGCACTGGAAAAACCCAAACAGTACCCTGTAAGACATGAGTTGGCTGTACCCCCAACCCTTGATTGAAGTTGAAAAAGCACTGAAGTCTCTGAAGAATGGCAAAGCTTCAGGACCTGACGGTATCCCTGCTGAAGTGATCAATCTTAGTGGACCACAATTCACTGAGTGACTTTTTCTGCTCAGTCGGAGGTTCTGGACAGAAGAACAAATCCCAGTTGACCTCAGAGATGTCCTTATTGTGACTTTGTTCAAGAAGGGTGACAATTCTTCATATAGCAGCTATTGTGGTATTTCACTTCTCTCAGCAGTGGGCAAGCTTTTAGCAAAGATTCTGTTAAATTGCCTGACTCCACTTGTGGAAGAGGTTCTTCCTAAAAGTCAATGTGGTCTCAGACCCTTGCGAGAAACTTCTGAAAATATCTGTCTATTGCATGACAATATGACTGCTGCTGTTCTGCATGATGGTTAATCCAGTGAGCCTTTCTCAGGTGATAATGGTGTCAAACAAGGTTGTGTGATTCCGCCCACCCTGTTCTCGTCATTTATGTTGGATGTTCTGCAACTTACTCAACCTTTTGTCAACGATGGAGCTGGCATTCAGTATCGATTCAATAGCAAGATTTTCAATCTACAGAGACTTCAAGCCAGGACACAAGCTTCTTTTACAACCATTTCTGAGCTTCAGTATGCAGATGACACTGCTGTTTGCTCATGTTCTGAGGACAGAATGCAGAGAACTGTGGATGCTTTTGCCACCGCGTACAGTAGACTAGGCCTTGCCCACAACATCAGCAAAACAGATCATGCTTCAGCACGAATGAGGCTGTCCATCTCCTGCAGATTCTTCTCCATCAATCCAAGCTGATGGTCTCAGCAAGAGAATTTTCTGCAATGATGGGTAACACTTTATAATAAAGATCATTTATAAGGCATTTTTAAGCTTTTAGTAGATATTAGTAGATAGTTAACTAATCATGAACAACCCACTTATAAACATTTGTAAATGGTTATTAAATCATTTATAAATGATCATTAAAACAGTTAAAACTTAAGGTGTAGAACATTTATATATGATTTATACATTATGAGAAACACTGCATCAACATTGTTTGTACATGGTTTATTCATCATCAACTAATGTTATTCAACACAGCATGACAGTGTGGTTGGGATGGTTGTGCTAATCCCACATAGTCAATGCAGACTGATGGAAGGGAGTAAAGTAGTGTGACATGAAACACTTAAGAACTTGTGCTATTAAGAATAATAGCAATGGTTTTAGCTGGCGTTACAATGTCATATAAATGTATGACCCTATTTTTCTTATTGTATGATCCAGGAGGTGTCAGCAGGACAACCACAGGGGGAAAGCTGTGAGGAAGTGGACTGGACACAAATGGATTTTTGCAAGATCAAAATTCTTGATTGCTGTGATTGTTTTAATAACATGTTTTATCCTCTGATACTCTGTACTCCTAATTCTGTCACTGTTTGATGTCACAGAGAAGGATGGATCCCAAAGTTGTCCACAACATTTCTTGCATGTGATGAAAAAGTCTGTAAATGTTTAGTAAACATTAATACATATTTGTGAATGATGAGTAGTTTTCACTTTAGATTTGGGGCCATAATAACATCTGCAAATGATTTATAGATTTTTTTTATAAATGTCTAACAAATCATTTGTTAAAGATGAAGAGAGAAGTTTCTTTGTATCTGTATTCATAAAAGTCAGATGGTTCATAAGAGGTGAGCATAAGGTCCACAAATCATGAATATACATTAACAAACATTAGTAAACAATGAATAGTTTTCACTTTAGATTAGGGGCCACAATAACATCCACAAATGATTTACATAATTTTTATGAATGTCTAACAAATCATTTGTTAAACATGAATAAACAAATGGTGGTAGTGGATATTTCCTTAAATCATTCAAAAAGTGTTTTCCTACACATTAAATAGCGTTAGCTAAAGATGAATAAACCATGTACAAACAATGTTGATGCAGTGTTAACCCTAACCCTAACCCTTTCTCATAATGTATAAATCATATATAAATGTTGTACACCTTAAGTTTTAACTGGTTTAATGATCATTTACAAATGTTTATAAGTGGTCTGTTCATGATTAGTTAACTATCTACTAATATCTACTAAAAGCTTAAAAATGTGTTATAAATGATCGTTATTATAAAGTGTTACCTGATAAGGATATCCAATCCAACACAAGAATTCTGCATTTCAAAAACACTCGACTTGCTACGAAAGCTGCGCGTTGTGAACGGAGGTAGTCTGCTGCCCAACAGCGCCTAGAGACCCTGAAGTGAGGACATGTCTGAATGTCTGCTCTGCCACACTACCTACGAGTGGCTGTGATGATGACGTAGACCACGTTGTGCTGCGTGGCCTTTTTGACCCCAGAGGACAACAGAAGTTATTAAATTCAATAAAACACTCATAATTTAATCTAATTACTTCAAAATTATTTAAATAATGAAGAGCATAGTACCAAACAACCCCCACTATTTTTTGGATCATTTGATGAATAAAAAACATACTTTGACTGCAAAAGATTTCATTTAGAGTCAAAAATGATTCCATGACAACACGAAGGTTAATATCTTAGATGTTTTTGACAATTTGTTTGATTTTCTTAAATTTTTTAGACCTTTTATCTAAAAGGTTTGATACACACACACACACACACACACACACACAAACATATATATATTTATATATATATATATATACACACACATATATATACACACATACACACACACATTTAGGATTTTTTCTATACTTATGAACATTTTATTAATATCTGTATTAATTTCCATTGTATCAACAATTGTCAGATATTTTAGATATTTTATTTATTTCCAAGAGTTTAATTATTATCTTTTGATATGTTTTCCAGCTATTGGCAGTATTTTAATTATTCGACTCCCAAAATATGTGATGAAAAAATCTTTCTGGGCGCTGCTTTCGGCCAGCAGTATTGATTAATCAGCTAATCAGGGGTCACTACTGACGATGATCGATGAAGTTGATCAGTAAGCAGAGTGAAGCCCTCACTGGGCCAGTCTTACCCAGCAGAGGAGATGTCTCAAGGCACTTCTCCAGCTTCTTCAGCGGCTCCGGGGCAGCCTTCTCCCCGGGCCGCGGCTGTTCCTGCTGCTGGACCGCCTGCTCTATCTTCGACACAGTTCGGGAAGTGAAAGCAGTGGTTGTGCCCCGGCCGTACGGTGCTGTCACATTACGATGATGGGACTGCCAGTTCTGGACGAAGGCGAAAGGCAGGTCCAAGGAGCGGACGTATATGAAGACGGTGACAGTGATGTGGAGGACGCACAGCAGCACCACCAGCTTACAGGTCCGATGGAGAAGGTTGAAGTTCACTGTGGAGTCTCCGGGCATCCTGACCTGGAGCTGTCGACTCGAACCCGGCAGAGATGGTGAAAACAGCGTAGAGTGGAGCTTCTCTGTTCCCAAACTGTTAGCTGCTTTTTGCCTCCATTTTATAAAAGTTCGCTGGAAAGTTGTTGCCGCCGAGGTCCGGTCAAATGAAGGTGGCAATCCCCAGAAAGAAGCCGAAAAAGAGAGCAGAGCGTCGGTGAAAGTTTGATAGCAGTTAGCTCAGTTAGCTTCCTCAGTGTGAAGTAACGGGGAGAGCTAACCGCTACACGGTTAACGGCTCGGGAACTCCGTGTCTCCTTCAGCGGGCTACGCGAAAAACGGTGGAGAAACACAGAAAGTCCCACAAAAGTCCTCACACAGCTGTCCACGGGTTAGTTTCACCGGCTTCCGACAGAAGCTGTTGCCGCTTCGGAGTTTAGAAGTCCTGAGGAAAGTCGCTGAGTGCCGTGAAGTTTCCAGCCGCCACCGAGGAACTGATCTGTAAAGTTACACAGCGAACACGACACCTTGAGCAGCAGACTCTCTCCAGCAGAGGGCTTGAAAATAAAACGGAAATATAGCAGCAGGTTTCAAAATAAAAAGGAAATACAGCAAAATAAAAAGGAAATACAGCTGCGGGCTTTAAAATAAAGTGCAAATACAGCTGCAGGCTTCTTTCAGTTGCAGCCTTCAAAATAACGTGCAAATACAGCTCAAACACACACACACACACACACACACACACACACACACACACACACACACACACACACACACACACACCAGGTTCCTGCAGTATTTTAGCTGATCCAAGGACTGCACTTCTGGACGGACCTCAGATGTTGTACCTGAAACCTGCAGGCGCCTCTCTCA
Source organism: Dascyllus trimaculatus (assembly GCA_024666655.1). Taxonomy (NCBI): domain Eukaryota; kingdom Metazoa; phylum Chordata; class Actinopteri; family Pomacentridae; genus Dascyllus; species Dascyllus trimaculatus. The sequence continues at coordinate 5,835,715 of CM045457.1, read as the reverse complement.
CTGGGAACACCTTGACCTTAATCTTTCACATCTATTCCCGTGGTGCTTCTCGAGCGTATCTTGCTCTCTCCTCCGGATGTTACTGTCAGCTGCCCTCTTCTGCTTCTTGACAACCATCAGTTCATCAGGTTGGTTATTAAGCAGCTGCATGTCAGTCTGGAACTTGAAGTCCTACAGGACCTTAGCTCTGCTGTTCTTATTTGCTTTTGGTTTTATGTCCCACCTGGACCTGGGGAGTTTTGTCTTCACCAGGGGAAACATTTTTCTTGCATTATTTTTCAACATAGTCTTCCTTAACTTCAGTGCACTTTGTCTACTGATGTTCAAGCTTCACTGTCCCTTCATGGAATAAGGTCACATCCTGAGCCTCCAGATTCTCCTCAACAGTATATGACCTCATCATCACACTGAAAATGGTGACCACACAAGTGGGATTTCGATTTGGGAAACAGAATTCAGACGATGCAGGGTGGCATTGATCACTGCTTATCGATCACTGATTGTATGATCAGCTGTGATTCTGTCTGATGTCACAAATCATCATCAATAAAGAGAAAAGACACATTCATGTGATTTCCACAGTGACAACCAGGTGCACAAGATTCACTTTTGTGTTGTTGTAAATCAGGAATTTAGTTTGTGGTGCCTCCATGTGGTGAAATGATGGAAATATGACCAGCAACCGATCTGTCAGTCAAAATGGTTTATTTTATATTTATTTTTTATTTTATCTGCGATTTTTAATTAAATTTTTATATTTTTATGTTCAACTTATTCATTATTGCTTTATTTTATCTATTGATTTATGTATTATTTTTCTTCCATTAATTTATTTTCATTGCTTTATATTTTTAATTTTATTTTTCATTTTAAGCTTTTTTCTGCTGTCAACTTGTGTTTTTATTTCTTCATTTTTATCATATGTTTAGATTTTTCTCTTGTAGGTTACTCTCTCAATGTTTGATAGATTTTTTTATTTTATTTCCCCCATTTCCTTTTCTCTCCTATTTCATTTTTTAAAGTTTTCCTGATTTTTATATGTATTTTTGCGTTTTATTTTTATTTTTCCTTACTTCTAAATTTATATTTTTAAGTTTGCTCATTTTTTTCATTACTTCTTGAGTTCTATTGTCTCTTCTCCTTCCCTATCATTTCCCTTTCTAATGTATTGTTTTATTTTTATTTTATATGATTTCTTATACTTTTCAAATTTCCCTCTCAGGTTTTCTCTGCTATTGTTTAATTTCATTGTTTTTTAAAATGTATTTATTCCACCCTTAAGATCACTTTTTGTCAATTATTTATAGTTTTAAATGTTTATACTACCAAAATACTACTTTCAGTCCAAGTACCTCTAGTTTTTAAGGTTTGTTCCACCTAAAATACTACTTTCTTTCCAAATACTAATACTTTTCAAGGTTTATTCTCCCAAAATATTACTTTTTGTCCAAGTATTTACAGTTTTAGTGGTTCATTCCACTCAAAATGGTACTTCGGTCTAGGTATTTACAGTTTTAAAGGCTTATGTCGGCAAAATGCTACTTTCTGTCCAAGTATTATAGTTTTAAAGGTTCATTTCACCCAAACTGCTACTTTCTGTGAAGGTATTTCCAATTATTAAGGTTTATTCCACGAAAATTTTACTTTCTGTCCAAAAATGTACAGTTTGAAAGATGTATTCCACCCAAATACTTCTTTCAGGTATTTATAGTTTTAAATACTTTGTATCCAAGTATTTAAAACTATAAATACTTGGACATGATGCAGTATTTGGGTGGAAGTATTTATAGTTTAAAAGGTTTATTCCACCCAAACTTCTACTTTCTGTCCAAGTACTTATAGTTTTAAAGGTTTTTTCCACCAAAATACCACTTTCTGTACAATAATGTATTAAGTGTTCGTTCCACCCAAAATACTACTTTCTTTCCAAGTACTCATACTAATAATGGTTTATTCTCCCAAAATGCTACTTTTTGTCGAAGTATTTACTGTCTTAATGGTTAATTCCACCCAGAATACTACTTTCTGTCCTAATATTTATTTTTAATGTTTATTTATCTAAAATACTGTAGTTTTAAAGGTTTATGGTACCAAAATACTACTTAGATAATTTATTCTATCAAAATGCCTCTTGATGTACTAGTGTTTATTGTTTTAAAGACTTGCACTGCCAAAGTGCTTCTTTTTATCCAAGTAGGTATAATTTTAAGCATTTATATTACAAAAAGACTGCATTATGTCCGAGTATTTACAATTTTAAAGGTTTATTCAACCAAAGTACAACTTTCTTTCCCAGGGCAATTGTCTTGTTTGTATAACTCGGCGATAACCAGGGGAACGGTGGAATTATGGTCTTTGTAGTTCTACAAGCCTGAGCTGCTCGAGCAGCGGCGACGTGATGACGTCACTGTCATACGTCGCTGTGGAGGAATGTGCGGAAACTTCTGTTCACTTTTCTGTCTGTGCCGTTCGTCGAGGAAAAAACTACAAAAGTGGACAAAAACTCCCCCAAAGTTCGAGTAAAGTTCGGATGTGAAGAGTCGGTGAGTGTCCCTGCTGCTGGGTGCGAGCTGCCGGGCAGAGAACGGCGCTGCTGGGAGTTTTTCTCGGAGCTGCAAAGTTGCTGGTAGTTCGGGGTAAAATGGAGGCGGTGAAGAAGGAAGGCGCTGTCCGGGGCTGATCAGGACCATGGCTAACACTCCGACACTCTGCCCCGCACTGCTTTCACTGTTGACCCGCCGTTATCGCTACCATCACCGCCGAAACACAACCGTAAATCTTCTGCTAGCACTTTCAACTCCAACACCCGAAGCAAAATGTCGCTGTTGGATTCTGCGCTTCCGCAAACTAAGTTTCGTGAAAGTGAGCGATGGTGTGAAATGGTCGCTGAGGATCACAACATCAGCTCCGCCCGCATTTAACGGTCAAACAGACACCTGGTCCACTTTTAACACACTTCATCGATTTTAACGGCCAAATATTCAGACGTGGATCCAGTTTAGGACACATTCCAGCAGTAGACACGTCCGAGGGGGAGTTTTAGCAGAAAGTTGTTTTAATCGGCCGAAATCCCTCAGAGATCAGACGGAGGTGCTGCACTGATTAACTCACTTTTTAATCCTCACTTTTACTTCTACCAAGGTTTTACCATCTGTCCACGCTAAAGTGTTTTCTTTTGGCTAAAACAACTTTACGTTGACCAAACTTCTTTTAGGATTTAACTAAATTTTGGATTTAACGACGTATTAGTAAAACTGCTGTTTTTTGCGGCTGATTTCAGATATTTGGCACTTTAATCGTTCCACAACCCGTTTTACTTTCTTTGTCGTAACTTTTGTTGGTCAAATTGCGTTTAAAGTATAAGTTAACCTGCGACGGCCTGTACGGACTCATCAGTTAAAGTTGGTGTTTTCTAGAAGGACTTCTGAATGTGTTGTCTCTGTCGGCGTGGCGCTGTCGACTGGTCCAGGAGCTGAAATGGTCGTTGTGAATCACAACATCAGTTTCAACCGCATTAACAGTGAAATACGGACACCTGATTCCAGATTTAAACACACTTCAGGACGTTTCAGTCGCTAAAGTGGATTATTGTTTACGTAGAACTTTACGTTGACCAAACTACTATTTAGATTTAACTGTATTTAAGATGTGGTGAGATATTAGTGAAAATACTGTTTCTGTGTGGCTATTTTCAGGTTTTTTGTCACTTTAATCTTCCCACAGTAAACCCGTTTACTTACCTTGTTCAAACTTTTCCTAATCAAACTGCGTTAAAGTGGAAGTTAGCATATAAGGGCCTGTTCGGCCTCCTCAGTTAAAGTTGGTGTTTTCCAGACGGAGTTCTGAACGTGTTCTCCGTCGGTGTGGCGCTGTCGACTGAGCGGTGGTGCTGTTTCAAAATGGCCAGCAGAGATTCATCTGAATGTCATGTGAAGTTCGCTGCAAAGTTTAAAATGGATGTTAGCTGTGGTTTTAGAAGTGAGCTCTCTTATATTTATTCATTTTTTAAAATTTATTTGCTGTAGAATAATTTAAACTGCTGCTTGTTAGACTTTTCTCTCATTGTGAATCTAAATAGTCTTTATTTACCTGTGTTTCTAACTTTTGATTATTGAGTGTGCCTTAGTTTTGAATAACCCTCTTCTGCGTGTTGTCCACCATAGTGGACCGTTACTAAAACTAAAACCACACAGTAATTCATCCAAACCAACAGGAACGATCTCTCTATATGACCGTTGTGCTTATTAAGATTTTTTATCCTGAAATATTTCATCTTAAATCCAGAATGGTGGGTGAAGTTGGAAAATGTGTCTGTCAGCTGTGGAATATTCATTAAACCTTTAGTTGACAGACATGTCTAAAATAAAAAAACATGTCCAATATGACTCAAATCATATATAAAGATGACTCAAAGCGTGTCCAGAATGGCATAAACTTGTCCAAAATGACAAAGACTTTTTCAAAATGATTGGAACTCGTCCAAATTACAAAAACCTTTTCAAAATGACTTGAAGCTTGCCGAAAATGACAAAACCTTGTCCAAAATGAAAAAAAAAATTCAAAAATGACTTAAAAATCTGTCAAAAATCACTCAAAGCATGTCAACATGTCATAAAACTCCTCCATGGATGACTCAAAACGTATCCAGAATGACATAAACTGTTCCAAAATGACTTGGAACTTGTCTAAAATGGGGGAAAAAAACTTATACGAAATGACTTGAAACCTGTCCAAAATGACAAAACTTTTTAAAGTGACTTAGAACCTGCCTGAAATGACCTAAAATCTGTCAAAATGACTCAAAGCATGTCAATAATGACTTGAAACTTGTCCAAACTTAGAAAAACTTTTCCAAAGTGAATTAAAACTTGTCTAAAATGACTTAACATATGTCAAAAAACAAAACAAAACTCAAAGCATGTCAAAAATGACTAAAACCTTCCCTAAATGGCCTGAACGTTAAAGTCCAAAATGACACAAACCTTTCTAAAGTAACTTTAAACCTGTCCAAAATGACTTGGAACCTGCTTTAAATTACTTGGATCATGTTGAAAATGACAAAATCTATTCCAAAGTGACTTAAAGCTTTTCTTAAATTACTTGAAACCTGTCTAAAATGACTCAAAGCATGTCCAAAATTACTTGAAACTTGTCCACAATGACAAGAAAATTCTAAAATTACCTCAGACTTGTCCAAAATGACTTAAACCTGCCAAAAATGACACAAAGCATGTCAAAATGTCTTGAAACTTGTCCAGAATGAAGTGTTCTGGTCCTCTTCCTCTTTGTGTGAGGCTACCAGCAGGTGTGTGGGGCAGAAACTCAGCCGGCAGCCATGTCTCATCCCTCATGTTGTCGCTTTCTGCAGGTCTTCATCCTGCAGAGGTGAACAGCTGAACTCGACATGGCCGCTCAGACGGTGTTCTCGGTGGAGATGTTCCCAGTGGGCGTCTCTATGATGGAGGATGGGCAGAGTCTCAGCGACATGCCCAGGAACACGCTGCCAGCGCCTCAGCTGGTGATGCTGGCCAACGTGGCTGCGGTGACGGCGGCGGAGGGTGGCGGCGGCGGCGAAGGAAGTGCTGCAGACGAGAAGGAGATGATGGAGCTGAAGACGGTGGGATGCAGCTACTCGGACAGTGAGGACGAGAGCATCATCAGGTAGAGCTGCTGCAAGTGATTAATTAGTTGTCAACTTTCAAATGATCACTTATTCAGATAATCGATGAGTCAGTTTGAGTCATTTAAAAAAAAAATGAATTTCTTTCCTCCTCTGTAACAAGTTTTGTTATTTTGTACAATTTCATGTTTTTAACAAAGTTTTGCCATCGTTGTTGATCCGTTCAGTAGCTGCCACTAAAAACTGTAATGTTTCTGGCTTCTAACTGAATTCATCTCTAACTATCTTGATAATAAATTTGTCAGTTTGAGTAATTTGACAGTGTCAGTTCTGTTTTGCAGCTTCTTCAGTATAAATATTTTCTGGTTTCTTTCCCCCTCCGCGACAGTAAACTGAATTTATTTGTGTTGTGGACAAAACAAGACATTTGAGGAAACACTGATCAACATTTTGGACCATTTTTTGACATTTCAGAAACCAAACAGCCAGTCATCCAGAAAAATAACTGTCTGGTTTGATACTGTCAGTTTAGATTGGGTAAAGCTGTTCATTGTTTAATTCTTTCTGACGTTTTATGGACCTATCCAGTTATTGATTAATAATGATTGATTTTTTGCAGAAAATATTGCTTAGTTGTAGCTCTTTTGTCAGGTCTGCTGCATTACAGTATGAAATACAAAAAAGCTATGATTTTAGCGAAACAAGTACAAAGACTGCAGAAGGAGAGCAGAGTTTATTAATGTGCACTGTATAATCAAGTATATAGAGTATACACTTTATAATCTAGTGTACAGAGAGCTCTTAGCCCTCTCTGCCTTGTAGCATCTTTTTCTGTTTACATTTATCCTTTCTGTCATTTGAAATTGCCTTTTGCGAACTTTTTCTTCTACTCTTGCACATTATTTGCAATACATATTTTTACTTCTTATTTCACAGAGGACATTTTTACTTAGAGTGTATATTACACTTATTGTGCATTTTGAATTTTAGATTTTACTTATTTTTTATTTTTACTTACTGCATATTTTTGCTTATTTATCTAAATGTATAATGGTGTTAACTTTAAAGTATTTTTATTCTAGAAGGAGATTCTACAGTAACACCACCAGCAGCTGACAGTAGCAGCCTGTTACTGTTTACCTGAGCGCTAACTCACCTGTGTGTCTGATCAGGTACAGCTACGACAACCAGAATCAGAGAGAGGTCTGCATCATTGAGTATCCCGAGTCTCCAGGCCTGCCTGTCGAGGGCGTGGTAGTTGGAAACAGTGCTGAGGGCGACCGGGCTGACAAAGCTGAAGACCTGTCCCGCCGGCCTCAGCCCCGCCAACCTGCTGCCACCGCCACCGCCACCGCCACCGCCACACCACCTCAGCAGGGTGTCAAACGCAAAGAGGTCCCCCCCACCGCCACAGAGAGCACCAAGAAGAAGAAGCCATTCCACTGCAAACCGTGCCACTTCCAGGCCCAGAATGAGCAGGAGTTTGTGGAGCACCTCAGCACCCACAGCATCAGCAAGATGCTGGTGGTGAACCGTGTGGAGGGGCGCAGCAAAACCAAGGCCAAGGAAGTGGAGCAGCCTGAGTCCCAGGCTCCAGCAGGTGGGGGGGCGGAGAGTGGTGGGGAGGCGGCAGCAGCAGGTGACATCAAGGGGCTGATCAGGTGTGAGCGATGCGGCTACAACACCAACCGATACGACCACTACATCGCCCACCTGAAACACCACAGCAAGGAGGGCGAGGACCACAGGTAAAGGAGCGCCTCAGCAGCTTCTGCTGTCACACCAGGGTGGAAACATACATACACATTAACCAGCAGCACGCCAGAACTCCTGAACATGTCTCTGAAACAACAGATTCAGAATTTTATTCTGCACATATCAACCCTCTGAACCCACGTTGAGTCAGTTTGTTGCTTCCTCCACCATTTCAGATTCTTTTCACAGTTGACTTATCACAAAACTAAATTCTGTAAAATATTTTGGTTGAATTTTAAGAACTTCATGTTTTAGGAAATATGGATACATCTATATTTATGTATATACAGTGCCTTGCGAAAGTATTCGGCCCCCTTGAACCTTGCAACCTTTCGCCACATTTCAGGCTTCAAACATAAAGATATAAAATTTTATTTTTTTGTCAAGAATCAACAACAAGTGGGACACAATCGTGAAGTGGAACGAAATTTATTGGATAATTTAAACTTTTTTAACAAATAAAAAACTGAAAAGTGGGGCGTGCAATATTATTCGGCCCCTTTACTGTCAGTGCAGCAAACTCACTCCAGAAGTTCAGTGAGGATCTCTGAATGATCCAATGTTGTCCTAAATGACTGATGATGATAAATAGAATCCACCTGTGTGTAATCAAGTCTCCGTATAAATGCACCTGCTCTGTGATAGTCTCAGGGTTCTTTTTAAAGCGCAGAGAGCATCATGAAGACCAAGGAACACACCAGGCAGGTCCGAGATACTGTTGTGGAGAAGTTTAAAGCCGGATTTGGATACAAAAAGATTTCCAAAGCTTTAAACATCTCAAGGAGCACTGTGCAAGCAATCATATTGAAATGGAAGGAGTATCAGACCACTGCAAATCTACCAAGACCCGGCCGTCCCTCCAAACTTTCGTCTCAAACAAGGAGAAAACTGATCAGAGATGCAGCCAAGAGGCCCATGATCACTCTGGATGAACTGCAGAGATCTACAGCTGAGGTGGGAGAGTCTGTCCATAGGACAACAATCAGTCGTACACTGCACAAATCTGGCCTTTATGGAAGAGTGGCAAGAAGAAAGCCATTTCTCAAAGATATCCATAAAAAGTCTCGTTTAAAGTTTGCCACAAGCCACCTGGGAGACACACCAAACATGTGGAAGAAGGTGCTCTGGTCAGATGAAACCAAAATCGAACTTTTTGGCCACAATGCAAAACGATATGTTTGGCGTAAAAGCAACACAGCTCATCACCCTGAACACACCATCCCCACTGTCAAACATGGTGGTGGCAGCATCATGGTTTGGGCCTGCTTTTCTTCAGCAGGGACAGGGAAGATGGTTAAAATTGACGGGAAGATGGATGGAGCCAAATACAGGACCATTCTGGAAGAAAACCTGTTGGAGTCTGCACAAGACCTGAGACTGGGACGGAGATTTATCTTCCAACAGGACAATGATCCAAAACATAAAGCCAAATCTACAATGGAATGGTTCACAAATAAACGTATCCAGGTGTTAGAATGGCCAAGTCAAAGTCCAGACCTGAATCCAATCGAGAATCTGTGGAAAGAGCTGAAGACTGCTGTTCACAAACGCTCTCCATCCAACCTCACTGAGCTCGAGCTGTTTTGCAAGGAAGAGTGGGCAAGAATTTCAGTCTCTCGATGTGCAAAACTGATAGAAACATACCCCAAGCGACTTGCAGCTGTAATTGGAGCAAAAGGTGGCGCTACAAAGTATTAACGCAAGGGGGCCGAATAATATTGCACGCCCCACTTTTCAGTTTTTTATTTGTTAAAAAAGTTTAAATTATGCAATAAATTTCGTTCCACTTCACGATTGTGTCCTACTTGTTGTTGATTCTTGAAAAAAAAATAAAATTTTATATCTTTATGTTTGAAGCCTTAAATGTGGCGAAAGGTTGCAAGGTTCAAGGGGGCCGAATACTTTCGCAAGGCACTGTATATACTTAAACTCTCTTAAACTCTCTTCTCCTCATTTTCATGGGCCAGTAATTAAAAATTTGTTCTCTGCTGGGTTCATTCGATCATTTGGATCTGTTAGAAACTATTCTGTTCTGTATTTTTGGAGATATTGAACCCTTAAAAATGGCTTCCCAGGTGAGATTTGTTTTGAGGGTGATAAACTGAAAAACTTGGAGGTCTCAAAACTTTTTCTCAAAAGTCAGTCAAAATATTTTACAGAACTTAGTTTTGGGTTTCAGATTTTTTTAAAAAAATCAGTAATTCTGAACAGAAAAACAGGACACAAAGTCACTTAAGGGAGATACAACAAAACTATCCTAAATTGACACCAAACGACAATAAATCAGCACAAACGAGACACAGAATGACTGACAGAAGACAAAAATGACAGAAGAGCAACAAAAAAAGACAAAGCTGAGACTAAACAACACAAAGAGACATGAAACAGCACAAACAAGACAAAATGACAAAAAGAAGAACAAAAACTAGATAAAAGAAAAAATAAGACACAAAAGGGAGACACATTTATCTCTCAAAGTTTGAGAATGCTTTAAAAATGTAGATAGTTAAATATTTATAGTTTGCTGAGTCTCCATTTTTCCAGTGCTGTTAACACCTGTTGATGCTTGGAAAAATGTTGGACCTGATGATTCAAGTTTTTTGCAGTTTTTAAAGTCCATCATCAAAGAAATGTTTCCTTTTGTCTGGTTTCTCTCATTCTGTGTCTTTGTGCACAGAAGACATTTCTGAGTTCTCTCTCCTTCTTCATGGTTGTTGTTTCCATGGAGGTGCAGGACTTTAGACTGCAGTGAGAAATGAGTTCACAGTAAGAAAAATGAGACAGGGTTGAATAGAGCCGACATGAGTGGTGATTGTGCTGCTGTTGTGTGTCTGCAGGGTTTTTAAGTGCACTCTGTGTCCATACACCACCGTCAGTCAGTACCACTGGAGGAAACACCTGAGAAATCACTTCCCCAGCAAACTGCACACCTGCAGCCAGTGTTCCTACTTCTCCGACCGCAAGAGCAACTACATCCAGCACATCCGGACTCACACAGGTATGAAGGTCCTCAGTGTTTGTCCTGTCTGCGCTCTGAGCATCTTAAGTGTTGGTAAATATCTCTATTTACATGAAAGTGTGTTTTCTGTACAGGTGTCCGTCCTTTCCAGTGTCTGTACTGCGACTACTCCAGCTCTCAGAAGACCCATCTGACCCGTCACATGAGGACTCACTCAGGTTAGTCTTTCAGGAAAACCACAGCCTGGAGCTGAATACACTGCTGCTCACTGCTGAACATGTTCACCATGTGGCTGAAACACAACATCACTCAGTGGCGCCAAGAACTGAACAAAAACCTAAAGGCAGCATGCTGGTGGTCTTCAGAGAACAAAAGTGTAAAATCTCATTTTTGTTTTATGGTTACAAAAGGCTGAAATTTAGACAACTGAGCTGTTCACACTCTGGAGCACTGAGTAGACCCACCCCTGGTAAGGTGTGTCTTTACAGGAAAGACAGACAGTCAGCCACATGACCGCAGACCGAAAACCAGCCTAAAACCAGTACAAAAGCTGGTCCAAAACAAGCTGAAAACCAGTTCAAAAACCACTCTAAAACAGTCCTAAAACAATTCTAAATCCAATCCAAAACCAAGTTAAAAACCATTCTAAACCCTGTCCAAAGCCATTCAAAAGTCAGTTCAAAAACCTTTCTAAAATCAGATTAAAAGCCCATTCCAAAAGCATCCTAAAACCAGTTCAGTTACCAGTCCATAACCAGTCTAGAACTACTCTAACACTTGTCTAATAACCAGTCCAGAAACTAATACAACAACAAGTTGTTCAGAGCTAGTCTAAAACCAGTTCGAAAACCAGTCTAAAGTACTGTATAGGGATGGGTATCATTAAAATTTTAACCGTACTACTACTTTTACCGATACCGCTTATTGGTCCGGTACTTTAGCTGTATTTTTATTGGTGCTTTTTGATTGTTTTTGTTTGTTTTTTTTTAAAGAAAAAAATAAACAAATTAAGGACAAAATTAAGATTACGTCATTTTTCTCAAACGTATTGTATAAAACTAATGTTGTGTTGATGGGATGATCAGAGCACCGTGGACAGTGTCAAAGGTTTGACTCACAAAATAAAACATTTTGCAGTGTGTTTCATTAAACTGTCCAGCATTATATCAGAATTTAAAGTTTCCTCTTATAAGATATTAAGTAAATGTGTTGATAAAACCTGTTTCTCGCTTCACTTTTGAGTATAAAATGAATGCTGGACTTTGACAATATCCCTACTGTGTGATTTTAATACTTTACTGAAGACAAAAGTTGAAGTACTTCTTGTATCTCTGACGGTAACATTCAGTCAGAGACACAGTGAAAATAAAGTAAGACAGTTTGTCTGCAGCCTCTAAATAACTAAACCCTGCTGCTCTGCTCTGAAAGTGAAACTGCAATTCTGAACAACAGTTCATATGATGCTCTGAATTTTAGACTGAATTTATTAACACAGTCACAGTTAAACAAACAGCAGGCAAATACTTGCTTTTAATCATTACCTATGTTCATATAATTTAATTCACTCCTTGTTCGGGCTGTGAGCAAACGTAACATACCTAGTTAGTGAGGGATGAGCAGTTAAACTGAGCGTTTCTCCATCTGTATGTGATGAACTTTAGCTGAAAGTTTCAACAGATTGATCGTGTTTCTGCTCTTACATGCAAACAACTTGTTACTTTTTGGCAACAAACAATCACTGTCAACATTTCTGTTTGTTCTGCTCTCACTGAAGCCGTCGATGTCGGACTAACATGGTAACACTGTCACCTCCTGTGTTGTGTTGTGTTGTGTTGTGTTGTGCTGTGTTGTGCTGTGCTGTGTTGTGTTGTGTTGTGTTAGGTTGCATTCTGTGTTGTGCTGTACTGAGTTGAGTTGTGTTGCTTTCACACTGCAGATCAGATCGGTCTGAAAACACACCTCTGTGAAACGTGTTTTAGAGAATGCTCAGTGAAGTGACCTAAGACTGCTGCATGAGCCGTCTGCCTTCAGACACACAAACACACACTGTTTACACATCTGCTGACACAGTAGACTGCAGGTATTGGAAGAGATGCTTGAAGGTAAAATCATCAGCAGTTACTACAACACTGAATATCACACTTTAACTTTCAAAGAGTCCAGCTTGTGACCTTGGTTTTTGAAGGCCAAGTTCATTCCAGAAGAGGGAATAGAACATTAATCCCAATAGAACACAAAGCAAGAGAATCTGTTTTGATCCTATCAAACAGTTTCTACAACTATCATGAGAATAAATTTACTGCTAAAGTCTTGCTCACATAAGTACAGTGCCGTGCAAAAGTATTTCCCCCCCTACAGATATTTTCTATTTTTGCATATTTGTCACACTTAAATGTTCCAGATCCTCAAAGTAATATTTATGTGTATTGAATATTAGACAGAGATAACCCACAAAACACAAAATGCCATTTTTAAATTATGGTTTATCAAAGATTTATTGAAAACCCGTGTCACCCCTGTGAAAAAGAATTGGCCCTCCTGAACCTAATAACTGGTTGGTCCATTGGCAGCAACAACTGCAGTTAAACACTTGTGACAGGGGGGGTACTCAGAGGTGGACTTGGTTGAGTGTCATGCTGCATCAACCATTAGTGCTGACCTTTAGGTCATGAACTGATGGTGGATATTCTCCTGGAAGATTTTCTGATAGAGAGCAGAACTCATGGCTCCATCAGTGATGACAAGTCATCCAGGTCCTCCAACCATCACACTACCTCCACCACGTTTCACTGCTGGTGTGATGTTCTTATTGTGGAATGCAGTATTAGCTTTTTTATGTAATGGGCCCATGTCTTCCAAAAAGTTCCACCTTTGACTCATCAGTCACCAGGATGTTATCCCACAACTCTCCCATGATGCCATTTTAGCCCAGAGTCTTCCTTATTGTGGAGTCATGTAGACGGACCTTAACTGAGGCCAGTGAGGTCTGCAGATCTTTGGATGTTCGTCTGGGTTCTTTTGTGACTCTTGGATTAGACATTGATGTGTTCTTGGAGTAATGATGGTGGTTGGTCCACTCCTGGGAAGGTTCTCCACTGTTCCATGTTCCTCCATTTGTGGATAATGTCTCTCACTGTGGTTCTCTGGAGTCCAGAGCCTCAGCAATGGCTTTGTAACCCTCCAGATTGATAAATTTCAATTACTTTGTTTTACATCTGTTCTTGAATCTCTAGAACATGGCATCATGTGCTGCTTTTGAGACCCTTTAGCTACTTCACAATACCAGACTGGTTCTATTTAGTGATGTTTATGTTCAACAAGCCTGGTAGTATCATATGTGAGTGTGGCTGGTGAAACTGAACCTAAATGACAAGTGAATCTGGTGATTTGGTAGACTGGAAGCTTTTCACACAGGACAAGATGGGCTGGACAGCATTTTTCCTTAAAAAAAAACTATCATTTAAAAACTGCATTTTGTGTTTTTTGGGTTGCCTTTTTATACACTAAAATTAGTTTGATGATCTGAAACATTTAATTGTGACAAATATGCCAAAATAGAAGATTACTGTGGGGGGGACAAACTTTTGCATCGCACTCTACATCAGATTACTGTTAAATATATGTCAAATTATCCTCTAGAAAAATCCCACTATCCCATCAGATATGTTTCTTTGGTTCTATTCTGCTGTTATCATCATAATAAACTAATGCAGTGATAATTCACAAAGAAATGACACAAAACTACATGGCAAGTACATGGCTTTATATTTAGGAAATCATTTTGAAACTCCAGAACTCTGTTTTAGTGGATTATCTAGTGATCTTTGTTTTTGCAATTCAACTTGTCATACCTGCTTAATCACTCAATGAATGAAAATAACTTATATTTTTTTGTTTTTGTGACCAAGCATTTCATATTAAAAAGTATTTTGTATGTTTTTTTGTATTGTTGTGACAAGCAGCTACATTTGGTTCAGAAAATATCACTAGTTGGTATCTGCGTCATCAACATTAGTGGTTATTGTGTGCTCAAAAAATGGGACTTTTCCTGATGAGAAATAACAGACAAAATTCATGTTTTTATCTTTAATATTTCCTGAGATATCGTCTCTTAAACATAGTTTTATATTTCAGTGCCCAAAAAAACGTGCTGAAGTAGATTGATGGGAATTCTTAAACATTTTTATCTTGAAAAATATTACATATATTAAGTTACAATTTCACCAGCATCTTTATACATATCACCTTTATACAGTCAGACTCGCCTGCTGCATGAAAGTTTTCTGTATCCCACCTCTACCTGTTCATTGTAGCTCTGTAAAACCTTCTTTCCTTTGTCTGTGCAGGTGAGCGTCCTTTCAAGTGTGAGAGCTGCACCTACTTGGCGGCCAACCAGCATGAAGTGACCCGTCACGCCCGGCAGGTTCACAACGGCCCCAAACCTCTGTCCTGTCCCTACTGCGAGTACAAGACAGCCGACCGCAGCAACTTCAAGAAGCACGTTGAGCTGCATCTCAACCCTCGCCAGTTTCTCTGCCCGCTCTGCAAGTATGCAGCCTCCAAGAAGTGCAACCTGCAGTACCACATTAAATCCCGGCATTCTGGCTGCAACGTCGCTGTTGATGTTTCCAAAGTCAAGCTGCGTGTCAAGAAACCCGGTCCTGACGAGGAAAACACTGACTCCAAAGCTAACAAGTTTGACAATTCCTCAAGCCTCGAGGAGGACTTTGACGTGGATGACGGGGATGAGGACTCGAGCCCGATCAATCTGTCGATCAGAAAGACTGGCAGGTCCAGTGTTGGCCAGCAGGCACAGAGTGAAACACCTGACAAGGCTCAGAAGAAATCTAACGTCACTTCTGAGAAACTCTCAAAGGTAAAGGACAAAGTGGAACCAGAGAAAAAGATTGCAACGAGGCAGAAGAAGGTGAACGAGAGTCTAGCAGAGAACACACCTGTCAAAGAAACCCAGACGGAGGTAACGACTGCTGTGAATACAGACACCAAGGTGAAGAGGCGAGTCAAGAAGTTAGCGGCAGATAAAACAGCCGTCCAGGACCAAGCAGAACCACAAAAACCCCAAACAGAGCCAGAGAAACCCAACCAGGAAAGATCGGAGGAGGCCAGGTCAGTGAGGCCGAAAGTGGATAAAGACGATCAGAAGAACGACAGCAGCGGGAAGGAGAACAAGAGCCTTAGCAAACCTCGCAAGTCTGCATCCAAGAAGCCAGAGAAAACTCCAGAACACGTTGAAGAAGCTCCACAGAAATCGGACAGTGCTGCGAGAACTCAGAAAGAGAAGTTGGCCAAGGACAAGGCTGCAAAGAGGAAGGCTGTCGAAGCTTTAGATCTGTCCAGAAAGTCCTCATCGGAGACCCCATCCAAGACCAGGCGACTGAAAGCCTTGAAATCTGCTTCAGAAGGCATAACTGTGACCAACGAGTCCAGTCAGACGACAACCAAGTCTGCTGGAGCAACACCAGCAAAGCAGAAGAAGACCAGGAGTTCCAGCAAGAAGGCCACAAGTCTGCAACAAACAGAAAAAGATGAGCCGGCGTCTGTCATCAGGTCATCCTCTCAGGCTCCAGAATCTTCTGCTCAGCTGGACGACCAGAGACCAACCACTGCCGCCGACCCGACAGAAACCACTGCCGTTACAGACCAAACTGCTCTGACAGAGCCAGAGAAAACTTTGGATGTTTCACCCAGCAGCAGCTCCACTGAGGACACGTCTTCTCCAGCAGAGGACCGGCCTGCACCGACCTTTGTGAAGCCGACATCGCCACCGTCTCTGGTGCTTCCAGGCCAGCGAAGCAAAGCCACTGACCCCGAGGACGACGAGGGCATACACAGTAGCCACGAAGGGGGAAGTGACATCAGCGACAGTGCCTCCGAGGGCAGCGATGACTCCGGCCTCAACGGTAATGGCGCTGCCTTGGGTAAGATGGCCAATGACCCTGAAACGCCCACTGACGAGATCCCAACGCCGACGGAGCTCAAGAGTCACATGTGCATCTTCTGTGACCGTACGTTTCCTTTGGAGGGGGAGTATCGCCGCCATCTGAACCGCCACCTTGTCAATGTCTACTACATGGACGCCAAAGCTCAGAAATAAGGAGCTGTATGCATGGCGACGCTCAACAGTGCCAGAGCAGACACCAGGTTATCACAGTTAACTCCATATGTTTGTTCTTATATTAACTCACCGAGTGTCTGTAGATTTAAACACATCACAACGTGAGGTCCAAGCACCAACACTGCAGCGCCGCTGTCAAATTCACAGAACCTACAAAACGTTTCACCATCTTCAAAAATCTGCCACAGATTTCCATTTGTTTGCTCCAGGTGGTGGTGCTCTCGCAAGATCACTCACAGTTTGTCCTGCAGCATCCTGAGCTGCTATCAGATTTGGTGAAATCATGCTGATGGTTCAGAGAACAGGCTCTGGACAGGCCTGAGGCTGCGCTTTGTGTTTGGACCTAACTGTTACCGACTGCAGAGATTCAGTCTGTGAACACGCCCTGACATCATCACATCATGTGTCACGTGTTTCATGAACATGTTGATCTGCTGCAGCAGCTTTCTGACATTTTCAACATTTCTCCTAATGAAGTTTAACATCATATCATGATCACAGCTTAACATCTGGAGATGGAACTGTCCTACTGGTTAACCCTCTGAACTCCTTTGTCATTTCTCCATCATTGTGAGCTCTTTTTTCATTGCAATATAAAGTCCGGCACCTCTACAGAAATAACACAACATGACTAGGAGGAGCAAGAACTTAGAAATGTTTTCTGTGCGGTCTGACACAGTTGAGATGAGACAAGTCAACAAAAAAGCAAACGTTTCTTTGACTATATAAAGAAAAAACCCTGGACTCAACATGTCCAACACGTATCAAAACACAAGTTTTCACAGGTGTTATCCACACTCGAAAAAATAGAGGCTCATTAAACTGTAGATATTTAACGGTTTACATTTTTACTTCTCTCTCTCCTCTGCTCATCAGCTGTTTGTGTTGACTGACTGACTGACTCAGCTGTGTGGTTACAGCTGGAGAATCAGTTGTTCTGAGGAGAGAAGTTTTTGTTTTCTTACTGCATCTGATTAGAGCAAACTTTATTTTGGGCCCATTTGTAAATGAGACAAGTTCAAATAAAGTGACTTTGATTAAATTTAAGCTCATCATTTTCATGATGAAACATCTTGGATGATGCACTCAAGGATCATTGATTCTTTGTGGTTTAGTTTCTGGCTGATAAATGGAGTCTTTTTGGTGATTTTCTTTAAAGGTAACGTGCCTTTCAAAAGCACCAGCAGGTTTTGGGATTCAGAGGGTTAACCTGCTTTGTCTCATTTTAAAACCTGAATTCTGTTATGAACTGCCGGCTGCATAGTCTGTGTGAACTTCAGAAACATGATTTTCTTGGATCAAAGTGAATTTTCCATTTCTAAAACATTCAGTGCCTTTGACAATCAACTCTGTGTACAGTGACACTTTTTGTTTCTTTTTGTTGCTTAAGTTGTTTCTATGTGTTTCTTGTTTGACGGTTAATATCAGCAGAAAGGTTACAGACGGTTGTGTGTTTGGCTTCTGTGATGGTTTTACATGAAAAGTGAAGTTGTGAATATTTGTTGGCTCATAGCTTCAGACTGTAGAGGAAACCTGAACTGTGGTTGGTTTGACGGGATCACGCGTCAAACTGTACTTAGCAGCTGAGCTGGTTAGATCCTTAGTGCGGTCATAACTTCAGTCTGTATTTGGCCTTAAGAAACAACTTGTTTCCTTGTAAATACCTCAGTGCAATATTCCCTTTAGTCGAGATGCCAAAGCGTTTCTTCTGTCTGTACTCAAACTGCCTGATGTGTTTCTGCAGTGTTTTCAAGGACAGTGTTTGTCGGCTCCTTAAGGGTCAACATACTAGTTCATGTGCTGCCAACAGAACAGAAGAACAGCTGAAACCACGAAGCTGGTCTCATTTTATCTTTTCATTCAGTACAAATGACACTAAAACCGTCCTGCAGTAAGTCGGACGAATCACAGACCCAGAGCAGCACAAACAGTCTGCTGTTGTTCTGGGTGATGAAACAGAAGAAATCAAATAAGACCAGCTTCACAGTTCAGGCTCCCAGTAACAGATGAAACACGTCGGGATGCAGATTCAGAGTGCAGGTAGAAGGAGCTCTTCAACTAAAAACTAGTTAGTTCATCTGCAGCATACTGTACTCTGCTCTTTTTTTAAATAAACTTATTCAGACTCAGTCGTTTGTCTCGTTTTTCCTCACTGTGGGCTCATTTTTCCAGCAATATAAATTTCTGGAATCATCATGTCCAACATTTTTCCAAGTATCCACAGGCGTTACCAAAACAGCTTCTACACTTTTTCTCTCCTCTGCTCATCAGCTGTAGAAAGATGTTCCACCAAGCTGAATGTATCTTCTGTCACTTGCTCCTCTGTTACCATGATTGATCCATGCTGCATTTATTTTATTGATCCTGTAAGTTATATTTTATTCTCCGTCTCTGCAGAATTTTTAAATGTGACTTCTAGAATGAAGTGATATTGATAAAAAAAAAAATCACACTTTTGTTCTATTTAATTTTTGATTAATCACAAAATTAATCACAGATTTGATTAATTTTCTCGAGGAAAAGGATGAGACATTCAAGGACCATCAGACAGCTGTAAATCTGTTGATTGTGTTTTTAGGGTTTCTGGCTGATAAATGGAGTCATTTTGGAGATTTTTAAAAAGATAACCTGTATTTGAAACCTGTTGGTTGTTTTGGGTTCTTGATTTTAAATGAGAGGACAGCATTGTGTTGCTGCCAAATCAGGTAGAGAAAAACATCAAGTTATAAATGTGAAACGTTTATCGTTATATAAAGATAAATTACAACAAATATTATATAACAAGAAACTTGTCTTGTTCTAACAATAATTGTATCGACCACAGCCCTCAGTTCCTCTTCTTCAGCTGCCGTGTCTTGGCGCTGCTCACCGACAGTCCTCTGTCCAGCAGTCCTGCAGCTTTCAGTGGTTTGTAGGCAGCAGACTTCGGGATACGTTGTCCTTTCAGAGAGACGATGTGAGGAAGCAGCGGTTGTGTCCTCACACTGAAACCTGCTGTCTGCGGACCGTGAACCTTCAACAGCAGCTGATCACCCTCCACCGCCGTCACTGCCACCCAACCTGCACAGGAACAGAGACAGGTGAGACAAGGGGGGACGGCAGACGGACAGATGAGACAGGAGGACAGGCTGAGGCAGGTGAGCATACCTGCAGATGACAGGGTGATGTCAGCAGCCGCCTCCAGGTGTCCTCGTCCCTCAACTCTGACCTCCTGGGGAACCAACGCTGGAAATTCCTTCATCCTCTCAGACCCTCCGACAGGCACCTGAATTCACCAATAGACCATGTGACCTCTCTGACCATGTGACCTCTCTGACCATGTGACCCCTCCGACCATGTGACCCCTCCGACTATGTGACTCACCCCCAGCAGGACGTGTCCTGCGTGCTTCTCGTAGACGCCATCGGCTTTTTCCAAGCTGGTGACGTGAACCGGGACCCGACTGGAGGCCACGACTGAGAACCAGCTGGACTTCTGTCCCTGCAGAGGACACCGTCAGTTGATCAATAACCCACCAATCAGAAAGGACACAGGACTGATCAATATGACCATTTAAATGAGCAGCACAAACATCTGAATGACAATGAAGGATTTCAGATGTTGGCAGTGTGCTGTCATGCTGGAATATTCCTCTTCTTCCAGCTTCTGCAGACTGGGACTCATCTTGTCAGATAGCATTTTGGTTTATCCACAGACATTCATGGTGCATCTATAAATATCATCTCCCCAACATCTTTTACACTCATCCAGCTTCATATCATCACACTCCACCTCTGTGCTTCACCGTCAGGACTATGTATTCACTGTGGTAGTCCTGGTCAGGTTCACACCAAATATGATGGACTCCATCTGAGCCCAACTAATTTATCTTGGTCCAAAGAATGTTTTCCAGACGTTAATCTGGCCTCTTTTCATTTTGTTCAACAAACTTTAATGTAGAATTTTCATTTCAAACAGCAACACCTGTATTTTTCCCGTTCTCCATCTGTGGAGGTTGATGCTATGAAGTGCCCTTTCTTTCAGCTTGGTTTATAGGTCTGACCTGTAGGTAGTCGATCCTGGCGAGTGCTCCAATGAACAGACTCATGCCGGGCTTCAACACGAACGTCCGCGGGATGATGGCCTGCGTAGGAACCACCAGCTTCACCTCGTGTTCACTCAGCAGGCTGAGGACCTGGGCGAGAGACATTGACACAGTAAGACAGAGAGAGAGAGAGAGAGAGAGAGCGAGGTGGATGAGAACATGATTACAGCATCATGTGGACAATAAAACATGAAGAGGAGGTTGAATGTTAAACAGCTGAAAGTAAGTGTGGACATGTTTTTTTCATGCAGCTAAACAGTAGTTTTTCAGTTTAAACCTGGAGAAGTTATTCAGTCTTTAACCCTCTGAGATCCTGTCTCAATCTTCCTCACTGTGAGAAACGTTCCTTTATCAGTCGTGCTGAGGAGAGAATACTTTGGTGTTACAAAATCGAGTTCAAACAAATGCCTTATTTTTGATGAAGTTTAAAATGACACATGTAGAATAAAGTGATTTTGATTAGGTTTTACACTATTAAGCCCAGAAAAACCACATGGCAGAAATGATTAGTTCAAGGACTGTTGGAAAGTTGAAAAGCTGGAGATTCTTCATGGTTTCTGGCTCATAAATAGTGTCTCAGTTCTCTGGACTTTTTAAAAAAAAAAGACAACAAGTTTTTTAGACCTGCTGGCAGGTTTTAGGTTCAGAGGGTTAATAACCAGCTGCTGCGGCCACAAACTTAACTGTGTGATAGTGTAATGTAATGACAGCTGGCCTCCTGATGAAGGTAAAACAGTTATAATGATCTCACATCGAGCTCCTTCATGATCCCCGGCGTGTCGTACAGCCAGTGTGCGTCCTTCAGCTCGTTGTGGGTCAGCTCGACGCTCGGCCTACTGGGAGCTGGAAGGTCACACAGAGGTCAGAGATCAGACATGTTTCCGGCCTGCAGAGCTGCAGTGCAGGACTTTAACATAGAAACAGACACAGAAAATCAAACAAACCAGAGGAAATGTCCCTACTGACTTTAGCAGAATCAGCTGATTCTTAATGTACAACAATTTTATTCTATTTAATGACCTCCAAAACTCCACTGGTTCATATCAGATCTCTGCTCACCTGTCGCCGTCGGCTCTCCATCTTCTCCAAACGCCAAACTGTCGGGATCAAACTGGATCTTGTCCTGTGGGGATCCATCGGTCCGGAAGGTTCTGCCGACCCGGCCCACCAAGTAACCCCGTCTGCTGAGGCGTTGCAGACGCCGCTGCTCTTCTTCCGACAGCTCGTCCTCTGTCTGCTGCGACGCCTCCTGCAGACGTTGCTGCCGCCGAAACATCCTGTACGGAGTCGGATTGATGATGGGGAACTTCAGCAGGTTCAGAGTCGTCCCTGAATGCAGCATGACAGTATTAAAACCAAAGACACAAGGCAGGTGAGTGTCTGCACTTCATTTAAACAGTATTTTAGTGGAAAATGAAGCAGTAATACAACTGAATATAAACCAAGGTCCAAAACTAGGAGGTGAAAACTAAAATGAGCTGCTAGAAATACACATGGCAGATTTTATTAAGCCTCTGAACCCCAAAACCTGCCAAAAAAGCTTTAAAAGTTTATCAGGCAGAAACTGGAGAAACAAAAAATGGCCTCCTGATTATTAGCTTTCAGACAGTGCATGAACGCATCATCTGTGACGTGTAGCTCTATCAGGAAAATCCAAATCTGAGCCAAAAAATTCTCATATTTCATCAGAATCCCTTTATTCTATGTCTCTCATTCAAAGGTTCTCAAAAAATAAACCATCCCTTAGCTCTGAACAGAAAAACAAACAAACAAGCAAAAAACTTTCCTCCTTGCACAACTGATGACTTGCTGACATTCTCATGGTGTCATGCTGCAAAGAAGACATTTTGGAGCTCTCTCTACTTCCAGCCATGGTTGTGCTGTTCTCATAGAGGTGCACAACTTTATATTGTAGTGAAAAATAAGGCCACAGTGAGCAAAAATGAGGCAGATGTTCAGAGGGTTAACAGCAGCTGTTTAAGACTACCCTACTGATATCTCAGCTTTGTGTGAGCAACATGTTCAGCCTGAACTTAGCATCAGAAGCTGCATCCCGTCTGTGTGTGACGGGAGGCGAACGTTAAATCGAAGGAAAAGTGAATGGAGTCTGGTTCTGACCTGGCCAGGGGGAGATGGTGGCCTTGTGGATGACGTCGGCGGCTCTGGACTTGCAGTAGTCAGACTCGAGCAGCGTGTTGAAAAGCGTCGACTTGCCGGCATTGGCGCAGCCCACCAGGTACACATCACCTTTGTACCTCCAGGACCGCTGCAGGCTGGAGATCAGGCCCTCCACACCGTACCCGGTCTTAGCGCTGATCAGGTGCACATCAGTCACCTGGCCACCGAAGCCAGCGTCCTGGCAGTACTGAGACAACTGCCGCTTGATGCGTTGCAGGTAGTTGGGCGCGTCTGCAGGCAGCAGGTCGACCTTGTTGCCGAGGACGACGATGTGTTTGTTGGCCCCCACCAGCTCAGGCAGGTCGGGGATGATAGAGTCAGGTAGGTCTAGCAGGTCGACCACGAGCAGCACCAGCGCCTTGTGGGTCTGGACCTGTCGCACCACGTCCTTGTACTGCTCTCTGGGCAGCTGCAGGTTCAGTGCCTGGTGGTGGTGGGTCAGCAGGTGGCAGCGCTGGCAGGTGGCCCCGCTCAGACGCCCCTCCTGCTGCAGCACCTTAAACTTCTCGCTGGGAAGGTATCCAGGGACGGTGGTGGTGGTGCAGTGCAGCAAGGCACCGCAGCCCACGCAGCAGGTGTCACTGACCGGCTCGTCTATGTCAGGGGTCCCAAAGATTTTGTGCTCTGCTTTCCCCCCACCAGCCTCCTTCTTCTTCTTCTTCTTCTTCTTTGTGGCTATGATGCTGTCATCCAGCAGGAAGTCCACATCCTGGAACTGGATGAGGGAGTCCAGCTCCGCCTCTTGCTGGGCACCATCCCTTAACACCTCCAGCTGATGCTCAAGTGACCGCAGGTGCTTCTGAGAGGACAACTGGGCAGCAGAACCAGGAGAACCAGCAGCAGCAGAACCACCAGCAGAACCAGCAGCAGCAGAACCAGGAGAACCAGTAGCAGCAGAACCAGCAGCAGCAGAACCAGCAGCAGAACCAGCAGCAGCAGAGCTGAGCTGTTGAAGGAGGTGTTTCTCGACCTGGTGGGGGTCGTCCTCTGGATCTGAACCAGGACAGAAGAAGAAGAGACGTCACCACAGAGCCTCACTGCACAGCTGTCTCACCTGAGCACGCAGGAGTTAAAGGGAAACTTAAGGGAAATGTCACAGATTTTACAGCTCTCTGTGGCGTATAGACCACATCAGACCAGGTCCACATCTAAACTTCTATATATCATCTCCCTTATTTTTGCATTTTCTCAAACAAAATAAAAGTTTAACAAGTCAGACACTGTTTAAAGACTCTTTAGTCTCTGTAGGACAACGTAGTGCTGATATGATCAGTACATGTAGTGGTTTTAGATGCATACCTGATCTGATGTGGTTGATGTGGTCTGATGTGATTCACATACAACGAAAAGCTGTGAAATCTGATTTCTGTTTTACATTTTCAACAGCAGAATAAATGTTTGATTAACATGAAGGTGTGTTTCAGACAGAATCAACACCGGGGATGTCCAACTGGTTTTACATCATTTAAATTTGGAGAAAGGTGAAGTTTCCCTCAACCTTTACCTGAACTCCTCTCACCTGTAAAGTCCAGGAAGACGAACTGCTCCTGCAGGTTCGGGTCCACTGTGCAGCTCCGGACTCCTCCGCGGGTCACACTACGACCCTCCGCCGCCTTGGAGCCTCTCTGAGCGGCGGAACTCAAGCTGCTCCACACCTGGCGGCGGACACACACCTGGCGGCGGACACACACCTGGCCGCGGACACACACCTGAAGCACTTTCAGCATGGTGAGGCTCCACGCGCACCCTAACGGACGCACAACGACCTCACGAGACCTCAGCGCCGCTGCACTTCCTCAACGGATGTGACGTCCAGCGTCATGGCGTCACAGTTGCCTGCGTCCAGAGAGCGTGAAGTCAAGAGGTCTCACTTTGACGCCAAGTCAGGAACCAACACACAACAACAGTAGGAGCAGCAGTTACTACTACTACTACTCTACTACTACTACTACTACTACTACTACTACTACTACTAATAATAATAATAATAACAATAATAATAATAATAATAATAACAATAGTAACTACAAATAATAACAGCGCAGTGTCTGGGTTTTGTGTAAGACTCTGTTTTGAGTTGATTCCTTCTTGAGCAGAGTGAGAGCTCGTGTCTGCTCAGGATCTCTGCTTCCTCTACTTCTGCTGTTGGACTCTTTCCTCTCACTTCACTATCAACATGTTGAGGTTCAGGACTGCTGCTCTGTTGCTCAAACCTGCTGCTGCTGCCGCCCCACAGGTGAGTTAAACTCTAACAAATGCACCAGAACCAGACCGAAACAAGACCATAAAAACACAAAATTTAGACTAGAAATACACCAGAAAGAGACCAGAACTAGACCAGAAACACATCAGAAACCATCAGAAAAGAACCAAAAAAACCTACCAGAACCAGAACCAGACCGCCCATACCGCAATGTGCTTGTGAGATATGTGTCAATGATCTTTGGACTGGTCTGAGCTCTGAGTCAGAATCTGGAGTTTGAAATTAACCAGCAGCTGAGGGGCCCTGCAGAGAAAACAGCTCACTGAGCAGGACACCGAAGGACTGCAGAGGGCCAGAGTGGTACGTTTGATTTGGTCACCAGGAAGTTTCATATCAAACCACCTCACACACACACACACACACACACACACACACACACACACACACACACACACACACACACACACACACACACACACACACACACACACCATGAGTCCAGAAGGTGGCAGCAGAAACTTGAATCCACTTGAAACTAAAATGTTCCAGAAACTGCTGCTGTTCATTTCCACTGTGCATTAATCTGTGGACTGTTCTGGATAAATCGATCAGCTGTTTGATCTCTAATATGTCAGAAAATTCTAAAAAATGTGGGTCAGTGTTTTCTCAAATGTCTTGTTTTGTCCAGTGATACCTAGTTTGCTGTCACGTAGGAGGAGAGACATCAGAAAATATTCACATACAAGAATCTGACATCACAGAACTTTAACTGTTTTTCATTTAAAAGTCAGACACAAAGACACTAAAAGAATGTGAACATGTTGTCAAGTCAGTGATTGATAAAGAACATTTAAAGCAACAGCAACATTTAAAAGAGCAGAGAAAGAAGATTAACTCCACAAACTGACACATCAAGTTTAAAGATTAACATTAGGACCATACAATTTAATTAATTATGCAAATTACTCCATCTAATCGAAATATTACTGTTCAGTGACTCTACAATATTATTTATTATACAAATAAGCCTAATAAATTGTGAACATGAAGGTTCAAACATTTTAAAAACAAATGTTAACAGTCCCTTCAGACAGGGGCCCCTGAATCTGTTAATCTTCAGTGTTAGTTTCCAGTGTCCAGCCCCTGGTTCTCTGTTGTCCTGTCAGAGTGAGACCTCTGCTGTGTTCCCTCCTCTCTGCAGCCTCGTGCACACCTCTCTACGGGCCCCCAGCAGGAACACACCACCTTCTATGAGTTCCGCACCTACTGCATACGACCGGACCAGAATGCCGCCTTTCTCAAGCTGACCAATGAGAAGATCCACCTGCGCACCGCCCACTCTGAGCTGATTGGCTACTGGAGTGTCGAGTATGGTGGCCTGAACCAGGTCTTCCATATATGGAAGTATGGTGAGGACACTCTTCTTCTTCTGTGGCAGAATCAGATGGTTCTTCTTCTTTGGTCTTTGAAGTGTAACTCTCCCATCAGACAGCTTCTCTCAGCGGGCAGCTGTTCGGGCGGCTCTGGCTAAGGACCCCACCTGGATCTCTGAGTACATCTCCAAGGCGATACCAATGCTGACGTCTCAGGACAATGAGGTCACATACCTGGTTCCTTGGAGCCGCCTGCAGAAGCCGCCGCGTGATGGTGGTAAGCCCCGCCCCCTGCTGTGACACTTTTCAGTGACATCACCTGGTTGTAGCAGCAGGTGTTTGTGTTTCAGGTGTGTACGAACTGGTGTCCTTCCAGATGCGTCCTGGGGGTCCAGGGGTTTGGGGCAACGCCTTCCAGGCTGCCATCACCTCCCATGATGCACCGGGGTATGGCAAGCTGGTGGGAGCCTTCCACAATGAATATGGGCCGCTGAACAGAGGTAGGAAAGAACCAGCCCACTGTGCTCTGGTGAATGATGTCACTGCACGGTTAATGACATCACTGTGTGTGTCCCGGTCAGTTCACGCCCTCTGGTGGTTTGAGAGTGCCGACCAGCGAGCTGAAGTTCGACACAAAGCTCACACTGACGCCAGAGTTGTCGCTGCAGGTGAGACTCCACCCTCACCAAGCTGCACATCATTCAACTAATGAGTTCTTTTCAAACAGTTTCTGCAGAAACATGAATCTGTTCAAGGTGAAACCACAAGAATCTTCCCTGACAGAAACATAAATATCTACAGTCTATTCAATTCAAATCAATTCAATTTTATTTATATAGCGCATATTTACAACATATGTCATCATATAGCACTAAACATTGTAAGAAAGAACAGGAAACAGAAAATCCAACAATCCAAAGTTGCTTTTGGATTCCCTATGAGCAAGCAAACAGCGACGGTGGGAAGGAACCAAAAACCCCCTATCATAGGGAAGGGGGAAAAAAACCTCCGACAGAACCAGGCTCAGGGAGGGCGGCCATCTGCCTCGACAGGTTGGGTTGGGAGTCTACAACAGAGTTTCTGTGAAGCTCAGACAGTGTGAAGGACACTTCAGAAGATCAACCTTTATGGA
Source organism: Dascyllus trimaculatus (assembly GCA_024666655.1). Taxonomy (NCBI): domain Eukaryota; kingdom Metazoa; phylum Chordata; class Actinopteri; family Pomacentridae; genus Dascyllus; species Dascyllus trimaculatus. The sequence continues at coordinate 5,808,275 of CM045457.1, read as the reverse complement.
CGGAGGACAAAAAAAGAGCTTTTGTTGCTGTTCAGACCAAAACTTCCAGATTAAAGTTTGCTCAAGAACATGAAAAGAAGTATAATGAATGCTGGGAGCACATTCTTTGGTCAGAAGATAAATTGGTTGGGCTCAGATGGAGTCCAGCATGTTTGGTGTGAACCTGACCAGGACTACCACAGTGAATGCATAGTCCTGACAGTGAAGCACAGAGGTGGGAGTGTGATGATATGAGGCTGAATGAGTGTAAAAGGTGTTGGGGAGATGATATTTATAGATGCACCATGAAAGTCTGTGGATAAACCAAAATACTGTGTGACAAGATGAGTCCCAGTCTGTAGAAGCTGGAAGAAGAGGAATATTCCAGCATGAGAACCATCCAAAGCACAAAACCACACCAGAGTTTCTACAGAAGAACGAAGTGAAAACTACGACCTGGACAGTCTGTGTCCTGATGTGAAAACGACAGAACACCTTTGGGGTATTTTAAAGAGAAGAGTAAAGTAACACAAACCCTCAAGCAAAGAACAGCTGAATAAAACCGTGTGTGTAGAATGTTTGAAGAACTGTGCAGAAATCAGTGGACTCTGGTATCGTCCATGTTGAGGAGCACCGAGTCTGAAGAAATCAAAGATTACAATAACGGTAATGAAAGATGGACTAGCTTTTGATAGCATCGAGTTCCTACTGTGGGGCTTGTATAGTAAATCTAAACTAGTAGTTTGTAATTTGACATCACAGCAAATATTCTATTGTTTAGCTTAGAATTAATCTGATTACTGTGACTTTAGAATCATTTGATATTTCAATAATATTGCACCTGGCTGTACTGACTGCTGTTTGATATTTTGGAACCACAGAATGTGGCAAACGCTATCCTTGAGAATAACGAGACCTGCATGAAACTGATCAATAATCAATGTTTTTCTGCGTCTCTCAGTCAGAAACAGCGTCAACCACCTCGACTCTCAGAGGAATCAGCTCATGTTTCCGTGTCCTTTCTCACCCATGAAGTAACCTCCGGTCCTGCGTTTCCACGGCAGCAACGAAAAGTTCAGCTGATGTTAAGCTTGACCCCTGTGAGCTTCTGTAGTTCTGTATTTACAGTCACATGAGACTCTGAGGAGTCGCTACTAAGTGAAGTCAACTCTTAGCACCACAAGTGTTGAAGTGACAGCAGCAACATCTAATCCTGAGGTGTGAATGTTGGGGTGGGCGGGGCTTCTGTCTGGTTTAAAGCCGGGCTCTGCTGATAGAAAGCTGATTAGTCTATAATGCTAAAAATATCTCAATAATAAACTGAAACAGTGCACCCGTGTTTGTTTTGAAATATTTCTTTAGTTATTTTAATAAATGCGTATTTTTATGTTGCTGAACAGAAACAAGCAGCTGTAATTGCAAAAGGCCATGAAAGGACTTGAAAATGTCTTTTTATATCATGATTTGGGTTAAGGCTCCTCTGTGGGTTTGATCTGGTACTAACCTTTATTGCTGTTGGCTCTGCAGGTGGCTCCTTAATGTGATCAGGAACACCTGGTTTAATATTTCCCAACTGTCATCTTTGGTATGTGTCGCTTTTATCACAGCCACCTATGCCAGGTCACACACATACAGGATATGAACCTGGGACCTCTGACACCCCCAAGAAGAGAAAAAAAATAGAAAACTTGTGTGTGATGCTCCCTAAATTTGAATCTTAACTGGTTTTCTGCAAATACATCAAAACTCAAAATGCCTTTCTGCCTTCTCCCCCTGGCTTGGTTATGTTGCTCTAGTTCACTCTTTACCATACAACACCTTCACTCACATTCAGAATTTTACCAAAAAGACACATTATAATTCTGCAAACACATCAATTCTGCTTCCTGGCTACACAAACCAAACCAGTGCAAAGTACCACAGAGACTCAACCAAAACAGTTAATTTCATCCTAGACGAGCCTCCATTAGTTATGACCTGGATCAAGTGGACACAACAAAACAGAGACACCAAGAATAACAGTTACAGAATATTTGGTTAAACCACGTTAATGCTGGCATCCCTCCTGCTTTAGTTCTGTTTTCTTCTTCTCAGCTTGTGAAAGTCTGTAGTTGGATGTAAGCCTTCCCCTGTTCTCTCCACCTTTGCTGATCTTGTGCTGTCCTGTGCCGGTGTCTCTCCGTTCTGTCGAGGTCGTCTCGCCATCTTGTTTTTTGTCGCCCTTTGTTTCTTGTGTGACCCCTCGGCATCCACTGGGTGATCCTTGTCGTCCAACTGTTGTCTGTGATTCTCTCGAGGTGGCCCGCCCACTTCCATTTGAATTTACTGACCGTTTGTAGAATCTCTCTGACTTTGGTTTTATCTCGGATCCATTCTGATGTTTTTCGGCCATGTGATGTTGAGCATGATCCATTTGTTAGCCTGTTGCCTTGTTCTCAATTTGAGTTTGTTTCTTGGTCAGTGTAAGTAGCCCTATTATCTGTCTTAGATGACCGTTTTATTTTGAAGGCATCTTCTATAGGTTTGTTGCTATTTCCTGTGAGTTCCGTCGGAATTACCGATGCTCTTATTTTGAAGGACAATAACAGGAAGTAGAAATGAAAGCGGACGTTCGGTAAACAAAACGTTTGGAAAACGGCATAAGGAAAAGTTTAAAAACGATCATATTACTGCGATTATTTTTGTTCAAGCACCCTGCTGTTTGAGGCACAAGGTTCGTGTTTATATGACTCTACACTAATACGGTTCTGAAACTACTTTTAAGTGTTATTTCGGTAGTTGTTAACTGTAGCATATTAGCTTTAGCTATGAAGCTCCCGCGTCTCTCCAAACCGTATCCTGGGCTAGGCTATCAGTGCGTTTTATTCCTATAAGAAATATAAGAAGTGAACAAATTAAGGTTAAAATGCATTTCATTTATATATGTCATGATTGAGATGAAAGGAGAGACATACAAATCCATTAAAGTGTGTTTATTTGTTATTTTGCATTCTGATTTGAATTTGTCATTAAAAGAAACAGTAAAATACATGATGGCATTAATAAGTTAAAATTCATAGTAAATTCTGTTGCTTATAATAAATAATTTCAAGGTCATGATCTTACACAATTTGAGCATTAAAGGAGTTAAGGTGAGATGTTCATTGACATACATGTGTACTGAAATTTCTTTTTGTTATTCTCTTTTAGCTCTTACGTTGTTGACATGGTGTTGACATAGTTCTACTTACTTCTTGAGAAAATAAAAACATCATGAAACATCAGTTTGAGAGCCAGACCATTCTTCAGCACAGGGGTTGCTTACAGTAAGAGCTTACCTCATCAGTCCCACCACGCTTCATGTGACGTCAAGACAACAATGGAGGGATTTGATGTGATGGTCTAAGTGACTCTTTCTCACAAAATGGAAGCATCCAATACTTTACCTCTAGACCTTAAAGACCTCGACCAGGAAAAGGATGCCGGTCAGGCCAACGTAGAGGAGGAACTTCGCCGATCTGGTCGCTCACGGATTCCCACGGAGAGGATGCAGGCATTTCAGAGAGAGGAGGCTCACAAAAAGGAGAAAAGGCTCATACACCTTTATGAACAATGGAAAATTCAAGCACGTAAGGCAAGAGAGCAACTTAAGCAAGATTTAACGGAAAGCCAACTTGCGTCTCTTATAGACATTTTAGAAAAGAATAAAGAAGATATCACCAACATGTATGTTGAAGTCAGAGATCATGTCACTCCATCCAGTGACACACGTCGTCGTATTGATGCATGCGACGCAGTGACAAGAGACATTGTTAAAGTCGCCTTTGAAAGGATAGCAGGTGTAGATGGAGAATTTGACAGTGAAACAGTTAAACAAAGGCTTCGTGAGCTGGTAAAAAGGGACTATGCTCGCTCCATCTATGGCTCCACAGTCACATCTTCAAGCCAAAACTCTGTAAGTACCATGGTAGAAGCAAAAAGGGCAGAGGCTGCAGCAGAGTTAGCAGCGAAGGAAGCAGAGTATGAGATGATGTTGCAGGAGGAAAGACAAAGAGAAAGGATTCAGCTCCTAGAGGAACAACAAAAAAGAGATCTTGAGACTGAGAAACGTGAGCTTGAAAGACTGAAAGCAGAAAGGGATGTGAGAGCAGCACGAGCTAGATTGGCTAGCTACAATCAGGAGATAAAAGCAGTAGGAAGTGTCTGCTCAGCTGATCACACCTCAACGAGTCAGTATGTGTTTCCACTGCAACCTCAGTCTTCAACTCCCATCTTACAGTCAGCAAATGTTCCAAGGGCTGTTCCACCTCCACAGACAGATATATCATATCTCGCTCAAACAGTCCAAGATGCTATATCATTAAACAGGTTCCCTATACCAGAACCACCTGTGTTTACAGGAGACCCCATCCAGTTTATTGAGTGGAAAGCATCATTCACAGGGCTCATAGACAGAAAGAACATTTCCTCAGCAGACAAACTGCATTATCTAAGAAAGTATATAGGAGGTCCTGCTCGAAAGACAATCGATGGCATCTTTTACAGGAGTGATGAAGATGCTTATAATGATGCATGGACCCGCCTTAACAACAGGTATGGTCAACCCTTTGTGATACAAAGAGCATTCAGAGAGAGACTAGCAAACTGGCCGAAGATTCAGTCAAAAGATGCTGAAGGATTTAGGACATTTGCTGATTTTCTTCATGCATGTCAAGAAGCCATCCCTTATGTTAAAGGTCTTGACATCTTGAATGACTGTGAAGAAAATCAAAAACTGGTCAAAAAGCTACCCGACTGGGCAGCATCAAGATGGAATCGGCAAGTCACTCAAGTCATGAAAAATGTACAGGAATATCCAACCTTTTCTGAGTTTGTTGCCTTCATGTCAATGGAAGCAGAAATTACCTGTAATCCTATTACCTCCTTTCGGGCTCTTCACTCAACAGAGTCGCCTACAGAAAAACATTATGTTAAAGACAAGAAGACTAAATCCAGTGTTGTTCACACACAGACAGCCACAGAGACAGACAAACAAGTGAAGCCAAATACAGTGTTCAAGTCATCATGTGTTTTGTGTCAAGACATTAAACACCGCCTGCACGCCTGTCCCGACTTCAAAGTCAAAACTCTGGATGAAAGAAGAAAATACATCAAGGAAAAGAAACTGTGCTATGGTTGCTTAAAACCTGGTCACAGTGCAAGGGACTGCCATCACAGACACTCGTGCGACATCTGCAAGAGGCGACATCCATCCTGTCTTCATGACTACAGCTACAGCAAAGGTAAAGAAGTTGCTGTCTCACATGAAAACTCTACAGAGGAGGCAGCAACCACCTTGTCTCTCAGTAATGTAACTGAGGAGTCACTTAACAACACTTCGATGATTGTACCAGTATGGGTTTCTTCAGTCGACAATCCAGGTGTGGAAAAACTTGTTTACACCTTGCTTGATACTCAAAGTGATACAATCTTCACTGATAAAGAAGTTAGCAGTGAATTGCAAATAAATTCACATCCTGTGAAATTAAAGCTAACTACCATGATTGGAAAAGATCAATTAATGCAAAGTGAAAGGGTCTCAGGTCTCACAGTGCGTGGCTACAACTCAACAGTCCTCATTCATCTCCCTCCGGCTTACACCAAAGACTGCATTCCAGTGAATCGAACAAACATTCCTACACGTGATACAGCAAGGCATTGGAATCATCTAAATGCAATTGCAGATGAAATTCCACCACAGCTAGAATGTGAAGTTGGCCTCTTAATAGGTTACAACTGCTCAAGAGCACTAGCTCCAAGGAAGGTAATCTTGGGAGGAGATAATGAGCCTTACGCAATCTACACAGATCTTGGTTGGAGTATTGTTGGTTGTTCATCACCTAACTCTGACTTGTCAAACACCACCAGTATGTGCCACAAGGTTGCCGTCAGAGAGCTTCCCCTGGTCACTCCTTCTGATGCTCTCAAGGTTCTTGAGTCCGACTTTCAGGACAACAGTAAAGACAGTAAGACAGTGTCTCAAGAGGACATCCTCTTTCTTAACATCTTGGAAAAGGGCATTCAACAGAATGCAAATGGCCATTATGAAATGCCACTCCCCTTCAAGGAGAGACCTTACCTCCCCGACAACAAGCAAAGGGCTGTTGCGCGGCTTGATCACCTCAAGCGAAGACTACTAAAGGATAAAAACTACAAGGAGCAATATATGAAGTTCATGGAAGAGGTCATTGAAAGAGGTGAGGCAGAAGTGGTTTGTGACAAGGGTAAAGAAGGAGAGAAATGGTATATTCCACACCACGGTGTCTACCACTCCAAAAAACCAGACAAGCTCCGTGTCGTGTTCGATTGTTCAGCTAGGCATCACGGGACAAGCCTTAATGACCATCTACTCTCAGGCCCAGATCTGATAAATAATCTGTTAGGAGTACTCATCAGGTTCAGGCAACACAATATTGCACTGATGTGCGATATTGAAAAAATGTTCTACCAGTTCTACGTTAACAAGGCTGACAGAGACTATCTGCGGTTTCTCTGGTGGAAAAATGGAGACCTGAGTACTGAACCACAAGAGTACCGCATGAGAGTTCATCTTTTTGGTGCTGCGTCTTCACCTGGATGCTCCAATTACGGATTAAAGCACCTCGCCAAGGAGAATGAGATCTCATTTCCCCTTGGCTCACAGTTCATTATGAGGGACTTTTATGTTGACGACGGCGTCACAAGCAGGGCAAGTGAAGATGAAGCTATTCAGCTTGCAAGAGAAGCTCAGAAAATCTGTGCCACTGGTGGCCTAAGACTACACAAATTCATGTCCAATAGCAAAGCAGTGTTACAAAGTATACCTCCATCTGAACGTGCAAGTGAGGTGAAAGCTCTCGATCTTGCCTTCAAGGAGTCTACTGTGGAGAGAGCTTTAGGAATCCTGTGGCACATTGAGTCAGACACCTTCAGATTTCAGATCTGTTTGAAAGATCAACCATCAACACGCCGTGGCATCCTATCCACAGTGGCCTCAATTTATGACCCACTGGGGTTGGTTGCTCCCTTTGTGCTCATTGGGAAAAAGGTGCTTCAAGAAATGTGTCGCCATGGCACAGGATGGGACGACCCGCTACGTGATGAACTACAACCGGTTTGGGAACGCTGGAAAGGTGATCTGGTAAACTTGGAAAAAATACACATACCTCGCTGTTACTTACCAGCAGACTTTGGACACATCTTGAAAAGAGAGCTACACCACTTCGCAGACGCAAGCACATTTGGTTATGGCCAGTGTTCGTACCTGAGACAGGTTAACGAAGATGGTAAGGTGCACTGTGCTCTCGTGATTGCCAAATCCAGAGTAGCTCCCATTAAAGTTACAACAATCCCTAGATTAGAGCTAACCGCCGCTGTGGCATCAGTCACAGCCAGCAACACACTGAAGGAGGAGCTTGATCTGAAGGACACTGTCAAATACTTCTGGACTGATTCTAAAGTAGTTCTGGGGTATATCAACAACGAGGCACGTCGTTTCCATACGTTCGTTTCAAACAGAATACAAAGGATACATCTCGGCTCAACTCCCCAGCAGTGGAGATATGTTTCTACTGACAAAAACCCTGCAGACCTTGCTTCAAGAGGTTCCAGTGCAAACGAGCTTAGCACTTCAAACTGGTTTACCGGACCTGAATTCTTATGGGAGAAAGAGTTACCTCCGACTGCAGAATTCGTCACAGACATATCAGTTGGAGATCCTGAAGTAAAAAAGGTGCAGACACTAAATGTACAAACATCAGAGAAAGTAAGTCTGGCAGACCGCTTGTCAAAGTTTTCTTCTTGGTACAAGGCCACACAAGCTGTTGCACGCCTCATTCGCTGTGTCAGAGGTAACAAATTAACAGATCACAGCACTGTACAAGAGCGAGAGGAGGCAAAGTGCACCATTATAAAGGACTTGCAGAGACAAGTGTATCCAGATGAACTCAAGTTGCTCAGTAAGGGGAAACGACTTTCATCACAGAGCAAACTTTATCAGTTGGATGCCTTTCTTGATGTAGATGGAATCCTCAAGGTGGGAGGAAGACTGAAAAACTCCACACTCCCGTCCTCACAGAGACATCCAATGATACTTCCAAAGGATCATCACATTACCAAGATGATAATAGCTTATTATCATGAGCAAATTAAACATCAAGGCAAGGGTCTCACCATCAACGAGATAAGGTCAAATGGATTCTGGATTTTAGGAATCAGCAGAACTGTTGCTGCACATGTACGTCAATGCGTTTCATGCCAAAAGCTCAGAAGACCTACAGAAGAGCAACAGATGGCAGAGTTACCGTCAGAGCGAGTCAATCCATCCCCGCCATTCACCTATTGTGGAATGGACTGCTTTGGTCCATTTTCTACCAAAGAAGGACGCAAAATGAGCAAGCGTTATGGACTGCTTTTAACATGCCTCAGCTGTCGAGCAATTCACATAGAAATGTTAGACAACATGTCGACAGATGCATTCATCAACAGCCTTCGTTGTTTCATCTCCTTGAGAGGAGCTGTACGACAAATACGATGTGACCAAGGGACAAATTTCATTGGTGCCAAAAATGAGCTGAGTGCAGCTTTAAAGCAAGTGGATAACGATCGTTTGACTACATTCCTTGCTAAAAAGCAATGTGACTTTGTACTGAATGCTCCACACGCAAGCCATGCAGGAGGTGTGTGGGAGAGACAAATCCGAACAGTAAGGAACGTTCTTCGTTCCACACTTTCTCTCTCACAAGGCAGACTGGATGATGCCTCTTTACGCACATTCTTTTATGAGGCTATGGCCATAGTGAACAGTCGTCCTCTCACAGTGAACAATCTAAGTGATGCAGACAGTCCTGAACCACTAACACCCAATCACCTACTCACCATGAAGCCTGTAACAGCCTTACCACCACCTGGCAAATTCATAAGAGAGGATATGTATGCACGCAAGAGATGGCGTCAAGTTCAGTATCTCGCTGAACAGTTTTGGGGTCGATGGAAAAGAGAATACCTTTCTAATATCACCACGAGACAGCGCTGGCATACACCAAGGAGGAACATGGAGGTGGGAGACATCGTTATGGAGAAGGCAGAGGATCTTCCAAGGAGCGAGTGGAGACTGGCAAAGGTTCGAGAGACAGTGACTGATCCAGACGGGCTTGTAAGAAGAGTTAAGATTCGCTTTGGAGACCGGAAGATGGGAACAGATGGACAGCATCCTGGCAAACTGTCTATTGTGGAACGTCCTGTACAGAAGCTGATCCTGCTTTTAGAAGCTGTTTGAGAGCCCTCTGCTCTCCCCAACCATATCCTTTACAGTTCAAATGTTTATTGAATGGACTCTTAATAGACTCTATATAATTTGACTTTCATTACTAAGTCATCCTTTTGTGTTTAAGGTCATTTTTGGGTAAATCAGTCGTGTTTACATCCCATATTGTTCTGTTAAACACTCTTGATTTGGTGGGAGTGTAAGTAGCCCTATTATCTGTCTTAGATGACCGTTTTATTTTGAAGGCATCTTCTATAGGTTTGTTGCTATTTCCTGTGAGTTCCGTCGGAATTACCGATGCTCTTATTTTGAAGGACAATAACAGGAAGTAGAAATGAAAGCGGACGTTCGGTAAACAAAACGTTTGGAAAACGGCATAAGGAAAAGTTTAAAAACGATCATATTACTGCGATTATTTTTGTTCAAGCACCCTGCTGTTTGAGGCACAAGGTTCGTGTTTATATGACTCTACACTAATACGGTTCTGAAACTACTTTTAAGTGTTATTTCGGTAGTTGTTAACTGTAGCATATTAGCTTTAGCTATGAAGCTCCCGCGTCTCTCCAAACCGTATCCTGGGCTAGGCTATCAGTGCGTTTTATTCCTATAAGAAATATAAGAAGTGAACAAATTAAGGTTAAAATGCATTTCATTTATATATGTCATGATTGAGATGAAAGGAGAGACATACAAATCCATTAAAGTGTGTTTATTTGTTATTTTGCATTCTGATTTGAATTTGTCATTAAAAGAAACAGTAAAATACATGATGGCATTAATAAGTTAAAATTCATAGTAAATTCTGTTGCTTATAATAAATAATTTCAAGGTCATGATCTTACACAATTTGAGCATTAAAGGAGTTAAGGTGAGATGTTCATTGACATACATGTGTACTGAAATTTCTTTTTGTTATTCTCTTTTAGCTCTTACGTTGTTGACATGGTGTTGACATAGTTCTACTTACTTCTTGAGAAAATAAAAACATCATGAAACATCAGTTTGAGAGCCAGACCATTCTTCAGCACAGGGGTTGCTTACAGTCAGGTTCCACGTTTCAGCGCCATAGGTGACCCCTGGCATAGTGCACTGGTTGTAGACTTGGTGTTCGTGGATTATTGGGATGTCTTTGTTCTTGAAGATTGCACTTGCCCTTCCAAAGGCTTGCCAACACATTGTTGTTCTGCGTCTAATTTCTTGTTCTTTGGAAGTGGAACTCATCAAGATGAGCTGTCCAAGGCAGATATATTGATTGACCACTTCAATTTTGTTGTCGTCTATTTTGATATTGACGTCTTCATAATTGTACTCATTTTGCATGATTTTTGTTTTCTTGAGGTTCACACTGAGTCTGACAATCAAGCTTGTTTCATTCACCTCATTAAGCGTCAGCGAATCTGAGATAACTGAGGTATTCACCATCAGTGTTGATGCCCTTCTGTTCCCATTTTGAGGTTTCAAAAAACTTTTTTGAAGCAAGCAGTGAACAGCTTTGGAGAGCTGGTGTCGTCTGACGCCCTTTTTGACTTGGAAGGGTTCGAATCCTTGTGTAGTCTGATGTACGACTTGACGTGATAGTATATGTACTTGAGGACTTGAATGTAGACGGGTTCAACTCCTTGTTCTTGGAGCGCCGTCATCACGTCTTGTGTTTCTAATGAGTAGAAACGGTAGAAAAAAATAATATAATAGATAAAAAAATATAAAAAATAATATAAAATACAAAATACAAGACTGTTGTCTTAGTTTACTCTTTATGTTCTGGCTTACACGGTACAACACTCACATTACTCACTCATGAACACCACACACAACTGGCCTCACTGATTTCTACCTCATACTATGAGTATTTAAATTGGTTATTTCTGTTTTATCAGGTGTATCTCCTTTTTATTGTGGCCACCTGAGACAGGTCATAACCATTGGGGGCCAGTCCAGGATGATCGCATGTATTTCAAACCTGCTGGTGGTTTTTAGGTTTCAGAGCACTAAAATCATTTATGTCGTAACAATAATCTTAATAAATACAATATTCCATTTCAAATGTAATGTTTCTCTGTGGTTACTGAGAGCAGATTGATTGTTGACAACTTTATGGAATTTAAAGTAAATTCTCATCAACTATGTGACAAATTTAATTAGCATCCTGTGGACTGAATAAGGAATAAATGAAGCAGGAGCTGAAAAACCTAAACAGATGCAGTTTCCTGATTTAGAACAATCTGACTCACTGAAGAAAGACAGAACATTTTGAGTTTTGTGCTCTTAAAACTGCACTTCTGTCTCCACCAAACATTTATGAAGGAGACTCAGGCCCGGCAGACAGTTTGAATGAAAGAGGCAGCAGAGGCAGGAGATTTGTTTCATTTTAATTCTGGTAGTTCGGGGTCGTAACAGTTCCTCTTCTATCAGCCACACAATCAACAAACACGATCAGAAGAAGGCAGGTTTGATTTCAGTGCAAAGACAAACTGATGTTTTGAACACTTAAAGTGCTGCAGTCTGATCAGCTGCTGTCACACAGAGGACGATCACCGATCAGTGACTGATCGATCAATACTGTAGTGTGCTTTCAGGAGCTGATGAGGTATTTCACTGTTTCACACCCAAACTAACAAATCTGCTCTTTCATCATCTTTTCTTAAAAAACTAGAAAATCAATTAACTCTTCTCGTGTCGAACGCTCTGATTGGCTGTTAAAACAACAAATTTCTGTTCCAGCTACACATATAAATAAAAGTCTGACAATAAAAATGGAATCAAATGTTTTTAAAAGTGTGATTTGCAGTCGAGCCCTTGGCCGTTTGAAATGATTCGGATTCTTCATCGTAGCTTCAGCAGATGCTGAAGTCCTTCGGCTTCAATCAGGAAGAGAAGGAAGGCGTCGCAGCTGCAGGAGGTCTGAAGGCACTCGTTCAAGTTTTTACTCAGTGTGGTCAGTGAGTCCCTCGCTGACACACAAAATCATTTGCATTGACTGGCATAAGGCAGCAGGTGGCTCCGCCCACTGCTGTGTTCAAATCAGTATGGCATCACAACAGGTGTGGAGCAGCATCCTGCCTGCCGCGGGTCGAGTCCAGGCCGAAACTGCAGCCTCCGAATCTCGCAAGACGTTATGCATGTGGTCACATGACACTCTCCGTCTGCCCGCCCCCGGCTGTGGCGGCTCCACAGGTGGAGCTCAGTGAGGGAACCTCGATGGCGACGTCTTTCCGCCTCACAGAGTTGTCTTTGGAGTGATAGTCGTCACTCTGGTCCTTTGCAAAGTTCACAAACACCTGAAACCACAAACAGCAGCAGTCAGCATCTATTGACCACATTTCCCATCAGCCCTGTCAAGTGTGTGCTAAGAGTGTGTGTTCTGAGTGTGTATCTGCTAAGGTGTGTGTTTACCTGGTCCAGTGTGGTCTGAGTGACAGAGTAGTCCTCAATGCGGAGTGTCTCTTTGTTCTCGGCGAGGATGGAGAAGATGTGAACAAGGGAGGTGAGTGATGAGGGGAGCTGGTACTGCAGCATGTTGCGGTGCTTCTCCTTCAGCGTGCTGCCGCTCAGCTCGCTCTCAATGAACTTCATGACGGGCAGCAGATCGGGGTCGTGCCCTGCCACCCGCAGGATGATGGTGTAGCCGTCACCAAACCTGAGGCACAAAATCAGCACTTGAACACTCAAACGAACCCAATAAATATTGTTCATCAACTGCAGGATTCAAATTATCCATTATATAAAGTGCTTCGTTTGTGTTTGTATCATGATCCCACAACTGACTCAGCTGTAACCAACAGTGAAAAATTCAGAGTTCTCAGATGAACTGCAGGCAGTGTTTTTTTTTTTTTGTAGAACACAGAAATTCTTCTCTCCTTGTTGCAATTTATTCTGCCCGACTGACTCAGCTCAGAGCAACAGTGAAAAATTCAGAGTTTCCAGGTTGAACTGCAGGCAGTGTTTCCACAGAGCAGAGAGGAGACGACAAGAGACAGTGAGAAGAAAATCCAACCTACTGGGTCAATAAAATAAATGCAGCATGACTCAAAAACAGTAAACAGAGGAGCAAGAAGTAGGAAGATACAGTCAGCATGGTGAAACATCTTTCTACAGCTGATGTGCAGAGGAGAGAGGAGATGTTTGTAAAGGAACTGTAGGACTTTTTCCGAAGAGCAGAGAGGAGACAAGGATGGAAACTGATAGTAACTGTAAATAGTTAATTATCTATAGTATGTGGAGCCTCCATTTTTTCTGGTGTTGGTAGCAGCTGCGGACACTTGGAAGCATGTTGGACATGTTGATTGGAGGTTTTTTACATTTTCATAAAACAAATAATACATTTCTGTCATTCGAACCATCAAACTACAAGGAAGACATTTTCTGAGTTCTCTCTCCTTCTTCATGGTTGTTCTGTTTCCACAGAGGTGCAGGAGTTTAGATTGTAGTGAACAATGAGACAGTTTGGAGGGCTAAGATTTTCCAACTCTAATGTTCTCCAGCAGTCGGATTTCAATGTTAAGACTTAGTGGAAAAGGTTTGTAATGAGCCACTGATTTGTTTAAACACAACTAATTAACTAAATCCAGCTGTTCACGTGTTCACATATTTTTGTGATGAAGTAAAAAACACATAAAGAACAGTTTAAATATTTCTCCTGTTCATCACAGAGCCCAGACTGGCTGTAAAGCCACCATGATCGCAGTCCTCCATTTGTGTTCTCCTGTTCTGAAGCCTCAAGTTTGGAATTTGGCCTTTGCATTCTTTGACAATTGCCCTAAAGAATGCTCTGCTTTATAGTCTATTATCCTCTAAACAGCACCATAGTTTACTAAAGGAACACCATGCTGTGTTGAAGGAGGCTTGAAAACAACAACAGAGACCATAAACTCATCAGGAAGTCTACGTCTGTCTTCTATAATCGGTCCGGGTCACAGAGACATTTTATTACCTGTTCTTCAGGTGTTGGACGCTGCCGAGACATCTGAACCGGCCGTTCACCATGATGGCCATCCTGGTGCACAGAGCTTCACATTCCTCCATACTACAACACACAGACGCACACTGTCAGCACACACAGCAGAAGACACACGGGTCTTCAGGGAGGACAACTGAGGACACAGTAACTGAGGACATGACAGCTGAGGATGCAACAGTAGAAGACAAGACGTGGAGGAGACTAGAAGAAACTGAATGAGAAAACAGTTAAGGACACAAACCACTGCAAAAAAGTTGGTCTAACACAATGTGAGGACACAGAGACAAACTAAGGGAAGACACACTGAGGACATTAAAGGACACTCAGTTAGGACACTAAATCTCAGCTTTGTTTGCTTCCATGAACAGAAGACAAATTCACAGAAACACACTGAAGAAGGACATTCAGTGGAGACATAAACCGAAGACACAAACAAAAAGGCAAGTAAAGACGTTTACTGAGCACACAGGTTTTAAAAGAGGACACTCTGAGGACAGACGGAAATCTCAAAACCCATCTTTCTGTCCTCAGGTGTGTCGCTGGTTCCTTTAGTAGACCTGTCCGTCCTACCTGAGGAGGCAGCCTGTCTCACCTGTGCGAAGTGAGGACGACGGAGCGTCCCTCCTTGATGACGCTGTGGATGCAGTTCCAGAGGGCTCGGCGAGCCTTGGGGTCCATGCCAGTGGTGGGCTCGTCCTGTAACGAAGAGGACAGCCAGGTTGAGGTTGGCCCACAGGTGCAGCAGGAAGCACAAGGTGAAGGTGAGGAGGAGGGGGAGAAGCGTCATTGTACCGATGCCTCATCCACCTGGAAACCACCTGCTCTTCTTCTGCAGTTAAAACCTCTCCCTTCTTCTGCCCTCAGCAAAATAGCAGCAGGACCCTTTTAATCCTCCCTGTTACACAACAACCCCCTCCCTCCAAATCCTGCTGTTACACTGCTCAGCTGCTCTCTGATTGGCTGTCAGCGCTCTGGTGTTGTTGTGTAACACACAGCTACACTGTCAAAAACTTTTAGAAAAAGTTCAACTTACTGCTTTGAGAAACTTTCAGAAACTTTCAAAACCTGCATTATTTCTACAGCATTTCCTCTGATGAATCATCAGAACCAAATCCTTTACACAGACTATACTGAAAATTCAGACCTCAAAGTGAGGCTCAGTGTAACCAAAGTGAACCCAGCTGTGATCACTGACACTAAACTGAGTCCAACTGTAATTTCCAATCAGTCTAACTACATGAACATGGTTCTAAAATGAGCTGAGAACACCAGGACTTTCTCAGTTTTGGCCCTATGGGCTGTGATGAAATCACACGAAG
Organism: Dascyllus trimaculatus; assembly: GCA_024666655.1. Classification (NCBI taxonomy): domain Eukaryota; kingdom Metazoa; phylum Chordata; class Actinopteri; family Pomacentridae; genus Dascyllus; species Dascyllus trimaculatus. The sequence continues at coordinate 5,792,758 of CM045457.1, read as the reverse complement.
ATCAGTAAGCAACTAAAGACCAGTTAAACACAGCTGCAGATGGACAAAACACACTAGTACTGCACTACTTTCACAATCTAGCTGTAAAAACAGACGGCAGCTGCTTCAGACTTGGCACAAGGGTCATCAGTGGAAATCAGAGTTTCTGTGAAGCTCAGACACTTCAGAACATCAACCTCTATGGAGAACCCTTGTTACTGTTCAGAACAAAACTTCCAGATAAAAGTTTGTCAAAGAACATGAAAAGAGCTGGAAGGAGAGGAATATACCAGCAGGAGAACCATCCAAAGCACAAAATCCCACCAGAGTTTCTACAGAACAACAAAGCACAGTGGTGGGCTACAACCTGGACAACTATGTTTCCTGACTTGAAACCAACAGAACACCTTTGGGGTATTTTAAAGAGGAAGTTAGAGCAACACAACCCCTCCAGCAAAGAGCAGAATGTCAGAACATCTGTGCAGAAAACTGTGGACTTCATCCTCCATGCTGAGGAGGATTTAGTCTGTCATCAAAAATAAAGGTGGGCATATGAAGTATTGAGGAAATCAAGTAATGAAACCAGTCATGAAAGCTGGACTGACGTTTGGTGCATTTAGCTCCTATTGTGTGGTCTGTATTTTTAATATACGAAATCTAAACTGGTAGCTTTTAATTTGACATCAGAGCAAATATTCTACAGTTCAGCATCTACATGGTAGCTCAATCTGCTGAGGAAGACCACCAGAAGCGGCTAAAAGCTGCTCCACAAGGTAACTAGATAAAGAAGAAGAGTGTGTTTTACCAGAAACACCACAGGCGGCGCTCCGATCAAAGCCATGGCTGTGGACAGCTTCCTCATGTTGCCTCCGCTGTAGCTTCCCGCCGCTTTATCTGCATATTTCACCAGACTCAGTTTCCGGATGCCCCACTCTGCCACCTGTCAATCAAACACCACCAGCATCATCAGCATCACCATGACGACCACCACTACCACCACCATGCAGCAAACAGTGTTGGTGTGTTTCCTCACGTCGCAGACTTCTTTCTCTGGGACGCCCCTGAGGACGGCGTACAGCTCCAGGTGTTCTCTGCCTGTCAGCAGCTCGTTGACGGCGTCAAACTGAGGACAGTAACCCATGTTCTGATGGACCTCGTCGATCTCCCTCAGGATGCTGCAGGCAGACACACACAAATGTCACTACAGATACCACAAAACCACTTCATCTGAGCTTTCACATCTTTTCTGAGAAGTTTGTTGTAATTAGAGACACTGGAAGGCTGATAGTTTGTCCCACAGCTGCTGCTGCTGTGGACATAAAGTGGTATAAGAGCCACTTATCAGATACTTATAATGCAATAGACATGACCAACAGATGGATGTGAGGACTGTCCTCACATTTATGATCTAGGGTCCTTCCTGAGAGTGTATGAAGGCCCATCAGGGTCCAGTGACCACAGGCTGAGAACCTTCTGCAGCTCTAAACTTTAATTCCTGAAGATTAAAAGGTGGAGCAACACCTTCTGTGTTCCGCTGCTGAATGAAGATCTCGAGTAAGAAGCTTAATGAGGAACAAGTGAACTTATGGACCTGAGTGTGTGTGTGTGTGTGTGTGTTTGGTTATAACTGCCTTTTGTGGAGTTTCAGGTATTTATTGCCACCATCAAATCACGACTCATGGCCCCTTCACTACCCAAAATTCATGTCTTGAGCTGTGAACGGTAGTGAAACTGTCTGGGGAGGGATCTCAGGACTGCACTGTAAGTACCTGATAAGTTGCGCTGTAGACCCCTCCTCTGTTTAGAGATGAGTGTTCCAGCCAAACTACAACCCTAAACTGTGTGTTAAGCGCTTTTTGCGATACGAAAACAGTCTTCCCTAAATCACTTGACACAACTCAAAGTACTGCTGCTTGATTATTCGTTTATGTGATGGTTCACTTGTTGAAAGTGACACAAAAATCTTGCTCAGACCAAGGTGAGCATTCAGACATGAAGCCGGCATGTTCAGTTGCCATCAGATTACCAATATGTGGTGCATGTTTAAAAGGAGCTTAAGTTAAACTGGAATATCCATCTCTAAACAGAGGAGGGGTCTACGACGCCACTTATCAGGTACTTACAATGCAGTCTTGAGATCTCTCCCCAGAAAATTTCAAACACCATTAGCATCTTGAGTCACCCCTAAACAGGCAATTTCACAGCCATTAACATTTTAAACGAATGTAAGTCTCTGGTTGTTAATGGGCCACGAGTGATTAGATTTGGGGGTGAGAATAGATTCCTAGTACTCCAAACCAGTCAGTTCAAACTGAAGAGGCCTCTTGGATGAAGGTGAAAAGTCTTTAGAAAGCAGAAAGAGAGGTTCAGGTGCTTCTACTGAGGCTCTGAGGAGTCACATGTCTGGCTGCCTGAGGGTCATGTGACATTCAGAGTCAGAGGACATGAAATGGTTCCAGGTTGAAAGACAACAGAGCTGCAGAGTTTCAGTAACATTGAACTAAATGTTTTCAGAGCTTTTCACTTGGCATTAATCTTCAGAATAAGTCTGCGGGATCCAGGTCAATCCCTGAGTCCACCACAACAACAACAACAGAAGCTGCTGAACTCAGCAGCTCTGAGCAGCCTGAACCTGATCTCAAGTCACATCAGGAGCTTTGACCTCACCTCTTCCCAGCCAGGAAGGCCTCTCCACTGGTCACCACCGTATCCCCCGTCAGCATCTTAAAGGTCGTCGTCTTGCCGGCTCCGTTCACACCGAGGAGGCCGAAACACTGTCGACACACACGGCAGATCCAGAGGTTTATTTTCTCCACGGTGAGCTTGTGTTTCATATAAATACCTGCAGTAAGTCAGCAGATCAGCCTCACCTCTCCAGGAGGAATTCCGACACACAGTCGATCCACCGCCGGCTTCTGCTTCCTCTTAAACACCTGCAGGACACAGTTCACTCAGTCAGCTTCTGAAACAAAGCTTCACATGCTGCTCCTCCACCTGTCACACTGACAAATGCTCTCATGTTTGGTCACCTTGGTGAGCTGCCGGAGCTCCAGGATGTCTCCGTGTCCGAGGCCATGGACGATCCGCTGCCTCTCTCTGGCCACGTCCTCGTCTTCGTCCCCCAAAGCTCCCAGTTTGGTGAGTGTACTGACCGACCTGCAGACACACACACAATGAGCTTACAGCGCCTTCAAGTAATTTTCTACAACCGTGTAGTAAAGTTAGTAGAGTCTGTAAAGTAGAAATATTTAAATATTTCTAATGTGTGGAGTTTCCAGTTTTCTCCAGCGTTGGTGACACCTGTGGACACTTGGAAAAGTGTCGGACAGCAGTGTTTATTTTTCTGATTTCTGACATGTTAACTGTGAGGTGACACTGTAGTGAAAAATGAGTCGACAGTGAGGAAAAATGAGGCAGAAACTTCTTGCTATGTTGTCCAGATTCTGCTCTGCTGAAGACGGGACTCACCTGGGTTTGATGAAGAACCTGTACTGGATGAGGATGGTGATGATGAAGAAGACCACTCCCTCCACAGCCATGGCGAACAGGTTCTTCCCCACCATATCCCACTCCAGAGGTGAGCGGAACCGGTTCTCACCTGGAACACAGCATTCAGACAGTATTAACCTACCTGTCCTACATCCTGTTACAAATCACTATCAGCAGTGCCAGCAGAGAGGAAATGTCATGAAGCAGTCACGCTGCAGCCATAAACAGTCGCTACTTGTGTCGGTTTGTTACCGAATCTCTCGAGGGCATCGGCCATCGCCTGGTTCTTCACCATGTCGATGAGACCTCGACCGAGACAGAAGTGAGGGAAGATGAGGAGGACGTTCTTCAGGATGTCGTTGATTCCTCCGATTTCCTGAGGAGAGCAGTAACTTAAACCACCGCTCACAGCTGTATTTATCTCTGCAGTTTACTTAATCCTGAATTATTTTAAAGCTGCAGCTGACTTTAACTTAAAACTGAGGTTTAGTCTGCTTCTGGATTATTTAAAGATGCAGTTTAGTTTAGTCTGTGGATGCTGTAGACTCACGTTGTTTCCAAACAGCTCCATGACGAAGGTGGAGATGCTGCCGTTGATGCCGATGAGAATGTTGACGCTGGTGAGGACGACGTAGGCTGTGCTGGGAATCTTAAAGAAGAACGAAGCCGGATACATGAGCGGAGTGATGGACCAGCTGGGAATGAAACAGAACACAACCTGTCAGAACGCATGTAGTACACTGGAGTATTCTATAGTACAGGGCAATATACCGTATTATAGTGTAGTATACTGTAGTAAAGTGCAGTATACTGCAGCACAGTTTAGTAGTGTAGTATACTGTAGTAGTAGAAGTAGTAGTTGTGATAGTGCTATCTGACGCATTGAGCAGCAGCATTACTAGTAGTAGTGCAGTGTAATATACTGGACAACAGTATAGTAGTAGTGATAGTAGTTTCTGACCCATAGACCAACAGCAGCAGCAGTGCAGTGTAGTAATAGTAGTAGCATAGTAGAATAGTAATAGTAATCTCTGAGCAACAGCAGAGCAACAGTGTAACACAGTGTAGTGGTATTTGTAGTAGTAGCAGTAATATTAGTAGTATCTGACTCTTGTAATAGTAGTAGCATCTGACCCGTAAAGCAGCAGTAGTACAGTGTAGCAGTATTAGTAGTAGTATTTCACCCGTAGAGCAGCAGCAGTAACACAGTGTAATAGTATTAGTATTAGTAGTAGTAGTACAATCTGACTTGTAGAGCAGCAGTAGTAACAAAATGTGGTAGTAGTAGTAGTAGTAGTAGCAGTATCTGACTCAAAGAGCAGCAGCAGTGACATAGTTTAATAGTAGCAGTAGCAGTAGCAGTAGTATTAGTAGTAGTATCTGACTTGTAGAGCGGCAGTAGTAACACAGTGTAGTAGTAGTAGTAGTAGTATCTGACCCGTAGAGTAGCAGCACTAACATAGTGTAGTAGTATTAGTAATAGTAGTAGATCTGACTTGTAGAGCAGCAGTAACATAGTGTAATAGTAGTAGTAGTAGTAGTAGTAGTAGTATCTGACCCGTAGAGCAGCAGCAGCAGGGCGAGCACTGGCAGGTTGGTCGATGACACGTAGGCTTTTTGTTGGAAACAGACGAAGATGAGGATGACCAGCGTTGCCGGGACGACGTAGTTACACTGCAGAGACACACAAACATCAGTGACAAACACACATTCTGACACACACACACACACAGTGTGAAACGCAGCCTCACCATGTCCCAGACGAAGTTGGCCACCCAGTACAGCAACGGCTGCACGCCGCTGATGAACTGCATGTGTTTGGCTTTACTGACTCGCTCCTGGATGAGGAAGACCACGAAGCTCGCCGGGACGAAGGACATGGCGAAGATGACGCAGATGGACACCAGGACGTCCACGGAGGTCGTCACCCTGGAGACAGAGACGGGGGGTTGGTTGGTTGTTGAGGTGTGTTGTTGAGGTGTTCTGCTCAGGTGTGTGGTTCAGGTGTGTTGTTCGGGTGTGTTGTTCGGGTGTTTGGTTCAGGTGTTCTGCTCAGGTGTGCTGTCTGGGTGTACTCACAGGGCGACCTGGGACAGCTGCTCCTTGGTCAGGTTCAGCGGGTGGTTGAAGGCGCTGATGCCGTACCTGCTGGGGTCGGCGCCTGCAGGCAGGTGGGCCCTCAGGATGCCGTTGTTCATGACGTTGATGAAGGCTCCGATGCTGTGCCAGCCTTTGTTGTTAAACCAGATCTGAGGAGTCGACACCACAGCAGGTTTGTCAGCATGTTCTAGCTTGTCAAGCTCATTCTAACCACAGAATCCACAGGACGCTGGACCTTCCTGCTTCTTACAGACCCTCTGAACCTGGATTTTCAGCTGTCTGACGGTCCTTCAATGCATCACGTGACTTTTAGTTGAAAATGAACCAAATTGAGCCTTAAAATTCTGATATTTACTGAAAATCACTTCTTTTCTTTACCATCTTTCTGGATCTTGTAGCTGATATTTTGGCTCTCCTTGGGTCCAATTTGTGAGGTTTGGGGTTTTCCTCGTTTTGGGTCTATTTTGTTTGTTCTGTCTGCTTTTGGTGTTAACTCCAAGTGTTCGTCTTGCTCTTGCATCTCTTTCAGGTCATTCAGTGTCTCTTTGCTGTTGTTCTTTTGAGCCTCAGTGTGTGTACTTTTGTCATTTTGCATCTGTTTGAATTGTTATACTGCAGTAAAAAAACTGACCACAGTGAGAAGACACACGCTCAGGGTTCAGAGGGTTAACAGAGGCGCTTACTGCCATGTTTCCTCACCTTGACGTTGTTCTTGGTGTCGAGGCCGTTGATGAAACCGGACAGACTGTCGAGGAATCGATCTGCTGCAGCTCCCTGCAGAAAGAATTCACACAAGTTTGACCTTGGAGTTTGTTGACGTTAAACTCAGCCGGCTCTTTTCTGACACTCAGCCTGCTCCTGCTTCTTTACGGTCATCAGTTCCAGAACTTTCTTCATGCTGAGCTTTGTCTTGTTTAGGGATCTTAACTCATGACAGCTTGTTTAACTTTGTGTGACTCGAAGCTGACGTGACCTCTGGAATTATAATGCTGTATTTTAACGCTCTCTAACTGACCTTCTGTAACTCAAAGATCTTTCGGACTCTCTCGATGGCGTCGTCGATCTCATTGGCCGGCGGCAGGACCTGAGTGCTCCTGGCACCCAATGAAAAGCCTCCGTACCTGCAGAGAGATGCAAACTGAGCGTCTGGAAACAATGAACGACTGCCTGAGAGAAAGTAGCCACTCACCTGAACTCGTTGACCCAAACTTTGTTCTTCAAGCTGTGGAAACAGACAAACCGTCAGCTCAGGTGTGTTCAGGTGTGTCTGACAGGTGAGGCGGAGTGTGTCTCACCTCTTGCCGATGATCTGAGCGTAGGTCTTCACCAGGTAGTCGGAGATGTTTCTTCCCGTCAGGTTCTGCAGAGTGTCGGTGGCACTCAGCATCATCTGTCACGACATTTAAACACATTGATCTTTAAACAGCAACTAAACCCCGAGCACATTTAACTCATTGTGGGCAGATTTTAACTCGATGTGGGCTCGTTTTTCACATAGTGCCCTACTCCTCTATGGAAACAGCACAACCATGAAGAACTCAGAAATGTCTTCTGTGTAGTATGACACAGTTACAACGAGTAAAATCAGGGAACAATGTAACAAAAATTGAAAGGACCTAAATGAGGCACGAAACGAAATGACAAACACAAACACAACCGTCCAAAGAACGACACAAAACCAAGGAAAATGAGATGAAACGAGATAAAAACTAAAAAAAATGACCACAAGGACAAGAAACTCGTCTACGGAGACATAAAGTTACAACTTGCCAAGAAAAAGCAGACACAAAACAACATCAAGAGACAAAACTATCTTGTACACTTCTAAACAAACATTGGACATTTTGATTATAGTTTTTTTTCATCACTGTAAAAGAAATATTTTTTAAAAAGTGGTTCTTTTTTCTGATTTCTGTCATTCCAATTGTGTCGTACTACACAGACAACATTTCTGAGTTCATTCTTCTTCTGGTCATGGTTGTGCTGTTCCCATAGAGGTGCACGACTTTATACTGCTGGGGAAATGAGCCTCAGTGAGCAAAAATGGACCCACATTAAGAAAAGATTAGTGTGCAGTGAAGATAAATGAGCGCATCGTGAAGAAAAATTAGCCCACAGGGAGGAAAAATGAATGCACATTGTGGAAAATGAGTCCACGGTGAGTAAAAATTAGCCAACAGCACGAAAAAATGAGGCTACAGTGAGGAAGAATGAGCACTCAATGAGGACGGATAAGCCCACAGTGAGGAAGAATGAGCCCACGTTGACGACAAATGATCAACAGAGAGGAAAAATGAGACCGCAAAGAGGAAAAATTAGTACCAGTGAGGAAAAATGAGACCACAGCGAGGAAGAATTAGTGCACAGGGAGGACAAATGAGCCACAGTGAGGAAGAATGAGCCCACGTTGATGACAAATGACCAACATGAGGCCACAGTGAGGAAATCTAGCGCACAGAATCAGAAAAAATATCAGTTGATTGCATGGTGAATGAGCCCTCAATGAGGACAAATAAGCCCACAGTAATGAAAAATGATTGCACAGTGAGAAAAAATGAGTGCAGAGTGAAGACAAATGAGCCACAGCGAGGCAGAATGAGCCCACGCTGACGACAAATGATCAAGAGAGAGGAAAAATAAGACCACAGCGAGGAAATTTAGCGCTCAGAATCAGAAAAAAATATCAGCTGATTGTACGGTGATGCTCCGGTGGACTGACCTCCGGAGGGGGCAGACCTCCGGCTCCTGGAGGGCAGTCCGGCAGCATCTTCTTGCGGCCGTTGCAGCTGCAGAAACAGGCCGGAGACGGATCCTCCATGGTCCAGTTACTGGAGCTGAACAGCTGGTGGACGCTGTCGGGGATGTCGGGGGTGTGCCAGTCCTCGTCACCCATCGTGCAGGGAGCCTCTCTGAGGGGAGGACGAAGACGAAGGGACCAGAATCAAACAAAGATGCACAAACAGCAAGATAATCAAAGCCACACTGTACAAAATAAACACCTTCTACTGTCATTTTTAGAACAATTTACTGTTATTTTACAGATTTTCCCTATGAAGTATTCATTTACACATTAACTGTAAAAAAGAGGCCAGAACAGTCAATAATGTCCACATCATAACTTCTAGTTTAACAAATAGTACTTTTTAGTATTTTGACAGTGTTGAAATCTGCAACAAAGATCATTATTTTACAGACATTTGTTGTTATTGGAAAGATAATTCTGCATGTTAAGGATTGAAAAATTAAAGAATTTTTTTGCTGTTATTTAAAAGATTTTTCTTGTTTTGTTTTATTAAAGACAATAAACAGTTAAATCACAGAAATAAGGTATTAACTCATGTCATTGTCAACAGAAAATTTTAGTTTTTAGTGTTTAACTGTGAATTTACATTGTTTTACTGTATTTAACTCTGCTAAAAAATATCATTTCACAGATATTTGTCGTCCTTTTTACAGTTTTCAAAGTTCTAGGATGTTACAGTGCTCCGTTGTCTTTTAACAGATTTTTTTCTGGCCCCTTTGCTGTCAGATTTCCAGCGTTTCTTGCAGATTTGTAGAGGCTTTCCGCGATCTCTGCTGTCAGAACAGCAAAAACAGGACGACGTTTAGAGAACCCAGTGGAACGTTTCTTACGGGATTGGATGTCCGTCCATGCAGCGAGTCCCGAAGCCCGGAGCGTCCAGCAGAGAGTTCAGCAGCCTCTGCATGTTGGTGTCTCCGGGAGCGTCGTCGCTGTCAGGAGAGAGAGAGAAAGTAAAACCACCTGGAAGCTCTGAGGTCAACATTTAGGATATGTTAAATAGACTGTTCACAGGATTTTTAAAAGTATAATCATACTTCAGTAAATACATCAGAAATGAGAAAAGATAAAATACATTATGTCATGACAATAAGTTTTTAAAAAAGCATTAAGTATGATATATTAATAGAAATAAAGATCAGTAACTAAATTAAGTAATTACAAAATCAAAGTCTTGGTTTTAGGAGCGATCTGTACCTGATGAAGGTCACCTGGTCCTCGTACATCCACGGCTGCAGCTCCAAACTGGGATATTTTCCAAATGGCGGCACAATGAGACTGAAGACCAGAGCGATGCAGACGAACACGGCGGGAAGAACGATCTGAAAGGCACACAGGTCACTTTCCAGATGAAGTTCAGAGCGAAACTTTGATGGGAAACATAGTTTAACAGACGGCGGCATACCTGAGCGAAGAAGCCCTTCCTGGAGCGGCGGGCATACAGGAAGCGCTTCCACATCAGAGCCACGAACTGCTGCCTCTTGAGGCTCCAGCCTCTGACCTGATACGAGCCTTTACCGTCGGTGCAGTTCAGCCAGTCTGTCTCCCGGCACTCTGGCAGGATTCAAACACAGGACGCACCAATCAGACAAACCTGAGAGTCAAGTCCGCAGAGTCAAATGAACGCTCTGACAGTTTGGACACAAATAAAGATGGAGGAGAACTACAAGTGGACATGAAACCATCTGTGATCTTAATCCTGTGTAAAGCTGGAAAGATGTCAAACAACCATAATGAGACTCAAACAAACAAAATGAGATGCAAGACAGTCACAAAAAGATGTAAACGAGATGCAAAATGACCACAAAATGATGTACAACAAACAAAATGAAACATAAAACAACAACTAAAAGATGCAAAACAACAAAATAAGATGCATGCTGACCAGAAAAACATGCAATATGACCAAAATGAGACACAAAACAACCACAAAATGATGTAAAACAACCATAACGAGACGCAAAATGACCACAAAATGATGCAGAACAGACCAAACTTGACACAAGACAACCAAAATGAGACACAAACTCACCAAAAAAATACATAAAACCACCAAAAGGAGACCCAAATGACTGACAAGTAGAACTTCCACAGCAAATTACAATCATATTTCACCAGCCACAGAGGTTCTCGGATATATCAGTCCTGCGTTAATTGAAATCTCTGTGATTACAGGATTTTTGTTTTCTCAGCACCTTTCTTTCTGTTTGGCAGCCCTAAGTAAAGGCCTGGCTGCAGATTCAGGACAGTAATGTGGCTACAGAGTGTAGAGATCCGTTCACAGTAAAAGTAAATCCATCAGAGGTGAAAAATGTGGAAGGATGATATGATTCAACTTGACGCTGTGTGGGAACATTTGCTGTGTTTCAGCAGTTATCATGTGGCAGCCTGGTAATATCACATCTGCAAATAATGTCAGTAAAGCAGAGCAGAGGGAGAGATTAAAGAGTCCGAAGGTCTGTTAAGTTTGAATGTGGAGGCTGGTTTAACCTACAAAATCACCACGGTAACTGATGCTGCACAGCTACATCATAATGGTAACTGATGCTACACAGCTGGATCACAGTGGAAACTTATATTGCACATCTGGATCACTGATGCTGTGCAGCTACATCACCTTGGCAACTGATGCTGCACTGCCAGATCACCATAGTAACTTATACTGCACGGCTACATCACTATGGTAACTGATGCTGCTCAGCTACATCACCATAGTAACTGATGCTGCACATCTGGATCACTATGGTAACTGATGCTGCGCAGCTACATCACCTTGGCAACTGATGCTGTACAGCCAGATCACCATAGTAACTTATACTGCACAGCTACATCACTATGGTAACTGATGCTGCACAGCTATATCTCTGTGGTAACTGATGCCTCACAGCTACATCACCATGGTAACTGATGCCACACAGCCAGATCACCATAGTAACTGATGCTGCACATCTGTATCATTTTGGTACTTGATTCTGTACTGTCAGATCACCACAGTAACTGATGCTGCACAGAAGGTTCTGTTCAGAGTTTGGAATTTAAATTGGCTATCAGAAGAGTCTCTCTTTAATCTAGTTGTTGCAATACAGATTCTCAGCTGAGGTTTTATCTGCAAACCTGCTGAACTGTACGCTAGTAACCCCACTGAATTAAACAAAGATAGTATCCGCTGTCTGATATCCATTTTCTCTCTGACAGAGTTCTAGGTTTTGTAGATCCAGCTAACACAAAGAAAGTCTGGCTCTGCTGGACCTGCTTTGTAGGTCAGCCTCTTGAATAAGCAAACATGCACCTCAGCGGTTGGTTTTCTGTTGTGTCCATCATCACAGACCATTGAAGGTCCTGAACCCACTGAAGGGAACCACCTCTGGACACTCTACAAACATGAGCCATAGGTTGTTGTGTTTTTGTGTATTGCTGTGTGTTATGGTGTACCAGGGTCTCCGTCTGAGTCGTTGCAGTCATCGTTGTCGTCTTCAGTTAAAGGTTTCAGGCAGCTCTGATGGTCTCCTCCACCGAAGGCGTGAGTCCTCCTCCTCCTCTGAACAGGCAGTGTTCCATCTGAACACACACAAACAGACACACCGACAGTAAACACTTGACTGTAGACCCTGATCCTGACAGGTATCACAGTCAGGTCTGCTTCCTCACCTGAGGGCACTTCAGTGTCGACTCCGTTATCCTCAGCGACTTTCAGGAAAATCTGCAGAAGCAAACAACAACCATTAAAACTCATTTCACACTGCTGTTTGTGTGTCTGTGTGCTGAAGAACCTCACAAAACACCATTAACCCTCTGAACCCTGAGCAGTTTCTGTCACGTTTTTCAAAACTGAGGCCCACATAATACAGATATTTAACCGTTTCTATCGCTATAGCTTCAACAAACATTTTCTCTCTCCTCTGCTCATCAGCTGTAGTTGTTGTTGCTGTTTTTGCAGTTCCTGGCTGATAAACTGAGTCAATCTGGAAGGTTTTGGTCTCAGGGGGTTAAAACAGGTACAGCTGCATGTTTATCAGAAAACCTTAAAGAAATATTTACCTTTGAAAATAAGAAACCAGCATGAGATTCTCAAATACGATACAAAACAAGTGTTTTTCTTAGATGGAGGATGGTGAAATGTGTCCCACCTCTTCCAGCGTGGTGTCGGACACGCCGTAGCTAGAGATGCCAAGGTCCGGCAGCTTCAGGTCCAGGTCTCTGAAGAGCTCCACGAAGGCGCCGTCCTTGGCAGCGCTGTACGGCAGCACGTAGGTCAGCTCGTGTCCTAGGTCCTCCACCAGGCGGGCGGCAGGGACGTGACGCAGGATCAGGCCCGACACCAGAGACACGTCTGGGGGGACGAAGGGGATGCCGCAGATGGACGCCGCAGGGCCGTTCTCTGAGGACAAAGACACAGTTCAGATCTACCTGCAGGTGAACGAATCATACGCTCTGCAGGAACAGAGAGCTCACCGATGGTAGCGGCCTCACTTTCATGTTCGCTGCCGAGTCCTGCGTCACTGCTGCTCACTGAGGCACACTCCTCCTCCTGAAACACCACAGAGCACTGCGTCAAATACTGCTACTGCACAGGGACACGCACTACTGCTGAAAATACTGCAGAAATTAAGGTAAATGCTGCACACAGGTAAATACTGCAGCAACAGAGGTAATACTGCACAGGGAAAAGGACTACTGCTTAAATTACTACACAGACACAGATAAACAGTAAACTACTGACTGACGCGTACTCCTCTTGTACTCCTCCTGTATTCCAGTTGAGTACTGAGGTAAATATTGCTTCAGCACAAAGAAAGATAATACAGCTGAAAGTACTACAGATAGCGGTACTACTACCCAGACAGAGGTAGTACTGCAGACGGAGGTAAATACCTTCTTGGTGAAGGACACGGTGCTGGAGGAGTTGCGGCAGGAGCTGAGCGACGGCTCCGGCTCCTTCTTCACCAGAGTCAGGTAGTAGCCTGTTCCCAGCTGGTTCTTCAGGTAAAGCGACGAGCCAACACAGCACAGCTTCCCATGGGAGATGATGGCGATGCGGTCGCCCAGGATGTCTGCCTCGTCCATGTGGTGAGTGGACAGGATGATGGTCCGACCTGATGGGAGACGGGACGTTACATCAGAGGTAAGGCTGGACAGTAAAAACCAAAGAGCCACCAGTCAAACCGGACCAATCAGAGAGCCTCACCCTGTCGGTATTGCAGCAGCAGGTCCCAGATTCCCCTGCGGGCGTAGGGGTCCACGCCGGCCGTGGGCTCGTCCAGGATCACGACTTTGGACCCACCGACAAAGGCCAGTGCCACCGACAGCTTCCTCTGCATGCCCCCAGACAGGGTGCTGGTCCTGGAGCTGCGTTTGTGCGGCAGTCCAGTGTCCTGCAGGATCTGCTCAATCTCGCTTTTCACTTGCTCCTCCGACAGGCCTTTGAGCCGGGCGTAGAACCAGATGTGCTCCTCCACTGTCAGCCTGCGGGGGGCGCCACAGCACAAACAAGGTCACATTGGATGAAGCCAAAGAAAAGCTCATGTTTTGTGTTTGAAGGCAACAGAGCTGCAGCACTCACATGCTGAAGAGGACGTTGTGCTGTGGACAGACTCCTAGACTCTGTCTGATGGCGCTGAGGTCTGTCCGGATGTCTCGGCCCAGGATGTAGGCGGTACCAGAGGTGGGAGGGAACAGACCAGTCAGAATAGACCTGTATGGACAAGACAAGAGAACCTCATAAACAACCTTTATCTACACCTTTCTCTGTATCTACACCTGTACCGACACATGTACCAGCATGTGTTTCAGCAGACACTGTCCTGGACTCACATTGTGGTGGTTTTTCCGGCTCCATTGTGTCCCAGGAAGGAGGTAATTTGTCCCTCGTAGAAGCCAAGTGTCAGTCCATCCACCGCCAGCTTCTTACCGTGACGGTAAACCTTCACCAGGTTCTCTATGTAGACTCCGGGCTCCAGGTGAGCCGGCTCCTCCTCCATGCACACCGCTGGAAACAGGTACAGATATCTCATTGTTTCACAGCCTCGCTGATTACACTGAATAAAGAGATTTTAACTTACGAAGTCATCTCTGCCTTTGTGACTACAGATGTTGTTTACTTGTTTCAGGGTGAAGCTCTGTAGCGCCACCATGTGGACAGTTGTGGTCACGGTGACTCACCTCCAGGGTTTCCTTTCCGCTTCAGAGGAATTTTGTTGGACCTTCCCTCCTTCTCTCCAAACCAGTAGGATTTAGTGAAGGGGAAATACCAGGGCCGAGGGATCCCATACTGGCCTGAGTAGACGCAAAACGCAAACATCAGTGAATTCAGAGGTTCAGTGTTCTGTGTGAAAATTTAAAGTTGCTGTTCACTTCACCTCACCTGGAAACACAGCCTCAATGTACCAGGTGAGGACTCCATACAGGAAGGAGTCAAAGTACATCATGATGATGGCAGTGCGGAGGCTGAAGTCGTCCTCCTCCAGAGGACTCGACACCAGGTTCTTCCACTGGATGCCGACTCCCTGCTCCTCGAACAGTGCGAAGTACTCACAGCCAAACCCGAACGCAACAGGTGACAGGAGACTCTGCAGGAGAGGAGGACATGTGACTCATTCTGTCCAATCACAAACAAAAGCATCCAAATGTCAGCTAGCTTACAGCGAAGACTTTGGCCCCGAAGCCGATGTAGTCCTGCCAGGCGACACAGAGCACATAGGGCAGGTAGAGGGTAAAGTAGATGATTCCTCCACAGGCAGCAGCCAGGTTAGCTCGGGCAAACGCCGTGCTGAGGAGAAAACACTGCATGATGGTCACCACGGCAAAGGACCCGAGGAAGAGGAAGACGACGCCGGGGTCACTGTAGGGCAGCAGGTTTCCCTTCTGTAGAGGACACAATGAGAACAGCCACATCAATCAAGTGGTGAAGACGTCTTTCAAAGGTATCCATCAGCAGCGAGTAAGCATCTGTGTAGTATTAGCTACACAGAGTTAGTATAAAGCTAACAGTTTACTGACCATATTAAAATACAAGCCCCAGAGTAGGAACTCAATGCAACAAACATCAGTCCACCTGTCATTACTGAGATTCTAATCTTTGATTTCTTCAACACTTCAAATGTTCACCTTTATTTTGGATGACAAACCCAATCCTCCTCAGCATGGAGGATAACAGATAGTCCACTAATTTCTGCACAGATGTTCAGACATTCTTCAGACACAATTTATATTAGCTGCTCTTTGCATAAGAGGTTGTGTTACTTTACTCTACTTCCTTTAAAATACCGCAAAGGTGTTTTATTGGATTGAAGTCAGGACACATTGATCAGGCTTCTTTTCATCTTCTTTAGCAACTTCAATCTAGAAGCTTTGCTCTGAACAGCAACAAGTGTTTTTTGTCTTTCATCCATAGAGGTTGATGTTCTAAAGCAGGGGTGCTCACACTTTTTCAGCATGCGAGCTACTTACAAAATGACCAAGTCAAAATGATCTACCCACCACAAAAATGCAAAACATCTAATTATTTTCAAATGTATTGAGGATTCTTTGTATGTACAATGTATGTTGATGTACCTTGCATAACCGAATGAGCCAATATTACAAAACACACATAATAATTAACTATTAACATTTTTTTGTAATTACCCAAGTTTACATTGATGACCTGCACTGAACTGCACTGGGATGCATAGTCCGGACAGTAGCTGCTGACAGCCAGCCTCAAGCACACTTCCAAATGTTTATCAGTCATGGTGGAACGGTATTTGGACTTTATAATCTTCATGTAGGAAAAGGCTGACTCACATAAATATGTGGAGCTGAATAATGCAGTCAAGGAGATAGCACATTTCCTCATGTTGGGGTACTTTTCCTCTGTGACTAAGTTCCAGAACAGTCTAAGGTCAAAATTCAGTTGTCATCTGACTGGTTGCCCTGTATGTCAATCAAGTAACGGGATTGATGATAGGCTGACATCGTAAGTTCTGCTGTACTTAGCGCCGTTGTTTGCGCTTGATTGGTCACCTGAATGTCAAATTCAGTTGTCATCTAACTGGCTGCCCCGTATATCAATCAAGTGACGGGATGAATGATAGGCTGATATTTTTTAATGTCACGCTGCGATCGACCGGTACTACCTCCGCGATCGACCGGTAGATCGCGATCGACATAATGAGCACCCCTGTTCTGAAGTGTCTGAGCTTCACAGAAACTCTGATTTCCATTGATGACCCTTGTGCCAAGTCTGAAGCAGCTGTCGTCTGTTTTTACAGTTAGATTGTGAAAGTAGTTCAGTGTCTGGAGTCATTTAGGAGGACGACCACTGCAGCTCTGATTAGTGGTACTATGGATCCATCTATACCTGCTGATTACTACTGACACTGTGTTTCACTGATCTGTAGCTGCTCATTAGTCTTCCTGGGTCCTTCTCCATCTTTGTGAACTCTCACAGTCAGATTTTTCAGTTCTTCTGGCAATTCTTTTCCATGTGGAGCCATGATGCAGATAGAAACAGCCCATAGGTTCAAAACTGAGAAAGTTCTACTGTTCATCCATTTTAAAACCATGTTTATGCAGCTAAGCTAAAATGAGATCACAGTTTGTTTTTCTAACTTGTGTGTCGATGATCGCAGCTGGATTCACTTTGGTTGCATTCAGTTTCACTTTGGGGCCTGAATTTTCAATATTGTCTTTCTAAAGTATTTGTTTTTGATTTTTCAGATTAATGTGACGTAACACAGTTTACAATCAGTTGACATTTTAAAGATATTTTACAGGGTTTTACTCACTGTTAAATGGTTGGGATAGCCCTAATCCTACTATAAGTGCTGACCTTATCCAGCTGATGAACACATAATCACAGGATTTCTTTCTCTCAGTATTGCACCAGGTTTTATCCTCCCAGTATTGAACAGTAAAAACAGTGTGGCCCAGGTGTTTCGGTGTTGTGTGACTGGAACCATTGATCGTGTGCTGCATGTGTTCAGTGTGGTCACCGTGAGAAGCAGCACCAGCAGTCCGGCGCTGATCAGCAGGGGAATCAGGCTGCTGATGAACCAGCTGAACCACAGGATGCCGTTATCCAGTCCCATGATCCTCATGGTCTCCTTGAGTCGGGCCTCCTTCTCGTACACCACACTCTTCAGGATGATGGCCACCGAGTACATCCAGGCCAGCGTCATGAAGAGAGGCATGGAGCGGCTCATCACCCTCAGGAAGCTGGCAGAGGACAGGAAGTCTGAGTGACACAAGACTACACCTGGAAACTCTGGGCGGCTGAAACGCTGCCAGCAAACTCACATGTCGTCCACGTAGCAGGGGTACGGCATCTGCTGGATGTAGACCCCCGTCTTCTCCTTGGTGCCCGTCAGCGCTCTGATGATGCCCTGTTCGATGACGTCCTGAAGGTACGAGAAGCCGCCCCAGATGTACCGCATGTCCTCAAATGGGTCGGCACGAGGACCTGGGTCCCAGTACCTGAAGAGGACGGAAAGCAATGGGGAATTTAAAATCCATTTGTGTTGTTTAGTGCCAAGTTTTTGTTGCTCTGAGTCTCTTTTGTGTCATTTTGTCTCTTTTTTGTGTTTTATATTTCATTTGTGTTGTTTTGCGTCTCATTTTGGTCGTTTAAAGTCTCTCGGGGACAGTTTTGTGTCTCTGAGGTTTCTCCTTCAATCAGCAATGCTTTGATCTGTGTGTTCTTACGCGTCTTTGATCTTGTTCGTGCGCTCCACGTTGTCGATGTCCATGCGGATCTTGTAGCTGACTTTGTCTGGCAGCTCGGTGGCGTTGGGCAGGATGTCCGGGAACACGATCCCCGCCCAGAACTTTCTGTCCTCCAGTAACACCATTGACTGGTCGACCAGTCGCTCCTCAGTGGAGACCGGCTGCAGTTTGTCCAGGTTAACACACTAAAACACACACATAAACACACATCATGTGATCTGTACACACCTGTTGACAGCTAGCCATCACATTCTACACTGTAAAAATGTTAACATGTTTTAACAGTAATGTAAATCGTAAATATACACTGTTATTTCACAGATTTCCCTTATTTCATTGAATTATAAATTATAACTAATGAAACTACAAAAACACATAAAAAAGCATTAACTATCAATAGTGTAACAGTAATTCCTGTTAAACTATTGATTTTTCAGGTTTGTACAGGTATTCTAGGGCAGCTGTTTCAAAAATCACTCCTTAAAAAGGAAAGGTCAGAAACAGGTCCAAACCAGGTCCGAAAAAGGTCAAAAACCAAGGCAAAATCAAGTCTGAAAAATGTCCGACGTCAAGAAAAAACAGCTCAAACCAGGTCTAAAAAGGGTCAAAATGCAGGTTAAAACCAAGTCCAGTGTCTGCTGATAAGCGGATGTTCTGCCAGGAAACAGTTTTGTGTGTAGTTTAATATATATATGCACTGTTTAGAAGAAGCTCTAAATTCAGGTGTAGATTACTTTGATTCCTACGACATAGAGTCAACTGGTCAATGAATTATAAATATCCCAGCAGAGTGAACACTGACCTCCATGAAGCGGGAGATGCTCGTGATGGCTTGGTCCGTCTCATTGAACACCTCCCTCCAGGTTAGGGTGTCGCTGGCTGGCCGGTCCTCCGCCTTCTTGGACAGGAAGTTGGAGACGTCTGCGACGGTCCAGCCGGTTTCAGACAGCTGAGTGTGGAAGAAACCCGCGGTGATGTTGTTCTTCAAAAGAGTCTGAACAACAGACAGGAGCGAAAGTCGAGTGAGGTCAAGTTAAAAGACGTCATTAAGAACGAACATGTGAGGATGAGCAGATGAGGAAGAACGGGTGAGGCAGTGGGCGGTGCCTGTTTACCCTGATCAGGTCCATCTGCTCGCTGTTCTCCATGAAGTTCCAAACTTTGGGTCTCATTTCCTCCCACATCCCACCCAGATCCCGGAACACACCAAGCTCCTGGAAGGTCCGGTTCACCTGAACGCAGCACAGACAGATGAGACCAAGGTTCACTTTAATGCAGCACATACAAACAGGTGAGATCACCTGAACGCAGCAAAGACACAGTAAACCGACACAGGTGAGACCATGATTCACCAGAACACAGCACAGACAGACAAGTGAGATCGTCTGTGTCCTCCAGCCTTGCAGAACCAGCTGCAGGCTCTACAGTAGCACCTAAAACACACCTGTTAGCCAGGTGTGACCAATCCAACACCTGGGACCTATGATGCTACAGTGATGTCACAGTGATTGCCTTACCTCATGGATGATCCTCTGCGTGGCGGGTGTGTGCGGCGTGTACAGGATCTTCCCCATCAGTAGCGGCTTCACTGCCTGCCAGATCATCCTGGACATCGGGTTGGAGTCCATGTTCCTCACCAGGCTGTTACAGTACGGAGCTGCAGCACATGACAGACACACAACAGACACACAACAGACACACAACAAACACACACACAGTATGAAGGTTACTCCTGGTTGACATATCAATGAAACAGTGTTTTCCAGCAGACGTGTTTGATCTTTTCACAGATTTGTGACCAACAGTAAGAAATTCAGAGAGTTTTCAGGTGAACTGCAGGCAGTGTTTCCACAGAGCAGGGAGGAGACGACAAGAGAGACTGAGAGGAAAATAAAACATGCTGGATCAATAAAACAAATGCAGCATGACTCAGAAAGTCAGAGCATCCCCCAGGACATTTTGGGCATCAAAAACTTCATTTCCTGCATTTGGCTGAATTTTATTGCACCAGTTTTGTTCCTTCACTGAATGCGTCTGTTGAGTCTCAGAGTAATATTCAAAATTAAAGTCTTCTCTTTGTTTGAAGATTTTTATTCAAGAGGGACAAATAGACACCTATGGATTGACATACAGTCAAAGAGAGGACGGTCAGCTCTAGAGCTGCTGTGAACGATGTACGAACAAGAAGCATGTGTCTCAGTATAAAACAGATGTGTCCACATCACGTCTCACACGTCTACATTCACCTACAGGCTGCAGGTCACCTGAACATCAGAACATGTCAGACCCTGCAGTTGACGTCTGAGACAAACGTCCAATCAGAGGACACCCTGAGGACTCACTGGATGAGTTGTCGTAGAGCGCTGCCGGCTCGTCCTCGCTGCTGTTGTGGTTGCCGAACAGAGCCTTGTAGTTGCTGTCTTCATACCAGTTCAGGGACTTGATCTGCAGGCCGCCGCCTTCAGGGTGACCGCACACGATCCGGGACACGGCCTGGTACATGGCACTGGGCGACGACGTGGCGTTCTTCGTCAGGAACACGATCTCATTCCTCAGGTCCACCCAGCTCTTCATCTTGGCCAGCTGTAGGACGGGGACACAGAGGACACTGGTCAGACTGGGCAGAACTACGACTCGTCAGTCAAAGCAAACAAGTCAAAAAGACGTCTGTCCACACAGACAATGATCTCAGAATAAACCTGACCTCTGCTCACACTGAAAAACTGCTGACAGTAGGGTAAAGTTAGGAAACTGTGACTCAATCAGAACCTCTGTCCCTTCACTTCAGTCCTTCTGTCCTCAGATACTGTGTGGGACGAGATGCGAAGTGTCCTTAAAGAACACAGAGACGCTGATGAATCTGCAGGCGAACGTCTTTGAGACTCTAAAAACCCTCATACATAAGAGACCACCATGAAACTAAGAATCTCATTTCTGCAGTGAGTTCCAGTTTGTCTTCTGTCTTCAGTCTGTACCAGTATACCTCCAGCATTCCTCCAGTCTGTCCTTCTTTACTCTGACAAACTATTTAGTGCATTTTTCACTTGTCCAAAGACTGATCTTAAGCACCACATTAAACAACCAGCAGATGATGAAATATGAACTAGCTCATGGTGGCTCTGACTCGAGTTCTTCAAGTAAAGCGAAGCAGCTGTTTCCCTGTGAATCCCTCAGACTGCAGGCTGACCTGAGATTCCTGCAGAGGAAAGTAGGTCAGATGTTTGTGTTAACTGTCTGCTGTCTGTCCTTTAGGAAAAAAAACAACAGAGACTGAAACATGTTTTTACTGTGAGCTGTAAATCTGTGGATTCTTCACTTTTATGATGTAAAGTTTGCGTTCCGCTTGCATGTTCCTGACTCAGCATCTGCTCAAACCAAACACAGCACTCAGTCACATGTTTCCACTTTGTGTTTTAAGGAGTGTGATAACCTGTGGCGGAAAAACAACATCTGAGTCAGTGTGACTGAACTTTACTCTGATTATCCAGCTCTGCTCCACAGCCATGGGCTCCCAGTTCACTGCCAGTTTACTGCCAGTTTGCTCCCAGTTTACTCCCAGTTTATTGCCAGCCTGCTCCCAGTTGAATCCCAGTTTACTCCCATTGTGCTCCGAGTTTCATGCCACTTTACTCCCAATTTACAAATCTGAAAAATACTGGGGACAAACTGGGAACAAACTGAAGGCATACTGGGAACAAACTGGGGACCGACCAGGGACAAACTGGGGAATTATTCGAGACATACAGGGGACAAACTGGGGGCAAACTGTAGACATAGTGGGAACAAATTGGAGACATATTTGGGACAAACTGGGGACGTAGTGAAGAAATAGTGATCACAAATTTGAAACAAACTGGGGACAGACTGGAGACATACTGGAGACTTACTGGGTACAAACTGTAGTAAAAATGGGGTTAACCAGAGATATACTGGGGACCAACAGGGGACATAACACAAACAAACTGGAGCAATACCAGGAACAAACTGGGGACAAACTGAAGCTATATGGGGGGCCATACTGGGTACATATCTAGGACAAACGGGGGACATACTGTAGAAATAATGGGCACACATTTAAGACAGACTGGGGACATATTGGCAACAGACAAACTACAGCATCAATCTGCTCTCAGTCTGCCACCAGTCTTTCCACAGTCTGTCCCCAGGATCAGGATTTGGTGAAACATTGCTGAGTGCTGCTTTGACCTCCACCCCGCTGCTAACGCCTCTATGCAGACATCTGCGGCGTCTCAGCGGGACGAAGACGGATGCTGACAGTTTGTTGTTTGTTCAGACTCGAGTTGTCTCCTCCTGACACGCTGTTAAGTAAAAACCTGCTGAGACATCCGAGTCTTTGTTCAGCTGGGAGCTCGTCTGTCTCTGCTGCAGGGACACAAAGACTCAGAGGGACACCCAGAGGACACGTCTGTCCATCACATCCCTCTGACTCTATCGGAGGACATGTCCATCCATCACATACTTGTGCTGATCAGGTGTGTGAGTCTTACCTCGACTGCCAGCAAACCCAGGCTGTCCAGGAGCTTGTTGGTTGCCTTGGAAACCTGCTGGATGGCCTCGGGATCGGACGTCACGTCCCTCTAAGAGACACAAAGAGACATTTCAGTTTTCTGCTTCAGTTCAGACTAAATTCTGGGATGTCTGGTTCATACTACACACTGACATCTACACAAACAAACATATTATTTTTTTCAGATATTCTTATCTGTCTTTCATGTTTAAAGACTTTCATGCCGTATTCTTGGAGTTTTCATTCAGTGTTTTGGTTTTATTTTCGTCATTTTAAAACTTTTATTCCAGATTCTTTAAGTTTTTACTGTGTTTTGGACTTTTATTCCTTATTTTCCACCTTTTATTCCATATTTTCAGATTTATTTTATTGCTTTTATTTCATATCCACTGCGAGTGTTTTCAGTGTTTTGGACTCCAAACTGTGTGTTTCTTCCATTCCTTCCATTCCTCATTTTAAATGTGAGTTTTAAAATTTTAAAATGTTATTCCTTGTTTTCTGAGTTTTCAGTGTTTTGGACTTTTATTCCACATTCGATACATATTTCGTATTGTCCGACTTTTATTCCATATCCACTGCGAGTGTTTTCAGTCATTTAGACACTTATTCCTCATTTTCATATTTTCTGATCTGTGTTTCACGACTTTTAAGACTTTCATTGCTCATTTTAAACTTTTATTTCATATTCCAGGCTTTTATTCCATGTTTTTAGAGGGTTTATGCTGTGTTTTGGACTTTTGTTCCTTGTTCTGGGACTTTTTTTTCATATTGTCTGACTTTTATTCCATATTTTTGGACATTTATTTAACATCTTAGATCTTTATTCCATATCACGTGAGTTCTGAGTATTTTCTCAGGTTTTTCACCTCTAATTCCTCTATTTGGGACCTTTTTTATCGTATTTTTTATTTAATGCTTCCAGACTGTGATGCCATTATTTCAAATTTTAGTTGCCATTTTGGGATGTATTCCATATTAACTCACATTAATGCACATGTTCAGGTTTGTATTCCATATCCCATGAGTTTTTCCAGTGTTGACTCTTCATTTTAGAACTTGATCATGTGACTTATTTCATGTTCTACTACATGTAGTTTTTATTTTATTGTTGTTACGTAGACTGGAGAAGTGAAGACAGATAACTAACTTATTTACTGGAATAAATCAAACTAAGCGAGAAAACCTTTATCACAACAGGCAAATACACAGTAATGCATTCCTCTGACCATTAGGAGCCACTGCTGTTTCTCCCGTTTGTTCACTTTTCAGTCATTTTTTTCCAACAATCAGAACATTTGGTGTTCGGGTTCGGCTGACTGTTCTTTAGCTTCAGACTGAACTACAGTGCTTTCTCTCTGACTGCAGATTTCTTTCTGTGCTGCTGTGGAGACTCTGTTGCTTTCGGCTTCAGTCAGTCCGTCGGCAGCTCGTAGATTTCTGCAGACAAAAGAAGCCGAGGCCTCTCTGACGTGCAGCTGCATTGAAGTCTCAAAGCCTTTAAAACTGGTCTCCGGGCTACGAAAACTGAGCCTGTAAAGAGGCGAGGCAGGCCGCCACACGCCTCCTCCCACACAGCCGAGGACACGCCAGCACACCTTTACTGTGTCACCTGAGCGAGGAGGAAACGCCCTCGGACCAGCACTCACTGTGCTTTCAGAGCAGCTTATCGTGTAAAAACCTGGCAGGACAGAACTTAAGGCCGAACTGTCCCCTGAAACAGACTTACTCCTGTCTTAACTCCTCTGAAAACACAGCGTACAGTCTGTCTGTAAATTGTGATGCTACATGTCAAACCAGCAAACACAACACAGTGTGTTCAGAGAGGTCATCAGGGACAGAGCGAGCGCTGCAGGCAAAAGGCTTTTTGTGGGCTCACGCTGGGAGAAGCTAAAGCTGCTAATGAAACAAACATTTTTGGAGTCGACACCGACACACTCTGAACACATTAACCCTCTGAAGGCCAAAACCTGCCAACACTGAGGAATACATGTTACCCTTCAAAATACACAGTTTGTCAGCCTGAAACTGTAAAAACAGGGTAATCAAATAATTTTCAGCTGTCTGATGGTCCTTGAACCTACCATTGGTTGGAAAACAAATACAATCAAATCCCTTTAATCTACAAGTCCCCTCTAGAAATTATAAAAAAGTAAAGTATTTGCTCGAACCAGACTCTGTTATTTGGTTAGATTAGTAATCTGTGGGTGTTTTGTCTCCACACACTACAGATATTTATCTATTTCCATGTTTCCAGCCTCTACAAACTTCTCCTCTCTCCTCTGTTCATCAGCTGTAGGAAGATGTTTCACCATGCTGGGTGTATCTTCCAACATCCTGCTCCTCTGTTTACTGTTTTTGAGTCATGCTGCATTTATTTTGCTGATTCAGTCGGTTTGATTTTCTCTAACTGTCTCTTGTCGTCTCCTCTCTGCTCTGTAGAAACACTGCCTGCAGTTCAACCTGGAAACTCTCTGAATTTTTCACTGTTGGTTGCTGAGTCAGTCATGGAGAATCAGTTATAACAAGAATTTTTAGTGTTCTACAGAATCTGGTTAGAACAAATGGCTTACTTTCACATTTTTAAAAATAAGACATGTAGAATAAAGTGATTTTGATTAAATATCGCGATTTCAGGCTCACGTTTGATGAATTTTCCAGATGGAACCATGTCACAGATGATACGATCGTCAAAAATCATGAGAAAATCTGAATAGCTATTCTGCTTTTACAGTTTGTGGCTGATAAATGGTGTCATTTTAGAGATAATTATGATAATAATGTGTTTCTAACTAGCCTGGTTTTGTGGTTCAGAGAGTTAAAACTGCTAAAAGACTCATTCACTCTCGTCTCCCTGACATCAGCAGAGATAAGACTGATGTCACTAAGAGTGTTTTTACCCGGATGGGTTTGAGGAAGTCCAGGTTGTCCAGGAAGTGCTTCTCAGCCTGATTCAGCCAGGTGGGCGGAGCCTGACAGATGACCTCTTGTACCAGCATCGACACCTGCTGGTCTGAGATGGTGATGAAGTCCTCCACACGCTGCTGGCCGCCCTTCCTGGGACACATGTCTCTGAGGTGGACACCAAAACCTTTGAAGAGAACCTGGAACAGAAAGCAGAGACGGACTTCTTCAGTCAGGAAGATCCTCTCACTTCAACTCTCTGTTGTCAGGTGTCACAGATACCTCTGACATCTGTCTGGTACTCTCACTGTTTCTTCACTGTTCCAGACTCTAAGTTTACATTAAATGTTCACCAACTTTTATACCATCAGTCTCATTTATCAAGTTCTCCAAATTTAATTCCATATTTCTTGACATTTATTCCACTTTTAATCCCCAACTATTATTTCTACATCCTGTTCTGCAAGGTCTGAGTTAACAAGGCTGCCGGTATTCCATGCTTTCAGATTGATATTTAAGAATTTCTGACACTTATTCCTCATTTTGGAACTTCATTTTATATTTCTAACTTTTATTTAATGTCTTTAGACTTTTTATTCCATTTTTTACAGTATTTTTCAACTTTCTCCTATTTTTCGGAGTTTTCATTCATATCATCAGATTTTTTTTCCATATTTAGACTTTTATTCCACATGTTTCATTTTCATTTATAATATTAAATTGTTTTTTATTCCACTTTTTCAGAGCTTTATTCCACATCTTGAGCTTTACCCAGTATTTTGGACGTTTATTCCTCATTTTGAGACTTCTTATTTAATGTCTTTTGACTTTTATTCTCACTTCTGTATTTTGCACTTACTGTTCTTTTTGTAAGGTTTGTTTCATACAGTCCGACACTTATTCCACATATTTTATCTATCACAGATGTATTCCATATTCTGACTTTTATTCCACAATTTCAAGTTTCAGCATGCTCAGTTAATTTCTATAATCTCAAGTTTTGAAAGAGATCCCTAATAATTCTAAATCTCACTTCCAAATCCCTGAATTTTAGTCAGGTTTGTTCTTCTTTTATTCCACATTGTGTCATGTTGTACATATTTAAACATGACGGACAGGTTTTGCAAACTGTAAATGACTAAATACTGTTATATGTGGTGCTGGGTCATGCTCAACACTGCTCCTAAAACAAATACATTCCAATAATCAATGACTTTTATTCCAGATTTTTTGAGTTGTTCCAATGTTTTGGTATGCTTTTTCTTGTTTTAGGAAATTTATTTTATATCGTCTGACTTTTTTTTTAAACATATATAAAAGAAAATTCAGAGACTCCATAATCTATTAGTTTTTAAATGTTTTAATCTCATGTTTCAAGACTTATTCTGGATTGTCTGAGCTTTGTCACTCTTTGGAAAATTAATTTCTTGCTTCTTATTTATTTTATAATATCATTCACCTCTTCATAAACATTTTCAGGTCTTTATTCCATATTTACGGAGTTTTTCAGTATTTTGGACATGTATTAATCTTTTGGGACTTTTGTCTCGTATTGTCCTACTTTTATTCCATTACTTCAGACTTTTATTCTGAATTTACTTATTTCTTTTCATGCTGTGGACTTTGTCTAACTTCTGTCTCATATCATCTGATTCATTTTACATATTTCAGACTTAAGTTTTTCTAGCATTCTGGACTTTCATTCTTCCTTTCGGGACTTTGTTTCTCATCCTTTGACTTTCGAACTTTTGTTCATGTTTTGCTTTGTTCTGCATTCTGAAACATTTTTCTCACTCCAGAATAGTTTTATTCCACATTCTGGGACGTTTGCTTCACAAACCAGCCTGCTTTCCTCTTGTATGAAATGTGAGGAACGTTCCCTGGTGCTGCCCTGAGGGGCCGACTGTGTTCGGACTGAGCATGTGCAGATCACCTTCTCCAGGTTGACGTCGGCCTCTGTGATGTGCTGGATGCTGTGTTCGGGGAAGGAGGCGTTTCTCAGCAGAAAGCTCGACAGAGTCTCATTGTCCTGAAGGAAATGCTTCAACTTGAAGCCTGTGGGAGAAAAGGCAGACAAACAGAGCAGGTCAGAGAAACCCGACGCCGCCTCCTCCTCCTCCTGTAAATCTCGGCCTTTTCTGTCTAAACCATGCAAATCTTCGTCCCCACAAACCCCACGGTGCACCGTTTACAGCAGACAGGGAGACACGTCCCCTCACTGTTAACAATTAGACTTTCGGTTTCCAATTTCAGTTTCAAATTTCAACCAGTTTCGCTAAAATCTAATCAGAATTGAGCTGATCACACACAGAAGAGAGGAGCTGATAAAAGCTCTGCAGGCCTCTCAGGTTACTGTGATCTGGACTCTGATTGGTGTAGAAGGGACACCTGCAGACACAACTCAGGGCAGAAAAAACACGTTCATATATGTCTGCTATTTAGACTGAGGTTTACCCACGCTCTGTGACGATGCTTTGTGTCTCTTTGTGGTCACTGTCGATCTGGTAGACATTCTGTGTCTTGTGCTTTGTGTCTCTTTCTGTTGTTTAGTTCTATTTTGGTTGTTTTCTGTCTCTTTGTGGTGGCTTTGTAATAATACCGTGCTTTGTGTAGTTGAAGACGAAATAAAACATTAAGAGGCTGCGATGAAGGCATTTCAATGACACAAAAAAATAAAATAAGGAATAAAAGAGCAACATAAAAATTGAATAATAAGGCAGATGGCTAAAGGTTGAGAGGAAAGCATTATTAAAACACTTTCTAGGAAGACGTAGCTGAGCTCAAGTGAAATCACTCCATCATCTTTTTACACAGCAACACTTCACATATCAACATATTCACAAATTGCGGTGTGACTGTTGAACACTGATCCTGGTCGGACGTATCAATCAGTGCTGTGGTTGACAGAGGGAAGCGTTGACCATATTTGGGTGTGGGGGTGTGTCCATGCGTAATTGAGGCAGTGGGAGCAGCTGGGTGCTGGTCACATTTAGATGTCTTGAGCTGCATGTTGTCACACGTCCGCAGCACAAACTTTCCACTGAAGAGGAAATCTGAAGCGAACCGCCGCTGACATTTTGTGAGAAGGAACACCCCCACACAGGCCATGCCCACCAGCAGGTTGGAACAGGCGGATCACGAACAATCACAAGCTTCTCCTCACATGTTCATTCAGAGGTGTAGACCTCATTATCCTCACTGTGGGATCATTTTTAACTGCAGTCTAATGTCCTGCACCTCCATGGGAACAGGACAACCATGAAGAAGGAGAGAGGACTCCGAATGACAGAACCAGGATATTTATCCCAGTATTTATTTCACTAAAATGTAAAACCAAACATGGACTCAACATGTCCAATGTTAGCAACACTTGACAGAATGGAGGCTCCACAGATATCCATAGATATTTAACTATGCACATTTTCACAAACTCTGGGTCAAAGTTTTGTCTTGTTTTCTGTCATGTGTGTAATTAGAACTCTCGACCTGACAGTTTTGTCTCTTCTGTCATTTTGTGTTATGTTTTTCTTGCTTTGTGTCCTCTTCTGTCTCAACATTGTTGCTTTATGTGTTTCTTGTGTGTCATTTCTGTCATTTCATATCCCTATGGGACAGTTTTGTCTCCTGTCTGTCATTTTGCTTTGTCAGTTTGTCTTATTGTTCTTCTGAGTCTGGTTTATGCTATTTTGTATCTCTTTGCTGTCGTTTTGTCTCCACATACTACAGATATCGAACTATCTCCATGTTTCCAGCCTCTAGGAACTTCTCCTCTCTCCTCGGCTCATCAGCTGTAGAAAGATGTTTCACCATGCTGAATGTATTTTCCAACATCTTGCTCCCCTGTTCACTGTTTTTGAGTCATGCTACATTTATTTTATTGATCCACTATGTTTGATTTTCCTCTCAGTTTCTCCCGTCTTCTCCCCTCTGCTCTGTGGAAACACTGCCTGCAGACTTCTCTCTC